>JAOWCC010000577.1:37545772-37649376 GCA_030867875.1 Actinernus sp. WN-2022
CCCTCTAGCGATTTCGCCCCCCTCCCTCTAACCTTTTAAAAGGTTATGAATACATGTTTTCCTTCTTTTGATTACTGTAATGTATTGGACGTGGAGAATAGTAATACAAAAAACTATGCAAGCTAATGAACTAATTAGATCCTAAAACGGCGGGAAGTTTTAAAACTTACCTTAGCTTGGCAGCGAGTGGACTCGTATTTGGAAACAACTGCCAAATAGCCTGATGATTTTTTACATGCATGAAAACCATAATGAAGTTGACGTAATTATCGTGGTATGTAAGTTTTTATAACCCGTAATGCTCGCATCGATCCATCTATTTTTAAAGAACTTTGCCGAATAAAGGAGTGTTGCCGACCTCACGTGCTTTGTTCTATTTCAATTGAGCTAACGGCGCTTGTTAATTCGGTAATTAGATCAGTTCTAACTAGGAAAACCTTTCTGGATAAACAGCTTATTAACTAATGAGAAGATAAAACGGCGGTATAAGTTTTGCAGTTTTCTAGTAGTGTAATTAACTCAAATTCGGAAAGAAATTTGAAATGACTTTCCGAAGAAAAGGAGTGTTATCGACTCGCGTATTTTTGTAGTCAGTAGTAGTAATAGTAGCTAAAGAGGTCTTACACTTATTATTTTTTTTAAACTTTAGATTGCGTTGACATGTACTGCCTCTATTTTCTGAGGCGGGGGCGATTTCAATAAGAATTACGACTACAATTCACTAGCGATTTTCGCCCCCCCCTAGGGGGGGGCGAATTCACTGAAGGGGGGCGAATTCACTAGTGATCTCGCCCCGGGGGGGGCGAATTCACTAGCGATTTCGCCCCGGGGGGGCGAATTCACTGGGGGGGGCGAAATCGCTGTGACACCGGGTTATAGACGATTCAGAATGTATATCAAACGAGAACATCCGGGTTCGCTCGTAAAACCGCACCCCATGGCGCATGTGCTCAATCCCAGTTTCTGGGAAACTACCCACCCACCCCCTCCCTTTGATATGCATGTAATTAATGATTAAGCATTACGGTTAGGTGAAATGTGATGGTCCTCTTGGTATTTCCCAGAAACCGGGATTGATCCACCGCATATACCTACAAATTTTTCATCATATGCAAGTGCGCCCCCCCCCCCCCCCCCCCCCCCCAAATGTCGTAGAGTTGATCAGAAAATCGAGGTTAACTCTTCTCGCATGGGAATCGCGTTTGCCTTGTGCCTTAGTCGGGAGTCGCTTTTGCCACGTGCCTTAGTTGGGAGTCCAACGTTAAATTTGTGCATAGGTGCCCACGCTCGGTCGGTACATGTATCACCCCTATATATTAACGATTATATATCTACATATAAGATGTTTCTAATCACCAGGTATCTGTCATATTTTCGCGAGAATATTTAAGATTAAGACATGTAGTAAAGATTGTGTAGAAAATTAGGCTGCAAACACTAAGTTTACATGAAATTAGTGTTCGCACTGTATAATCAAATTGACATGAACAAGGTGTTCGAAGTTTCATGTTCGAAGTTTCATGTTCGAAGTTTCATGTTCGAAGTTTCATGTTAAAACACTACGGTAAATTTAAATACATGTTTGGGGAGAATCGACTTTGAGTGGTGGCGAATCGACTTTGAGTGGTGGCGAATCGACTAGAAAGTGGTGGCGAATCGACTAGAAAGTGGTGGCGAAACGACTGGTGGCGAAACGACTTGGTGGCGAAACGACCGCAATTCGTACAGCCAATACTGATGCACGCCCATTACCTTCTATCCTGGATGATATTCCTGTAAATGTTTGGATAGTAGATTTAAGATGCTCTTGTTGATCTGTTAAAACAGAAACAGTACTTTTGCTTTTACTTTATTCTTGGTTGCAGTAATTCTTTAGGAATTAAATAAATCAGCTGTCTAAGGACCAAAATTAATGTCAAAGAATCTAAGCTGGAAGTTAAGTTCCCAGGACTGTGCACAGGGCCAGGGCCCACTTGCTTGAGAGCTCAGTTGCAGGTCAATTTGTAACCATTGCAACTAAATAACCCACAGCACTTAATGGCAAAAGAGGAGGGAAGGAGGGAAAGCTGCAAGCGATCACACTGAAGTGCAACTGATGAACAAACAAAACCATGAGCAACAACAACTACTAGAATTGAATGTCTTGGATGAGAACTGATCCAAGGCCAGGGACCCCTGGTATCTGCTGGATATTTAACCATAATATCAAAATTACATTTTGTTTCGAATAAATCACAAAAGCTTAGCAGCCAATTATTGTTGGTTGGTATAACAAAGTTTATAGCTAATGAGGTATCTTTTGTTATTACATGTACAGTACCAAACAACATGTAGCTGAAAGTAAACATACATAGTAAATTAAATACAACACTAGTTAATTTTAGATAGAAAAAATAATGTACATGTATGTCGTCAAGAAACTATTAAAGTCTGGCACTATCTTTCATTTCTCACCAGGAACATTGCACATGGATATGTTAATTTTCCATTTCAGGAAATTTTATTTTTTACCTGGTAATTTTTATTTTACCTAGTACGTGTAGGTAATGTTTCGTTGCTTTCATTACCTTGTTAGCTTTGAGATCTTGTTTGGTCAACCAGCATGGCTGCCATATTATTAATCATTTGAATTAAAAGTATGGAAATGCTTGTGATTGGCTAGTGAAACCGAACTTGCAAGAAACATTCTAAAAATAATCTGGTCTGTAAAAACGTTGCATCATACATTGTAGTAGTATAGGAGATGGATGTTCCAGGTAATAGGAAAATATAGGGGAGGGGAGGGTAAATTTATTTTTTACATAAAAATACAAATCACCTGAAATGAAAATCACCTGCATCACATGTATAATTATGTTGTAGTTCAAAAAATTATATATGTTGCAGGTAAAAAAAATTTTAGGTAATTATTTTTCAACTAGGTAATTTTTTTTGAACTACATGTAGGTAACAAATTTTCAACTACTAGGTAATTTTTTTCAAGATTCTAAAAAGGGAACTTATGTTTACTGGAGTTACTATAGTTAGGTTTATTTAAATGTTGGGTTAGGGTTTGGTAGTTCACAGGACCATTGAAGAATCATTTTTCTGTGTTGTTCAGTGATCTAGCCCTAAAAACCCAAATGTAGTAACTACATTGTATATACATGTAGCTCTAAAAACCCTAAGTTACTAAACAACCTGTTCAACCATGTTGGCGGTTAGGGTGTTTTTTCTAAATGTAGGGCAGGGTTTTGATTAGTTCACAGGACCATTGAAGAATCATTATTGTTCTGCATTGTTCAGTGATCTAGCCCTAAGAAACCAAATGTAGTGACTTATTAATAGCTCTAAAAACCCTAAATTAGTGAGCACCCATTGTGGACGGTTCGGGTCTTTTTTTTAATTATGTAGGGGTAGGGTTTGGATTAGTTTACAGGATCATTGAAGAAGGATTATAATTAATACATGTAACTTAATTTTATTATCACATAGTCATACATGATTTTGCAAAGTACGTGTAACTGAGATTATCATTATGAGAAAAATAAAGGTTGTTTCAAGAATGTGCAACAACTACAAATTTATTGGTTGATTGCCATTTTGCAAGCAGCGGTAAAAGTGAGTTCTTTTGAAGTGTTGAACTCAAGATTTGGTTTGTTGCACTTGGTTAATCTGTTTGGTGATATTAGTGTTGTATTATTTTGCCAAATTTTGTGGCAAGCCTTATATAATCATTTTCTGTAGATATTATCTTTCCAAAGAGGACATTCGGGTGCATTGGAGAAGTCTTGTCTACTCTATCAATTTTGACACAGACATAGTCATTAACATCAATTTTTTGTTACATTTCTTCTGGCACTTTTCATTTTGTCATTATATTTCTGTTGTTTTTCATTGGTTTGGGCCTTCATTGCGTTTCTAGCTTGTGAATCATATTGGGCCTTCCTTTTTGAACATGAATGAACAAGTCCTGGTTTGAGTTGTTCTCATTGTTGGAGAATTCTTTGGGATCCAGTTGTGGGCTTGCAAGAGATGTTGTAGACTCGTCATTATTGGAATTTTTACCACATTCTTCAAGAGATTCCTCTTCTTGGTATTCTGATGTTGCTGTGTGGGTCATGGTTTGATGTTGGGGAACTATTCCAAAAACAAGTTCATAAGGGCTCTTTGAAGTAGCGCTCTATACATGTACATGTACTGTTATGTTTTTTTATAGGCAACCTCCCCCAAGAAACTGCACCAGGTGTTCAAGCTGGCTTTCTTTTCCTTTAGGACATTAGACAAATTTTCCTTAATTGTTCTGTTGTTACGTTCAACGAGTCCTTGCGTTTGCGGCGTTCGGGGAGCACCATGCACTTGTTGAATGTGATGTTTGTGGCAAAACTCTGTCATTTGTTTATTTCGGAATTCTCTTCCGTTGTCTGTGTGTAGAATTTTTGGGAAACCAAACTGCCAGAAGAGTATACGTTATTTGAGTGAATGTAATACCTCCTCGCTGTTTTTTGTGACAGAGCGTACACCCAAGAAAACTTGCTATAATGATCATTGATGTGTAAAATCCATTTGTGATTTTGTCCACACGAACAACTCAAATTCCTAAAGTCTATTAAATCCATTTCAACATGGGATAGAAAATTGCTTGCCTTTATTGGATGTGTTATTGGTTTTTTCATATGGTCGGTAACACACTTCTGTTGCTGGTGTAGGTCACTGACACAGTCCTACGAAGAGTTGAATAACCTCTTGTGATATCTCAGAATGTGTGCCTTTCAAGTATTGTTCGGTTTTATCTCTTCCACGATGGGCAGTTGTGGAATGGGTTTCACATAATAGCTTATAAAATGCAGTTCTCGTCTTGGAATAACAATTTTGTGGTCTTTGGATGTGATCTTGTTATTCATTAGCATCCATTGCTTTCTCTGTATTGTTTTGACGTCCATTTTGGTGAGTCCAAATCGAAGTCAGTGTGGTTTTTGTTGGAGTTTTGAAGCCAGTTTTTAGTATTATTATCATCTATGAAGACTGTTAATTTACTTTCACCTTTTTTGGAGAGTTTTAGGGCATCCAACTTTTCATAAAATGCCTTCTTCTCTACACAGAAAGCCATTCTTTCCGAGCTAAATCCAATCTCGTCCCCAGAGCCTGCGCTTTTTTTCGGCCAGCGGACACGAAAAGCGAAGAGCTCTGGGATAATCCATTTTGGAGACCAAAAATCCTGGTCTTCCGGTTTCATTGCGCATGTATTGGTTAAACAAAATGGCGGCGCTAGCAAAGCCAAAGCCAAAGGTTGATATTTTTCATGATGCCATAGACAATGCTCTGGAAAAACAAGGGAAAAAGGGACTTGATTTAAAAGAAGCTCAATACGAAGCGTTGAAGGGAATAGTAGTTTCTAACAGAGATACTCTGTGCGTTCTCCCTACTGGCTATGGAAAGTCGCTGATTTATCAGCTTCTTCCCGACATATTTGATTTTTACTTGGGTGGGGAAGCGTCAGACGAGAAAAGTGCTTCGGTTATCGTGGTTTCACCATTGAACGCTCTCATGCAGGACCAGATAAGCAAGCTAAAAGGAAAATTAGATGTTCGCTGTGTGAAGACTCAATGTGAAATGGAAAGTGCTACCGAGATAATGAAAGTAATCTCATTGAAACCAGGAGTTAAACAACCGTGGCAAATCCTTTTTGCTCACCCAGAGGCACTTATAGGAAACAAGCAGGTTTTTACTGAATTGCGTGCTAAAACATATCAAGACTCTGTCAAAGCCGTTGTTGTGGATGAGGCACATCTCGTTGTGGAATGGTGAGCACTATTCTGCATTTATTTTTATTACTACATTGTACATGTTGAACTTGAAGGTTGTTTTGTTTCATAATATTTCAGGTTGTTTTTGAAACAATTATAACCTTAGCAGGGTTTGAAATTCGCGCTCGCTACATCGCTAAATGAAATGCCAAAAGTGTATGACTAAGAAGTCCAAATGTGTGAAAATTAATAAAGACTGAGAGTGAGACCAAATAAGCTTTATTGTAGTACTGTCCGAGGTCTTGTGTTTACTAATGCTCAGCATCAGATTGTTGATGTTTAGTTCTTGTATATATTTTAATGGACTAAGTGACAATTATTAACTTGCAATAAGTTGTCAAAACTATGATGTACATATACCTGAATATATATATATTGGTATATATTACTGTACACAAATGCACCTATCAATGAAGGGGGAGGGGGGGATTTAACAGGCAGGGCTATGCAGAGAGTGGGGATTTTAACAAACACTTCTTGCCCCAGGTCAGGGTTATTAACTTTTAGGAACATGAGGTTGGGCAGTGGGATGGGGAATTTTGATATATTTTTCTGACCAAATGTATTGTCACAAGGATGAGGAATCTGACATTCCCCCCTCCTTGGGCTTATAACAGTGATAGGTGCATAATTATATTATATTTTGGTTTCTACATATAATGAGTGTAATCAGTGACTTTGTTTTTGCTTTAACCAGGAAATTTTTTTGACCCTGCTATGGTAAACTTGGCTTACTTGCAAGCGTATTTCCCAAAGTTCCCCATCTAGCTAGCCCTGACAGCAACAGCAACAGTACAAACAAAGAACGACATTGTTGTGGCCCTTGGGCTTTTAAACCCATTAATTATAGAAATTAACCCAGACCGTCCTAACATTTTCTTTGCCTCCTACTCAAGGCCAAGTAAGGGAGATGACAAGTTAGAGGGTATTCTAAAGCCTCTAGTTGATGAACTTGAAAATAAGAGACACAACTTCCCATTAACACTGATATATGCTAACCTTCAAATAATTTCAGTCAAAATTTGGGTCCTCTGCAATATGATCCAAAAGGTGCTGCCCCCCTTGCTAAGAACAGAATGTTTACTCAATTCCATGCACAGTATCCTGAACATTATAGAGAAAGAATTGTCCAGGAATTGGTGGAGGGTACATCTAAGCTGAAGGTGTTGTTCGTTACCATAGCGTTTGGCATTGGGGTTGATGTTAATAACATTAGACGGATTATACACATTGGAGTTCCTTATACAATGGAGGAGTATTTCCAAGAGGCAGGAAGATGTGGCAGGGATGGGTTACCAGCAACTGCAACTATTTTTTATAATTCTTATGATATTTCAGCTGCAAAGAAAAACATGTCACATGTTATGAGGGAGTTTGTAAAGTGCAACAAGTGCAAAAGGGAGATGATTTTGTCATATTTTGGTCACAAGCTGCCAAAACAAAGTGGGCCAGACCATCTGTGCTGTGATTGCCATCAGCAGCACTGCCCATGTGAGGAATGTGTCCTTGTTTCTGCTGCACAGATGTTTGAATTACATGAATCAGAAAACATTCAAAGTTCTTTGACATCAGAAGCCAGTGACACCACAGAATCTGTAGAGATTAGTCTTGCAATTGAGGAGAGAGAGAAATTGCGAAAGGACCTTCTTCAGTACAGAATGTTGCTTCATGGTTGTGGCAGGACCTGCGTTGGAAGTACAAGTCTTGCCAGTGGTTTTAGTTTGGAACTTATCGATATGGCCGTCAATCAAGCAAAACAGCTAACATCTGTTGAAGAAGTTAAATCAAAGCTCCCTGTTTTTGTGGATGAGCATGCTATGGCAATTTTTAAGATTTTACAGAGGTACTAATTCATCATTAGCATAATAGTCTAGTTTAAAGTGCTCCCAACCCCATTGCACTTTTATTTCTTTTCAAAGTCTAGGTGAAAATAATAATAAAATATAATATTCTACATACCCTTCATTTTTAATTCATGATTAAAGTCTTGTACAAATTATTTCATGACCATGCAATTTTGGGCCTTGGTATTGTTCACTAAAGCATCATTGATGCATTTTCTATTGCAGTGTATTTCTTATCTAACAACACATGATGTACATTTGTATAATGTACTAGAGCCATATGTTTCTAATTAGCATGCATGACTTTCCATGGTTGTGAGAAAAGCACGGTCACATAGTTCTCTTCCAGACTGGATCATCTGTCTAACATCAACAAGGAGCTGGCCTCCAACATCCTCCATGATGTTGTGGTAGCTCTCTCTTGTCTGGCTTATACCAATCTTTTGTAAACAACAACAACAACAACAACAACAACAACAACAACAACAACGCTTTATTTGTACCATGAAATAGCAAATTTACATAAGTAAACATAAGAAAGAAAGAGATATTCTGGAAATCTGGTACTAGCTACCTGAAATAACCATATAGGGCTAGACAAGTCAGGCAGCTAATTATTTTACATACAAGATTTATGGTCAAAGCGAACAAGGGCACAAAGAAACAAGTAGTTGGAAAAAATATTTCTTTATAAAAATAGAGTAAATATATACTTGAGAGAGGATGAGAGAGAGAGGAGAGTTAATATGTATTAATAATGTTAAGTTTAAGTTTCTTTTTGAAAGTTAATCTCTTAAGAGATTTTGTATCGTTATTAATAGAGTTCCATATTTTTGCACCTTGAAATCTAATATTAAATTTTCCATAATTTGTTCTTATTGAAGGAAGAGAGTAGGAGGACCTAGAAGCAAGTCTTGTATTATATTTGTGTATTTTGTTGACTGGAATAAAAAAGTTATTGAATGCCAGAGGCAGATTACCTGATTTAAAGTCATACATAAATAATGCATTATGTAAAAATACAAGGTCAAGAAGTTTAATGATATTTAAGGTTTTGAAAAGGGGTTTAGAGTGGTCTTTATAATTGGAAAAGGTTATGATTCTCATGGCTCTTTTTTGTATTATAATAATTGGATTTAGAGTTGAGATATATGTATTTCCCCAAGCAACTATTCCATAGATCAAAAATGGATAAATTAAAGAATAATATAGGTTGATAAGAATGTTTAAATTGACAAAGTATCGAATTTTAGATAATATACCAATACTTCTTTTAATTTTCTTTGTTATGTAATTAACTTGAGATTTCCAATTTAAATGCGAGTCTATCATTATACCTAAATATTTTATATTTTTTTCATTCTTTAGTGACTGTTTATCGATTATCAAGTTAACTATGTAATTTAACTTTTTTTGTGGCGGGTGAAAAATAACAAAATTAGATTTAGTGATATTTAAAGACAGTTTATTAACACACAGCCAATTGTAAACTTCTTGTAGTTCTTTATTAACAGTTAATTCAAGTGTTGATAAATTCTTATTGGCATAAAATAAATTAGAGTCGTCAGCAAATAGATGAAAATCAAATATGTTAGAAGATTTATTAAAATCATTGATATATAGAAGAAACAAGAGTGGTCCAAGGACCGATCCTTGTGGGACCCCACAGGAAATTTGTTTATAATCTGACACAACATTTCCAATTGACACAATTTGTTTTCTGTCTTTGAGGTAGGAGCAAAACCAGTCTTTTGTAATTCCTCTAAAGCCATAGTGTTCAAGTTTCATTATTAGACTATTGGGATGTCTATAAATGACACCACAAATTATATTACGGTCTGTTTGATTTTGAATTTCAATCCACAGTGATTCATACTCTTCCTTAGAGGTTGATAAATCTTTTCTAACAGTGAATTTGTGATGTCCATGGACGAAAAATCCAACTCCTCCAGCATTAGAGAGACTTGGTTGAGAAATAAATTCATAACCTGGAATTTGTGTGTTAAGTAACTGTTCATGATCTGTCTTAATTTTTGTTTCACTTAAGCCAATAACAGAGAAAGAGTGATTTAATTCTGTTAACATGCAAATAAAATTATCATGGTTTGCAGCAAGACTTCTAATGTTACAATGTAAAACCGAAAAAGGGTTATTTGCAAAGCAGTTATTAATTTCTTTATCATTATGGAAGTCATGTATTGAGTAATACTTAAAATTAGTTTGCGAAGGAACGTGTTGGTCGGCATCCAAATCAGAAAGGTGAGGCACATTGCTAACAGATTCTAGAATATCAAATCTAGGTAATAAGTCTAGCTTAGTTTTAGCCATTTGAGCAGAGCAAAGACATCTAGTATTGGAATTAAAGGAAAGATCTAGGAGCTCAGAATTTGTTAAATTTTGGAAAGGAAAAACCTCATTTTTACAATTTGCACATAACCAGAGATCACCGGTGAATGAAAAATAGTCATACATCTTACTTGACAATTGTGAACATTTTAAGTGATACCAGTTATGGCAATGATCACACTGGATTGCTTTGCAGTGCTCAAGAACTTTCTTTCTACATTTAGGACATTTTGTCATGAGTATTTAGGGTAGAGTTAATAAATATCATACTCTTACTTTAATATGTCCATAATTTAGATCAAGTAATGAGTTGGAATAGGAGCAATTTGCATATGACTGTTCACTAATCTGCAGCTCCGTTAGAGGCACTGAGGGCTTGAGTTTATTTGACCCAAGTGATGGTTTAGGGTTAAGGTAATTTGTGGCTGTTCGGGTTTCACTCACCATCTTCATCTGGGACATTGGGAGTTTCAATTTCAATCAGCCTCTTCAGATCCTTATTACTGGATATAAGTCTTGCAGGACTACTATTATCTTTACGAAGCAGGATCTTCCCAGCAGAGGTCCAGATAAACTTGAAGTTCAGGTCATATTTGGCTTTAAGGCAGGTTTTAAATAACGCTTTGTTCTTCTGTGTTAAGCTTTCTGAGATGAAGACCTTTTGTTCGGCGATTCTTATGAATCCAAGATCTTTTGTGGTTTTGTCTCGAAGCTCCCTTTTGGCTTTATAGAATCTGTCTCTTGTTCCTCGGCGGACGAATTTTACTATAATAGCAGGATCCCGGCTGTCTTGCTCGCGGCTTGACAATGGCCTTGTACCAGATAGGCGATGGCTTATAGAAATGTCATCTTCTTTCAACTCTACTCCAATCAGTCTTCCAAGATTCATGACAATATCGTTCGTAATTTCTCCGCACTGGTAAGGGATTCCTCGAATCTCTAGACTGTCTCGACGCGAGTACTGTTCCAAGTTGTTATTTTCATCCTTGAGGTTGATAAGTTCATTTGATGTCTTAAGTACTTCGGCTTTCAATCTTGCAGATTCTTTTGCAGCCTCTTTCGTCTCCCCTTCTAATCTTTTGACGTTCATAAGCAGCTCGTCGTATTTGTTGCTTAGAAAAGTGAGCGAATTCTCCATTCCTTTCACAGTCGCGTTTAATTCATCGATCTTGTTCATCAGTGGCTGGAGCTTTTCAATCTTGCTTCTCAAGGGCTGGAGCTTTCGGTCCAGTAGCTCTTCAATTCTCTCGATAGTTAAATTACTCTTGGCCATAATAGAAGGACGACACAAAACATTACTAGACAAGGAAATATGGGCAGGAAATACTAGGCTGAATGGAGCTCAGAAAAAAAGCCGCCATCTTGCTCCGCTGACCGCTGACTACGCTGGAATGTCTACAGGTAAAATAAACATGAATACAGTATGAGTGTGCTGAGCTTGCCAGTTTACTTTCAGTGGCTTAGAATAAGAATTGTACTCTTTTACATGCTCGAAGTCAGGTTACTTAAATTTAAATATACATGTTCAAATATACATGTTCAAATATAATTTTGTATGTAATTAATACAATATGGTAATTAAGACGATTTAGGGATTATAAGTGCAAAAATTATATTGCAAAGTAACAGTGGTACATGATTTAATGTGTGTCAAAGTGGGGAGGGAATTTTTCAAGCCACATGATAAAAAATAATGATATTTTAAAGACCCATGTGCTGGCAATTGCACTCCCACAGCAAATTAAGTACCATTTGAAATATATTTCAATTATCATGGAGACTTTAATGTTCAGTCACACTTTCCAGTTGGTGAACTGTGCTTATAAAATCAACATACGTGTACGTATATGTATTAAGTGTTTAGTTGGATTAATTACTGGTACTTGATAATTATTGGCTTAAAGTGCATATACATGTAAGCCCAAATTAGTTATATTTGATATCGATTAATTGTTTAAATTTCCAATATGCTAATGTGTGATGTCATCACTGACATTTGCTGAATTTCTTTGTGCTTGTGAATTAAGCTACATTTATTTTCAAATTTAGATTTTTTTTTGTAAAATCACTTTGATAATTATAGCTTCCAAATATAACTTAGAATTTTAAAATAGGTAATTTGTCTCTACCAGCATGCTTTTGTATAATATGTGTTGTCTGTGATGACATCCATCATTAGCATATTGGAAATATAAACCTTTATATCTCTTAGACATAACACCCAAATCAAGAAATATTCTGCCATTGGACATTTTACTTAATGTACAATCGATATCAAGTAGAACTAATTTGGGCTTAATATGCACTTTAAGGTGCACGTGCCAGAGGAATATCTAGGATCTGGTAGAGTTGAACTACCAAAAATACCACAAAATGGGTATAATTTCACCAACTGAAGACCCTTTCTTTCCAGTGCAATTGTGCAAATTAAGTAGAGATTAATGATTACAGCTAGGTTATGATTAAATAATTATTATAGATATATAAATTTCATACAATGTACATGCATGTATTGTAATACATTTTAGACTGATTACAAAATAGCATATTGAGTGATAAATAAAAACAGCTGATCTCTGGCTTTAAAGATGAAGGTCTTTAACCATTTGCAGATGTCAGAGCAAATGCAGCACATTTCTATTCAGTTATTTTAAGACCCCGAGTGATGATCTGGCCAGGGTTTGAACCCACGACCTCCTGCACAACAGTCTAGCACTTTCCACTGAGCTAACCAGGTAATAACAATTACATCTACTGACTTCTACTTTAATGCTGCACAAAGCTTTGCAGCATCTAACAAGTATAACAGGCCAACAATAGTTAATAGTAACCCTTAGTTCTATCTCAGGTGTGTAACAATTTACTTAAACAGTACTGGTATAATCAACTAAAGTTGATTAAGGTATGCTAACTGCCGTGGGAAGCAAGTAGCAGCTGATGTTTCAAGTGCTAACCCTTCGTCAGAGCAATTAAGGGCTACTGCTCTGATGAAGGGCTGCTCTCGAAACATTAGCTGCTACTCGATTCCCATGGCAATTAGCATACCTTTATAATCGAATTTACATGTAGTTGATTATACCAGTATTTATCTTCCCTGCCAACGCAGAACAACACTAGTTTGTACAGGCACTAGTCACCCATCGTCTTAGTACTTAAACAGTACCTTCTTGGTTGCATTTCCAGCTCCCAATAAGACTGAGTTGATCTTCTGGACAAGAGAGAGCTCTCTGCATCTTGTATGCATTAGTATACTATAGGCCATGCAAATTGGTGGCACTTGTCTTCCATCAGTTCCCTTGATGTGAGGAGCAGAAATAGCAACTAAGAAATCTAGAACATCTGGAGCTCGATCTCTCATTTCCACAAGTATGTTATTCCATGTAAACTGCAACAGCTCCTCATCTTTAGCCCTTGGGTTGCGGAGAACTGAGGGTGTTTCCAGTGTTCTTGAGCACAATACTTCACATTGGTCATCCATGGTCTTTAGCATGAGGAATTTTACACATTCCTTTACCTTTGGGATAGCCATCACTGCTTCGGCTAACTGCCTTGGGGTTGCATTGATAAGGGAATTAAACACCTTTTCCTTCTCTGCTAGAGTCAAAACATCTGAAGACTGTTCTAACAGCTGTAATTGGAAATGTAAGTTTATATCATTTAAGAGATCTATTGCATGATTGTAAGGAATTGGTCATTATTTATGAAGAAAATAACTTTAAGAGCTTCTGAAGGAGGGGTTGATTTAATAATAATAATAATAATAATAATAGTTATCACTCATTACAGAGCAGACAGGCACAAATTGATTTAGGTGATAAGTAGAGCCTGTTTTATCGCTCGGCCGCGCCGCCTCCCCTAAAATTAATTTTCTGTCGCTTTTTTACTACATTGTAATTCCCGTTACCTTGCTATTTTGAAGCCCCGAACTCGACAAAATATCCAGGCCCGCAGCTACATGTACATGTAGTTGAGCCTGTCTTGATGGAGCCTTGGCCTTTGGTATAATGCTCTCGGGAAGAACTCTAGCTCTAGCGTTTTCGAAATCACTCTCAGTTTCCACCTCTCCATTTCCATCTCTTCCTTCTTTTGATAGGGCCAACTGCAAATTGGGTAGAAGGCTTTCCATCTCAGCTCCGTACTCATCTCCACACGCCTTTGGCTTGGGTGCTATGTTTACAAATTTTAAGCATGATTTGGCAGTAGGCTTTGTCATTTTACTTCTCTTCTGTACATGTCTCTCAGTTTCAGTCATGGAAGACGGGCTATCTTCTGTCTTACTTCCTCTTTTACAGCGTTCTATGTTTAGCTGTTGTTCTCTTTTCCTCTCTTGACATAACAGTCGGAACTCGTTCACTTTCTTTAGCTTTGTAACGCACGACCTGCACACTTTGTTGGACAGTAAAGCGTTTGGCTCAAGGTCTATCTCCGCAAACCGTTTTATAATTCCTAATATATTCTCTCTCCTTGCCTTCTCTCCAAATAATTGTACTGGATGATCGTTTTCCCGTAGTTCTTTGTTACAGCACCTACATCTGTTGGAGAACGAGACACTTTTAGTCGGAGTTAACTCCGCCATTGCGAGCCATTGCAATGCACCATGTGCATTTGTTATGAAAATTTACTTCCGGTTATTTTTGCGCATGAGCAGTTCTAAGCCAATCAGATTCGTCCATAAAATGGATTATCCCAGAGCTCTTCGCTTTTCGTGTCCGCTGGCCGAAAAAAAGCGCAGGCTCTGGGGACGAGATTGAGCTAAATCACCAAACTTGTGCCGTTTTGGATGAAATACGCATGCGCCTGTGTTAAATTAAAAAAATTAGCATAACGAAAGGGACTAGGTTCGACGATTAGTCATTTATAGAATAAACGGCGGTGTTGAAAACAACAAGCGCTTTTGTGGCGCAGTGTGATAATCCACTGGATTAATATCTACCAGGCGTTCCTCGTGATTATGGCCCAAGTTAAGCCTGACCGGGCGAGGTTAGTAAGTGGATGGGTGACCGTCAAGTTAAGTAATTCTGGTGCGTCAGGGGGGTAAGGGAAGAGGGACATGGTAACGGAGGGGGTAGGAAGTATAGGAAAGGGGTGGGTTACGAAATAGTATTTTGTAGGGGAGGGGTGGGTGGATTTTTTCTTCTTTTTAAATTCCCCCCAAAAAAACTAATAAAACCCTTTTTTTTTTTAAATCCCCCAAAAATTAAAATCCCTTTTTTAAATCATTGATAGAAAAAATTACGTAGTTGTAAATGTTTTAATAATAATGGCCATATTTATATAGCGCCATATCACCACAGTCTCATGGCGCTTTACATATTACTGACATATCCCGTCAGTGAATTATTTCGGACTGCTTTACAGCGCTAATAGCTGCCACGCAGTTTACAATGTTGAGTGTGTGGTTAGTGCAATGGCCAGGCTGCTGTACCGGGTGACAATCCCCTGCTCTTTTTCGAGTAGTACAACAGGTTCTTTCACGTCCCCTTCAAATACTGATTAGAAGTAGAAGGAGACAAGGCCAACGGCTTATAAACGTCCCTGCCCAAGGACCCGGCCGGGATTTGAACCTCCGGCCTCCCGCACTCTAGACCGTGCTCTACCAACTGAGCTAACCAGCGAGGCGGTTTTTACCTACATGTAGTTGAACAATTTTTACCTAGTTGAACATTTTTACCTAGTTATAATTTTTTTTAACCTGAAAAAAAAATTACCTGCAACATATATGTTGTAGGTCAATTTAAACTGGTTCAACTGTTTTCGAAAATTTTACAACTGGTTTAATTTTATCAAAAAAAATTAACCTGGTTTAAAAAAATCAACTACTAGAGGTATCAATGTTCTAAAAAGGGAATGTACAGTACTGGGAAAAAAGATTTCAACGAGGTGAAGTAAAATATCACTTCACCAAAAGGGATAAATCACTTCACATGAAGTGATATTTCACTTCCCCAAATGGGAAATTTTACTTCACAATAGGTGAAGTGAAAATATTAATTTCACTTCATCTCAAACAAACAAATTAATATTCGTGGTAAATGAACTTTACCAGTGCCCACCACTAAATAATGTCCAGTCCCTAACTTCAGATAACAACACGAGAAGCCGTGTTAACAAAATAGTCATTTTCAAAGTTTTTCATAACATCACATCATAGCCGCCTTTAGAAATAAAATCCAAGCCTCTTGAGCTTTAAAATGATATATTTTGAGAGGTCTTCAATGAGCTAGAAGTTTCAAGAATTATCGGAAACAGAAGCTGCCCTAGATTCACCGCAAAGTCTTCGCATGATACAGACCTTATTCTGATAGGTACTGTGCAGGATTTTGAGGTAAAATTGTGCGGGGAAAAACGTCAATTGTGCGGGATCGCACAAATTATTTTCCATAAAGAGTCTTGTTAAATGTTGTAATAAGCTAGCTCCTGCAGAGCTTAATCCAACCAAACAGTCTTGATTTCTAACTAACTACTGCTTTTGTGACATTTGTGCATTTTGTCACATGCAAAAACGAACCTCAAACGTCTCCATGGGGGTCCGTCAACTCTTTATTGTGCCGACACCTTTGGGACTCAAGCTGGTCAAGTTTCAAGTAAATACAATACAAAGAAATCTTACAACAACAACAATAAAACAATCACAATCAATGTTTACATCGCTGTCTAGTATGTAGCGGCAAAAGCAAATTTCATCATCAATATCTTACAGTCATTATCTAACTTACAATTTTTGTTTTCTCAAACATTAGTAAATTTGTTCCACTTCTATTCTCTGTGGAAATGTAAATATTCTAACAAAACAATATCAAGTTAAATGTTCACTGACCTCTGAGTGAGTTTGTATTCATTGGTCAGAATTATAAATGTTTTCCATATTTGCACAAGTCACTTACAATTAGTGCAATGTGACTAGTCCACTACTGTAGTGTCTTCAGCTAGCTTGTTTTTCTGCTTTTTCTTCGCCATGTGACGATATTGAGCAATATATATGGCGCGCACTATACGACGATTGCTCTGATTCGTTCTTTGTAAATCAATCGCATTCCGCCAATGGAAAATAGGATTAGAACTGAGACTAGTGCCCAGTCCTATGCAAAGCTGTGGAAAGAATGCCTTGTTGTTTTTATATACATCTACTCATTCGTTCACTCGAAGAAAACAAAGGATTTCTTGATTGTTTTGTAAGGTAAACAATCTAAAAATAGTATAATTAGTGATCAGAAGTCTTAGTAATTTGTAGTTATGTAACACACTTGTTTTTATTAAAATTTCCAGGTATTTTTCAGTATTGTGCTGGATTTTGGGGACTTTTAGGAATTGTGCAGGTTTGAACAAATTGTGCGTTCCCGCACCTATTCAGAAGGCCTGATAATAATAATGCACAACACAAGAAGCTGCCTTAATTAACAAAATAGTCATTTTCAAAGTTCTTCATAACATCGCATCATAGCTGCCTTTAGAAATAAAATCCATGTATCTCAAGCTTTAAAATCATGAATGTTTTGCAAGGTCTTCAATGCGTTAGAAGTTGAATTATCGGGAATGCAAGCTGCTCTATCACCACTAACACTTCGAATAACAACACAAGAAGCCACTTGTACATGTACAAATGTAGTTCTCGATCATTTATCAGACGAGTCCATTTTTGCATTGTTTCACATCTGTGGCCGATTCTTTGATGGGAGAACCTGAGAATCGAATAATAGGGTGCCATATCATGTCTCCCTTGCTCCATGGGTTTTTCTCTGGTTTTCCTCCCTCCACAAAATCAACATGCTAAATTCCAATTCGATCTGTGGATTACATTAATGTTTATAAAATAACCCACAGAAAATACGCGCTCTGATTGGTAGAAAGCCGTGTTTCTATAACTCTATAGAAACATGGCAAATTATGCCGGCATCGTGTCCTTGAACTCAATTTGAAACTCGGTGAAATAACGAGTCCTACACTGTTCTAAAAACATTGAGCACTAAATTCAATTCGACGAAGAACCAGCTACAGTATTGTAAGAAACGACAATGTGTTGTTAGTTTAGGAACAAGCCGATGTTTTATTCAACTCAAAACAATCTCAAAGTACGAATTACAACATTCATTTTTGTGGACAAAGTTGAATTGCTCGCAAATTTGTGCGACATTAAACAATTATTTTCGCCAAAACAGTCTATTTTGGCTGACTAAGCTCAATTAAAGACTATTGTTTGGTAGATTTAAGCCGGAGAACTTTAAAAAAATCCAGTCTTAAATATTGCTAACATGATCTAGATGCACAAAATAGAGGTTGAAATAGAAATGGAAATCAAAAGTACAGCAAAATGTGGAGCACAAACCTGACAAAGTTAATCAACATCCAAGTGCTACAGTCTTGTACAGATGCTAAAACTCCATCCAACGGGAATGTACGGTTCAGTATGACTCTCTACAGGTGCCGTAGAGGATGAGAAGGGCAAGGAAATCTGATCAAGCTTGAAGTGTCTGATGAAAACAACCTGCCGTCCGTATGCGACCTCATGCCTGTCATGAGGCATGACACACGGCGAATCGACGAAGAACTATTCTAGTCCTTGGAAGACAGAAGACTTCCATGCTTTGTAGCTCTAGATTTTAAAGAGAAATCCAAAATATCCTCCTTTCTCGCAACACGTCTTGATCTCCTGCAAACTTTGTTTGGTACGAAAACCGGCGCCCGCTTGATCCACGCCGTGAAGTCCATGAGGCAAAATGAACTGTTGAACATTGCGTGCTTCCATGTATTGTCAATCCAATTTTAGCATTAGTCCATAGAGCTTCTTTTTCTTCATCATTCTGTGTAATTTTGGGCTCCAATTAAAAGGTTTTTCGTAGCTAGGCTGTTTTCAAACTCACTGAATCAGATTGATAAAACTGACTGATTTAGTCATGTGATAAGTTCATGACGTACAACTGCACGAGTTAGGAGAATTTATGTTTTGATGATCACAATAAACGCGCGATTTTCCTTTGTTGTACTTATTTTCTGTGGGTTATTTTATAAAGGAAATAGAAAACATTTCCTCTTGTTTCTATAGAGTTATAGAAACACTTGTGGAAGTTTGGAAGAACTCGAAATAGCTGTGGAAACACTCGCCCTTCGGGCTCGTGTTCCCACTGCCATTTCTCGTTCTCCCAAACTCCCACTCGTGTTTCTATAACTCTATAGAAACACGGGAAATGTTTTCTATTTCTTAAATAGCTGCTGTTTCCTGACTCTGAACAGCCCCTATGGTTTTTTTGAGCCACTTCTTTAATTTGTTACCAGGAGTTAGAAGTTTGTTATTTGTGTACTTCCATTTTCTTCTAGTCAGTGTTTTATTCCAATTGGAAAGCTGACTCCACAGGCTTCCCAGACTCAACGTATATTTCCCGCTTATTAGTCTGTTGGGTTACCTGTGGTTTATCGATTAGTTTCATAACGATCTCAGAAGAGTTTAAATAATTGCTTTGTGTGAATTCTCTTTTCCAATTCCTACGAAATGAATCTTCAATAATAAAAGATTGATACTTAATGAAGTTGTGTGAGTGGTTTTTTGGCGATTTGGGGCCTTCTAAAGCAATTTATTAGGATTCGAAATTTTGACCGTTGGCCGAGGCTCTAAGAAAGTTAACAAGGTAGGCAAGTCGACCTCGCCAAAGCACACACTTACCTCAAAGATCACCCAAATATCGGCACTTTTCTTCCTCGCTCGCTATTCAGCTTTCGGCACAGGAGGGAATAGTTATCAAGCAACATCTGACCAGAGATTTAGGAAAAGCCATCAAATTTATCATCGCCAAACGGCCTCCTCGAGACCCAAAAAGCGCGACCTTGCAATGATCTGTAAGAACCAGAATGACCAAAGTGGTCCAAAATTTTCCCGACCCTATCCAAAACGATGCAAATCGCCTTTCTTCATGGGGGGACCCCCAAGCGAGAAATTATACGAAACTGGCGGTTACAGACTAATTTTGAATTTGGAACTCGCCAATCAGAGGACCAAGACAGTTGGCTGGGGTCTTCACCGAGTGTTATGACAGTTCCACGTGAGAAATTTTCGCGAGTTCCAAATTCAAAATTAGTCTGTAACCGCCAGTTTCGTTAAAAGGCCTAGTAATGGTCTCTCTGATTGGCGATATATTTGTTTCCGTTCCTCGAGTGGAAGTATAATTTCACGCTTGAGGGTCCCCCATGAAAAAAGGCGATTTGCATCGTTTTGGGTAGGGCCGGGAAAATTTTGGACCGCTTTGGTCATTCTGGTTCTTACAGATCATTGCAAGGTCGCGCTTTTTGGGTCTCAAGGAGGCCGTTTGGCGATGATAAATTTGATGGATTTTCCTAAATCTCTGGTCAGATGTTGCTTGATAACTATTCCCTCCTGTACCGAAAGCTGAATAGCGAGCGAGGAAGAAAAGTGCCGATTTTTGGGTGATCTTTGAGGTAAGTGTGTGCTTTGGCGAGGTCGACTTGCCTACCTTGTTAACTTTCTTAGAGCCTCGGCCAACGGTCAAAATTTCGAATCCTAATAAATTGCTTTAGAAGGCCCCAAATCGCCAAAAAACCACTCACACAACTTCATTAAGTATCAATCTTTTATTATTGAAGATTCATTTCGTAGGAATCGGAAAAGAGAATTCACACGAAGCAATTATTTAAACTCTTCTGAGATTGTTATGAAACTAATTGATAAACCACAGGTAACCCAACAGACTAATAAGCGGGAAATATACGTTGAGTCTGGGAAGCCTGTGCTGAGTCTTAAATTAATACGAGGGGTAACTTACTACAAGATCCTCTGCACTTGTTACATGTACTTAAAGATACTGTTTAGCTCTTTCGTAAAAGTTTTCTTCTAGATAATTATAATGTTGAGGTGATTTGATTTTCTTTTGCCTTTATTTTAGCTTGGTGATTACTCTGTAAAAGTTGATTCGGTTGACACAGTTTGTTTCGAAGTATGAGTGGATCATGGAGTCGTAAAGTACACTTAAGCTTGATCATCTGTAAACAATGTATTTTTTTCTGGATTTAGCTTCCTTACTTCCCTTGATCAGTTACTGCAGTTTTCATAAATGAATGCAGAGTCAACACAAACTTCATCTGTTTTACAGTTTCGTCCTGATTTAATATCACCCATGTTATATTTTCGAAAGAATGTTTCCAAGTCCGATTTTGTTAGCAGTATGCATGCATGCATAAAGAGAGGGACTGGGTTCGACGATTAGTCACTTATAGAGTAAACGGTGGTGTTGAAATCATGCAACAAGTGCTTCTGTGGTGCATTGTGTTAAGCGACTGGATCATTGAGTAGCTGAAGTTATATAAGCCCGATCGAGTGAGGTAAATACAGTAAAGTGGATGGAGTGGAATAGCAAGATACATCAAGGGGGACAAGGGAGAAATGGGAAAGGAGAGAGGAGAAAGTAGAGGGGAGGGGTAGGTATAGTCAACCTTTTTTTATGAATCCCAAACAAATTAAATCCCTTTTTAGAATCTTTAATATTTGACCCAGTTTAAACATGCTCAAAAAATTAAACCTGATTTAAAATGTTCAAAAAATTTAACCAGTTTCATTTTTGACCTGTAACATATATATATATATATATTTGAACTACAACATACAATGTGTATATACAGTGTAAATAAACACCACATCATTTTATTTGATAACTCACCTTCTCAAACTCATTAATAATTCATGAGATAGTCATCCAATGGAGAAACTGTATTTGGTCACATGCATGGGTCTTGATACCGGGTGAAACCCTTGTGTTTGATCATGTTTCCAACCCTAGTGATCAATATTTCTTAATCATCATATTCATGAACCACTAACTAATTACATACTGATAAACTACAAGTAAGGAGCGAAGAAGTAAAGAAATAAAGAATGACATAGAAAGAAAAAGTCTGCCTCCACTGGAGTTCGAAGCACGACCCTTCCGACTGCTTGTACTAACTCTTGTCCACTACTCTACTAGTACGCTAGTTGAAATCACTGCCATCAAAAAAGAATAATAAGCCATCTATTGAATAATTAGATACAACAGTCAAATGGTAAACAATACTTGCTAATGAAGTTTGAAAAGAAACGTATGTAAATTGTCGGTTTTGCATTCGCATGAGAAGACATGTCAAACACTCATTGTTCGTCTTTCATCAGGGGATTCCAAATATTTCGAAAACAATAAAACCCTCGAGGCTACGCCTCTCGGGTTTCATTTGTTTTCTCAATATTTGGAACCCCTGATGAAAGACTCCAATTCGTGTTTGACATAGCTCTTCAACATGATGATTGAGTCTCGACTCGTCACATTCCCTGAATTCGTACTGCAGTCTCTCTTTCTCGATCTCCCTCTGTTTGATGTTGCCGCTATAAACCATTAGTAAGTATTAGTCTCCAGCCAGGAAGGAACTGTCAGAATGACAATTTAATAATCCAAAACAAACCGCGAAGTTCAATGTTTATGCACAATTTACCTCGTCGATAAAGTTCGGATCACCGAAAGAAGAACTGCAGACTGTAAAGAAAGTATTACAAATTATTTAAGTACACCGAAATATACAAAACAAAGCTCGGAAACAATAATGTTTACCGAAGAATCATAGTACTTCTTTGGTCTCCTCTCGAAAGGCATCGCCATCTTGGTTCAGAACACCGGGGAACTAGGTACTAACGGAGTAGGTACTTCATATATGATATATATTTCGTACCGTATTTATCTAAAGTTTCCAACTGTATTCTCCTATATTCTACTGTGTTTCCCTGTATTCTACTGTGTTCCCCTGTATTCTACTGTGTTCCCCTGTATTCTACTGTGTTCCCCTGTATTCTACTGTGTTCTACATTGTTTCCCTGTATTCTACTGTGTTTCCCTGTGTTTAATACTTTAATTTAATTTAATATTTTATATTTATAGTGCGCAAATTAGCATGCATGGGTATATGATCAAATGCACATTAAAATGCAAACTAAAATACTACCAGAATTAATATCTAAGGTTAAAATAGAAAAACTAACTACATAATGTACAATATCTAAAAAATCATGAATTATTAAAACCTAGCTAAAACTATTAAAATGTTCTTGGAAAATGTTTATCTAAAGGCTTCCTTAAAAAGATATGTCTTAAGCATACTCTTAAATTTAGCTAATGTCTTCTGCTATCTGATGTCACAAGGTAGTATGTTCCAGAGTTCAGGTCCTGCTGATGTGAATGCTCTAACTCCAAGCGTTACCTTCGTTTTACATTAGGTTGCTGTAATAATAGCTCTAAATTAGAGTGCAGGGCACACTTTCAAAGTGTCACACTATTTTTTTGCATGGGGTACTGTACTGTGTTCCCCTCAGTATAAATGTACTGTGTTCTCCTGTATCATACTGAGTTCTCCTTCAATACAGTATAAAATAGCGCCCTGTTCTTAATATATAAAATGCGTGATAAATAAATTTCTTAGGTAAAGAGTACTTATTTTGTTTCCGACGGTCACCTCTAGCTTGTACATTAGGAGGCTCAGAGATTCTCAATAGAAAACACTGGGGAACACAGTAGAATACAGGGGAACACAGTAGACTAAAGTATAACCTGAGTATCAGTCCCTCTCCCCCTTCCTTTCCAGCACCCATCCCCCTCCCCCTAAGAAAGGAAGGGAAAGAGGTTGTGTCAGGCCCTCTTTCCCTTCCTTCCTTAGAGGGGAGGGGTGGTGAAAAGGAAGGGAGAGAGGGACTGATACTCAGGTTAACTAAAGTAGAACACGGGACACAGTAGATTCGGTAGATTCTTTGTCCAGAGGGTTTCCCGTTGACGGGCGGCGGGCGCTGGCGGGCGTTGACGGGCGGCGGGCGTTGGCGGGCGGCGGGCGTTGGGTAGTAAAACCTATTATTGCTTTGGAGCTTCGGATAAGTTTAGTTGTAAAACTCTAGGGATACCCCTTCCACTGGACAAGGTATTCAATCCTGCCTTTCCGTTTACGCTTTTTTAAGACTTTTTCTACCCGGTAGAAATCATCTTGCTTTTCGACTCTCTGTAACTCGGCTTCGTAAAATGTTCCTTCTAAAAGTTATCCCTGATAGTCCTTTAAACGATAGACAGGTGGCTGTCTTGGTATTCTTTCAGAAATGGTAAAAATCTCTTCGGTCTAGTTTGGAAAATAACCTAAAACAACGATAACGCGTGTCTTATTCTTTACGAATAGAGTGTAGCCTGGGAATGTTAACGTACGCGAAAATATTGAAATATGAAAATTATAGTTCCATACAATTACTGTATAGCTCCAGAAAGGGTAAATACTTCAAAAGCGCATATCCATTTTTTTTTCTGGCGATGATAAGAAAAATATTGCGATACGAACTGAAGTTTTATCAGACTACTAACTTAGAACAAGAAAAACATTGACCACAAACTATTTGTTTTCCCCTTCTAATTAAATGTTAGCTTATCCAAGTTAAGTAGCATTTGTCAACAAGAAAAAAATAAATGAAACATAAATCAGTGTAATCTTGTAACACGGTACATTATATCAACCCAAGAACTGAGAAATAAGAAAGTTATCAACTCCGCGACTATAAGGAAAACGAACTGTAAATTGGTGTTTTTGAGATTGAATAAACTTTGTTTAATTTATCTGGTGGTTTGTTTTTATTCGTATGGTAATTATAGTTCAGAGACGAATTTACATCTCAAGAGTTTTCCTCAAAACAATAGGACTATTGTTTCTATCAAACTGTACTGATGGCCCTTCAGTTATCGCTAATCCCTAAGGACAATAGCAAAGTTGCACTTATGAGTCACAGTGGATTTTGTATACAATTATCTTATGAGTTATTAACTGTAAAGGAAAATAATAAAGACAGTTTAGAGCCTATGACGAGTAGTTTGTTCTTACTATTTACGCTACAAAGGGGTTTAGATATTGCGAAATATTTATTCCTTTTTTCATTCAACTTCGAATGTATTCAGGGCCGATCGCTCCTGGTTTTATAGACGACCCCAAACAATAGGCTTTAGCCAAACATGCCCGAATAGATCGATGACCTCATCCAAAGGAACAATAGTTAATGAAAACCACTTCATTTAATGAGATTCCACTTCAATTTCCACTTCATTTTATTCATGAGCTTGAAACAATAGATAATGAAGCGCCACACTTTATTCATGAGCGCGCCACACTTTATTCATGAGCGCGCCACATTTTATTCATGAGAGCGCCACACTTTATTCATGAGTCCAAGACAATAGAACCGTGACGTCATTGAATTAATGAGCGCGCCACAAAAATTAGCATAGCGCCACAAAAAAATAGCATAACACCCCTAAAAATTAGTGTAACACGGCTAATTCGGTCCCTCCTATACTACTCTCTCGTCTCTCGTCTCTCCTCTTCTCAAGAAGGCCAATCTTGACGAAGTGTATAAACAGTACCTTCGCCCAATCAGTAATCGGCAATTTGTGCAGTGTTTGATCAAACTCACACTCATATGACACAGTTTGGTCTTTATCCCTCGTTGCAATCAGCATAACGCAATTGTTACAGTACTGAGACGGCTTTGCTTAAGGTAACGAACGATATTCTGATGAACATGAATAGGCAACTCGTCACTCTGTTG
Organism: Actinernus sp. WN-2022; assembly: GCA_030867875.1. NCBI lineage: Eukaryota > Metazoa > Cnidaria > Anthozoa > Actiniaria > Actinernidae > Actinernus > Actinernus sp. WN-2022. Next base: position 37,571,341 of record JAOWCC010000577.1, read on the forward strand.
GTGCTGCTTGATCTCAGTGCGGCATTTGATACCGTCGATCATGTCATTCTACTTGGGCGCCTACAGTCCGAACTAGAGATCCGCGGCACTGCACTGACTGAAATGGTTTGCGTCCTATTTGTCCAAAAGATATCAACGTATTTCTTTGTGTGGTTGCCTCTCTGACAAATTTGATCTGACTCGATTTCACAAGGTTTGTGGCTGGGTGCTCTCCTATTTACTATATACTCGAGTAAGCTGTTTGATGTCATCAAGGGTCATCTACCTAGCTGACGTGCATGCTTATGCGGATGACGCACAACTTTATCTAATGCCCTTTAAAGTGCATATGAACAATATATTTTTATTTTAGATATCAATTCTAAATCAAGTGAATAGTAGAATGGTAAAATATATTTTGCTTTGAATGCTGTGCCGCTGAGTTAAGGAGGTTTTAATATCCAAAATGCTAATTACATGACGTCAGGAGAGGTATCTGCAATCACTTCTTAGTGGTTGTGAATGGGCGTTTTTACTGATATAGGAAAACAAATTTCTAACATCATTTTATTTCAACCATGGGTATAACACTGATAATTAAAAAAAAATTGTTTAATTGTAACAAAAAGAAATTGTATAATAATTGTGCCTCCTCTGACGTCATGTAATTAGCATTTTGAATATTAAAACCTCCTTAACTCAGCGGCACAGCATTGAAAGCAAGATATATTGTACCATTCTACTATTCGAAACAATAGAACTATTTAAAACAGCAATACAAGTAGATGGACTTTTCTAAAGCATTCGACACCATTAATCATGAAATACTGTTAGCAAAATTGTATAAGTATGGTATTCGTGGACTTCCTAATGCATGGTTTTCAAGCTATCTAAGCAACCGTAAGCAATATGTTAAAGTTAATAATTCTGAATCAAGTTTACGAAATATACTATATGGCATCCCACAGGCTCCACCCTAAGTCCCCTATTATTCTTATTGTATATAAATGATCTCCCAAATTGTTCCAACAAATTTTTATTTAGAATATTTGCAGATGATACAAATATATTTTATTCATCAGATAATCTAAATGATTTGGAAACAGTTCTAAATGAGGAAATAAATAATGTGCTAAAGTATTGCTCAGTAAATAAACTTTTAATAAACTTTAAAAAAACAAATTATTTGCTTATAACTTCCCCAAAGAAAAAAGCTAGTATAAAAATAACCTCATGTAATATAGAACAAAAAACACAGATTAAATATTTAGGAGTGTTTATTTATGAAAACTTACAATGGGATGCTCAAGTTAAACATATAAGCAGTAAAATAGCAAAGAATGTAGGAATTATATCTAAGTTAAGATACTATGTACCCTGCAATATATTGAAACAATTATACTACACATTTATTTACCCCTATTTGAACTATGGACTTATGAGTTGGGGCACTGCAACCCAGACTGGACTAAAAATAATTAAGACTAAGCAAAATAAATGTGTTCGTCAAATGTTCTTTACCAACAAACTTGAAAATATGCCACCCCATATTACAAAATGGTAGAAATTTTAAATCTGGGAAATATCTTTAACCTTAAAATTTCCTCCCTTATACATAAAATACAATATGATAAACAAAATATCCCACCTGCCTTCCTTGAGCTAATTACCTTTGCTAAAGATATCCATAACTACAACACCAGATATGCGGCGAATCAAATTTTGTACAGGCCAGCCTCCAGAACTAACTATGGTCTATCACGATTCAAAGCAATTTCATCAAGAATCTGGGAATCAGTACGTATACCCTTACTATTAAAACCTTGCCCAAAACCAGCTTTAAGAAGCAATACATACAGTTTTTACTAGATAAACAGTCATAATATTAAAATTTGTGCCTTATATACATGTATGCAAGACAAATTTATACAAATCAGCTACTTATATTGAAATTTTTATTCTCTCTTTTTTTCTAAGATAATATCACACAATAATCTTGGGCCACCTGCTGAGAAAATTATAGATGATATTGCAGAAAAAATAGCAAAATACAAACAAAAACTTAAACAGTTAGAACAAGAGGTGGACAATATTTCTCAAGCTAAAAGTGTAGATGTTAGAGAAAAATTGAATAAATCACTTAGAGAAAAGATTATAAGAAGAGATTGAACAGTTGGACCGTGAGAATGAAGCAATAGAAGAGCGTATGTCTCTAAAGGATCGTATAAAAGCTATATTTAAAAAATATGGTTTCACTGTTTTTGCTGTTCTTTCAGCTGTTGGAGTTGTTATTGGAGTAATTGTTAACAGTCAAAAAAATGGATTATCTACCGTTGCAAAAGGTATTGGAAATGGATTGAAAACTATTGGGAAAAAATTAAGTGAAATATTACCTGGAATGATTGGTGCTATCGCTAGTTTTATTTTCCGAACAGCAGGAGAAGTCATTGGCTTTCTAGCTAAAAACGCATGGCTTCTTATTGTAGCTGTGGTTTTGTATTTCGTAGAAAAATATAAAAAGAAATGATATATTATAAATATATATAATGGTAATACTATACTTAGAAAAAAACAAAAGCTGATGAGACTACACACTTTAAAAATCATATTAATAAAAAAAGAAAGATTTCACTGATAAGTTGTAATTTTAATAATAAATTATATAATCTTACAAGTGAAGAAACAGTTTCTAATATGGAAGGTAAAGTCTTACTTCGCATTCCTCAAGGAGATTATAGTGTAGAAAGTTTTAAAATTGCTGTGAATAAAGCTATTTCTCTTGGCGAGAAACCAATTTCTATTGAAATTTCAGAAAATAAAGCCTACCTTATTCCTACAGTGGGTATTATGCTAAATGAGAGTTTAGCTAAATTTTTAACTATTAATAGGGGTTTAATACCAAAGTCAAAAAACGTTATTAATATTATGCAAAGTCCTAATGTTATATATATTCATTGTGATCTTATTGATCGAACACAGATTCTATTCAAAAATAATTATTCACAAATATTTAGCATGTGTTGAATTAGATAAGGTTGGAGAAAAGATAACCTATACTCCTAATAATCCGCTATATATTCCATTTAAAGGGTTGAATATATTAGTAGCATTCGCTTTTGGATCACAGATAGTGAACGTAATATGATAAATACTGGAATATATCCAATGCGGTTAGTAATAGAAATCGATCATTTAAAAATACAACAATAGTATTATTTAAATATTGTTGACTACGATGCGATTTATCCTGAATTATCTCAAAATCAAACTGGAGAAAACTTTAGACTTCATAAAGCGAATACGGTTTTGTCTGAATTAAGATAAGAAATTAAACATTATGAAAAGGTACGGAAAAAATATGTTAGAATACGAGGAATATTTCACAATCTTGCTGTAGGGGTTGGGGCACTTTCAGTTATTTTAACTAGTTCTGCCTTAATTAGCAACTTCTTTGTCTGGGATTGGACTTATCATTGGGCTTCCAGTAGGAGTAGTTGGGGGTGTATGTGGTTTAGTTTCAGCTTCTTCTGCAACAGCCACAAAAGTCCTAACCAAGAAGGTGTCTAATCATGAAAAAACTGTAATGTTAGGGAAAGCAAAACTAAACACTGTTAACACAATGTGACCTTGTGTCAAAAGCCTTACATGATAACAAGATTGATGATAAAAGAATTCGAATTGATAACGACTGAAGTTAATAAATACGAAGCCTTGAAAGCTGAAAGTCGACAAAATACTCAAGAGGAACCAAAAATGTTTTTTGACATTCAAAAGATGCAGAAAGAAGTAAGGGAGGACATCATAAAGCAATAATAACTTTTTCTTATGATAGAACACCTTATGGTGGCTTCATTTATACATCGAGATACGATAAAGAAAAATACTGATCGAAATCACATAAAAAGTTATATTATAAACAATATTATAATATGACTCTAGAATCAGATAAACAAGTCTTTCGTATGTACCACCCGAATTTGAAAATAAGTGATCATAACCTCACACTTATGGTTATAGAGTTTTATAAAACTAATAATCATCATGTGAGTTTGGAAAGTTTCTTACGCAATCAGAAACAACACTACGATAAGTTGTGGGCTGGCTTCGAGCGGCATTATCCTCACGCAGATCTGAGTAAGTTTTACAAAGAGTCTACCGATCTTGGTGACGGCTCACCCGTTGCTTATAAATCTTCTTCAAAGGTGTTGATATGGATCATGGCGTGTGGGGTGATAAACGGTATATTGATAATCCTAATTATATCACAAATGCTGATAACCAGGCTATGAAACAGGCCTTAGGCACTATGGGAAAGTTTCCAGATGCTTTACTACCTACTACACAACAGTATCCAATTCCCGGAATTCCCTTTACACAAACAGCTTTGGATATTGCACCATTGTTGAAAGAGATGAAGATCTACGTTTCCCCCACTCAGTACTTTAATGCAAAGTTGCGAAACATTTTCAAAGAGACAACAGTGACTTTCAAATCTGCCAAACAATCAAGGCATTGGTTGAGTGGACCTGACTATGATATTGGCCACAACAATTAAATGTTGCGGTATGGTGTGCAACCTCCGGTTGTACATGTGGAATAAGTTTAAGAGAACATTTAAAGTAAAGTAAAGTAAATGAAATATTTGCTTGCGAATAGAATTTTTATGTTTTTCCACTGACTTGTAGTATTGTAGTGTTTAATTGAGAAAGTCACGTGTAACATTGTTATGTAACAATACAAGGCATGTGTGATGGAGCTGGGGAGCCACAATGCATTGCGCTCCCACTTTAGATTAGTGTTGCCACGTGACCTCGCTGTCGGTCGGTCATTTACTTCAGATTTTCATCGAGTGATGATGTTTTTACCTACTTGAAACTTGAAGGTAAGAATCATTCCTTTATAAACGTTTCTTGTAGAAAGTATTGAGGGACTATTGCTTGTGATATATTGCTAGTTACGTAGCATTGTTTTTAGGAATTATTTTCCTTTTGAAGCGCGTAACATTTCGTCGCACCGTCGGCGTGTCACACTTTGGCTTCGTTTCTTTCACCTACTCATTTTAGGCCATTCTTTTATAAAAGACTTCAGCGTGATCTAAAATCTGTTTTTGATGCCCTGCGTCTGTGTGTATGTTCGGTGTTAAACGTTGGAGATCGCACTGTCTCAAAACTGCGGACGAATGACCTACACGTGGTCAGAAGCCTTGCTCCAGAGGGTTTCCTCCAGAGTCCAGATGTTGTTATTCTGGAAATAGGTACTGTAAGACGACTAAGGAAGCTGTATTCTAACTGTTTGAGTTTAATTCAAGATCAACATGGTTAGGCTACAACGCCCAGACTACAACTCGATGTTTTTTCCAAGTCCGGCTACAAGACCAGCGCTCACGTGTATGTGTAGCCAGGCGTGCGATACAATGATTGACAGATTAACAATAGTGTAACAGAACATGATATGAAATACGTGATAATAATAGAGTCACACAACTTGTCACATCTCCCCTATTCCTAAAGGTATGACAAACGAACTGTCCCTTGTAAAGTGTTACATTACACGATATATATAGTTATGGTGTGACAAAGTCTTTAAGCCATACAGGTGGCTTGGGTTGTCGCTGCAACCTCCTCACATCGGTACCCGCACTAGGTGAAGGCTCCCTGACAGGACCAGATGCTGCTGCCGTATCATTCACAGGTGTCTGGTCAAACGGCTCTTCTCCCTGCTCGGACTCTGGGTCCTGTGGTGGCTCCCCTGTCTTGATCAGCTGTCTCCGGTTCCTCCTGTACACTCCGTTGCCTACTTGTACCTTGTAGCTTCTAGGGCCTGCTTTCGCTGTGCATGTTCCGGGACTCCAGGTTTTCTCTCCGGGTAGTCGCATGCGTATCGTATCTCCAACATCGATCGGCTCTACGGGTTTAATCCTCTGATTGTAATAATGCTGCTGACGCTGCTTTGTGCCAATCAGCTTCCTTGTGTCTTCTTCTGTGGGGTAGCTTGGCTTCAGCAGCGATCCAGCAACAGGTAGTAGCGTCTTACATCGGCGACCCATAAGCCGCTGAGCAGGGCTGGTGCCTATTCCGGCTGTAGGCGTGTTGCGCCAATCCAACAGCGCTTGGAACTCTGAGATGCCTGATGCCTTGCCTTTGGCAAATAACTTCTTGATAGTCTGGACCGCGTTTTCAGCCTTTCCGTTTGACTGAGGGTAGGTTGGTGATGATGTAGTGTGCTGGAAATCCCAGGTCTTCGCAAAGACAGCGAACTCCGCTGACGAGAACTGCGGCCCGTTATCCGTGATCAGTGTGTCTGGTATGCCAAATCTGGCAAACACTGCTTTCAACTCCTTTATTATGGCTCTGGAGGTAATACCATTGAGACGGACAACTTCGATATAGTTGCTGTAGTAGTCACTGATGACAATCAGTGTTCGGTTGTCAAAGTCACAAAGGTCTGCCGCGACCTTGGCCCAAGAGCGTGCGACAAACTCATGTTGCTGTAAGGGCTCCTTGCCCTGGCCATTTCGGTGAGCCAGCTAGGCAGACGTCGCACTTAGATACATATTCTTTCATCTCAGTCGTCATGCGAGGCCAGTAGAGGGTTTCCCGAGCTCGGCGGATGCATCCTTCGATACCGATGTGAGATGCATGTGTCTTCTGCAGGAGCTCTCTCCTCAAAACAGTAGGCACAACAACTTGCTGGCCTTTGAAGATGAGTTCCCTTTGTACGGTCAACTCATCGCGCACGTCAAAGTAAGGCCGCACACATTCTGGGACTTCCGCTCTGGTATCTGGCCAACCACCTCTGATTATTTTACGGAGCTTCTGCTGTACTGGGTCGTCAAGAGCTGCATTCTTCATTTCTTGCCATCTATCCTCGGTCACCGGCAACCAAACTCGGTGATCTATTTCCTCCAGCTCTCGTATGTAGTCGCACGCATTTACTTCTGGTAAGTATACGCGGCTCAGCGTATCCGCCAGGAGCATTTCTTTCCCGCTTTTATAGTTGACTGTAGTTTTGTAGGCGTAACAGCATGCGTTGCAGACGTTTTGGGGCCGACGCTAATGGTTTCTTGAAAATAGGCTCCAGGGGCATGTGATCAGTCTGTATATTCACTTGCTTGCGGCCATATACATAGGCGTCAAAACGATTACAGGCGAAGACAATCGGCAGCAACTCCTTCTCAATCTGCGCGTAGCGTGTCTCCGCCGGCGTCAGTGCTCGCGATGCATATGCAACGGGTTGCCCGTTCTGCATGAGGGCCGCCCCCAATTCCGACTGAGACGCATCGCACTGTATGGTCACCTCGTCATGCAGACTGTAGTAACGTAGAACTGGGGTATGGGTTACTGCGTCTTTCAGATTCTCGAATGCAGTTTGTTGTGGTTCATCCCAGACCCACAATGTGTCCTGCTGCGTCAGGTCCCTTAGCGGCTTGATGACGTCAGACAGGTGAGGAAGAAACTTAGCAAGATACTGCGTTAGTCCCAACAGCCGTTGTACACCTTGTTTATCTGTTGGGGCCGGCATCTCCACTATTGCACGGACTTTGGAAGGGTCTACTTTAGGTCCCTTATCTGTTGCCATGTGACCAATAAAGAGCAGCTCTTGCTGTCTCAGCTTCAGCTTCTCGATATTCAGTCGCACATTTCGTTCCTCGCACCTTTGTAGGAACGCCAGCAGATTCTTGTCGTGGTCTCTAACCGCCTCTTCGAACGTGTCTCCGTATCCAACTGCAATGAAATCATCAGCAACAACTTCTACACCGGTCAGACCTTCTATGATCTCATGCATCCGCCTTTGGAAGACCTCAGGAGCTGAGGAAATCCCAAAGGGCATGCGCCTCCAACGATAGCGGCCGAAGGGTGTCTGGAACGTCGTCCGGTAGGTGGATTCTTCTTCAAGGTTTATGTGCCAAAACCCGTTCCTAACATCCATCAGGCTGAAGACTTTGGCTCCGTGGAGATGCGTTGCGATATCTTCGACAGTAGGTAGCTGGTAATTCTCTCTTAATTGTATTGCGCGGTTCAAGTCTTTCGGGTCAAGACATATGCGCAGTTTTCCATTCTTCTTTGGGACAGCGACGATGGAGCTGATCCACTCAGTGGGCGTGGTCACTGCCGCTATAATTCCTTGAGCTTCTAAGTCATCCAGCGCGTCCTTTAGCTTGGGCCTCAGAGCAACCGCGATTCTGCGTGGAGCGTGTTGGACTGGTGGTACCGTTTCATCGAGCCTGATCTTGTACTCGCCACTCAGCTGCCCTACTCCCTCTCCGAATACGTCTGGAAACTTTGTCATCAGTTCTCCTTTGTCAGTGGTGTACGCTGTTCTTGTACGGCGTATACTGGGGCGTTCTCAATCTTTGGTTTGTTCAGCAGATCATTATCCTTGTACTGGATGATATTCATGGCAAGACATGCCTTGATGCCAAGGATTGGACGGATTGCTTCGCTGTCCACGAGATGGAAGTCCTGGACACATTTGAAGTCGTTTCGCCAAACGCGAAGTCTTACTTGACCGATGACTTTAATCTTAGAACCTCCGTAGGCGACCAGTGACGTTTGTTTGCGGTTTACATTGACGAGGTTTTCGTCCTTTGTTGCCTTCCGGTAAATGTGTAACGGCAGCACGTTACACTGTGCTCCGGTGTCGGGCTGGAAACGGACAAAACTGCCTGATTCTAACTTTAATGTCACCAGTTGAGAGTCATCAAGGTTTACGGCTGTCACTTCTTCCGTCTGGTACATTTCGTCTGAAACTACCTCTTCTAGATCGGCTGCCTTCACTTGATTCCGCTTTCCGCATTTATGGCACTCCTTTCCAGTCGCTGGTCACGATTCCGCGATGTTTGTAATTGCATGCATCACACTCCTCTGTCATCCTAGACCTTGTTGTTGTCTGAGACGAAAATTCTTCCTCGATTTCCGTGGACCTCGTTCTTGTTCAACTTTATTGGTTTCTGGCTCGGCTTCATTTCCCACGATTTTCATCTGGGCCATAGTACTTTCGGCGGCGCAACAAATCTCATCCGTCCTAGCGAGGCTAAGCTTGGCTTCTCGTAACAATCTCTCTCTTACTTTGGTGTCGTGGATGCCAAATACTAAGCGGTCTCGTAGGATTTCAGCAGGAGTTATTGTCTCAAAATCGCATCCGGAGGCGAGCTTTCTAAGAGCAGCCTTGTATTGTTCGTAGGTTTCTCCTGGTTCTTGCATCCTACGGTTAAAGCGATAACGCTCGAATGGGAAATTTGTTCGAGCCTGACAGTACTCGCCAAATCGTTTCAAAACAGGCTCAATTTTATTTTTATCTCCGACTTCGGTCCAGTCGCTGAAGGTCGAATACACCTCACGGGCCTCCTCTCCTATTACTGTTAGAAGGGTTGCTACTTCAACAGCTTCAGACTTTTTATTCAGCTCCGTGGCTATGGCATAGTTGCTCCAGGCAAGATGAAATCTTTTCCACTTCTCCGAGGCGTTTGAAGCGTGTATTTCCAACGGCGCTGGCGGCGGTAGTGAGAAATTCGAGGCCATATTCCACTGAATTTCACGCCAAAATCAATCTGTGACTCTAGGCTTGGGTTCTAAGACCGGCTGCCACCATGTAAGACGACTAAGGAAGCTGTATTCTAACTGTTTGAGTTTAATTCAAGATCAACATGGTTAGGCTACAACGCCCAGACTACAATTAACTCGATGTTTTTTCCAAGTCCGGCTACAAGACCAGCGCTCACGTGTATGTGTAGCCAGGCGTGCGATACAATGATTGACAGATTAACAATAGTGTAACAGAACATGATATGAAATACGTGATAATAATAGTCACACAACTTGTCACAGCTACCAACAATATTTCAGTTGCTGGGCCAGAGGTAGTTGGATCTTCTATCGAAGATCCCGTCCGTTTCATTCTTTTGAACGTTTTTTCGGTACGCGTTATCGGAGTTTGCCATGTTATACCGCGCGGCATTTTGTACACACGTTCGCTTTTTCTTCAGCGCGTCAGGGTTTAAATCAGTGACAGTATGTTACCGTAGTTTTGGAACTATTTCCAAAATGTTTTGGTTATTGTTTTGGAGTTTTTATTTGACTGATGGAGTTCATGTTAATCCGTTAGGGTAGTATTTCCTGTACCGAAGTTATCGTGGCGCCATCTTCAGTTAAAGCATTGAGCATTATTGCTTTAGTTTTGGGCGAGTTTAATTTGTTTTAGAGCATTAAGTTGCATTATTATTGCTTTGTCCCCGTTATGGTACCCTGTATATCTTTCATTATTGATAGTTGTGGGCATTTTGCTTCAATTTAATGGTTTTGCCTTCAAGGTTTCGCCCTCAAGGTGTTATTATTTGGCTTTACCATATGTTTGCTAGTCATATGTAGTTATGCTAGCATGTTGCCTCACAGGCAGCCCAAGCTCAAAGTTTGAATTTATTTGACAGTTGAACTACGAAGGTTCAAACTTCCAGAATATCTGGTATTTTATCGCACTAAATGGCAAATGAATAACACAATAAACTTGCTTTGATGAAGATTAAGTTGTTGTGTCTTGAATTTGGGAGTTTGGGGGCCGATTTAACGAGTTTCTAGAAACTGCCTGGTTTGCTCAATGCTCTGGTCGCAAGGTAACCATGCAGTTTATCTCCGGCTCCAAATCTGGATCAGGCAAGCCAAGGACCAGTGGCCAGTTTCTCCAGCACAGAGTTGGCCAACCATTCTATGCTGACAGAGATCCCATTGCAGACCATACAGCAGTCCTCTGCAAGTACCACAGGGGTTGCAGCATCTATTGTACAAGGGTCGATAGATGTTGCTCATCAGGTGCTGTCAGGCGTGCTGCCAAATGCCCCTGTTCCAGGTCAGTTGTTTCAGTCATCGGGTTCGCCAATCTATGCTCGGGTGTCCGATAAGTTACAAGCAAAAATAATAATATGGAATCAGGAGTTCATCAACTTTGGAACTCTTTTGACGGCAAAACTAATGTTTGATAACAAATATCAAATAATTATTCACCATGCAGAGAGTGGACCGGTTCCTCCCTTTGTTTAGAACCAGTGACTAAAACAAGAACAATTTTCTCTATAGAATCCTGGGTTAGTAGTTTTCATGTTTTTGTTGGTGTTTACACCAGTAAGTACCCATGCAACTGAGGCCCCTGCCCTCATGAAATACTGAGAGATTGTTCAGGATTTGGCAGTTCAGGGACACAACTCGAGGTATTATGATAAAAATGTTAGGTTTTTACGACAGGCTCAAGCTTCCTCTCTTCCCTGGGGTAACATTCATGAGGAATTGTGGCTTCGATCCCAAGCTAATTAGAGCAGAAAGCCCCAACCCTCTGCTGTGCAGGCTGTTCCTAGAGGTTTCTGTTTTAAATTTCACAAGGGCCGTGAATGTGGTGGGTGTGCTTTTAAACATACTTGTATTAAGTGTGGGGACCACCACCCAATAACTAAGTGTAATCTTGTTGTTAAAGCGAAGCCTCCAGTAAACACCCTCAGCTTGCCAAATCCCAATATGCCAACTCTAGGTATTCCCATGGCACCAGAGAAAACTTGTGGCCCAGCCACATGTACCACTTTATCATTTGCTGGGATTCTATTCTTTAGAAGCTTGTTTACCTCTTGATAAGATCACAAAATGTGTATCAATAATCTCCGACTTTTTGCATCGTAAGAAGGTAACATTGAAAAAGGTACAGTCCTTAACTATTTTTTTTTACAGATTCTAGGGATATGATCACCTAGGATGGAGGATCTAAGACTTTGGCTGGTGCTATGGGAAATGGTCTGATGATTGGCTTCACCGCAATATTGCCATTCTGGAGTTTTACCCAATTGTCTTAAGTCTGCACCTGTGGCCGGGGTACACCTGTACGTCAGGCAATGAGCAACCAATGTATCTTATTCTTCACCAACAATGAAGCTCTTGTTCATGTTATCAATAAGCAATCGTGCAAGGACAAGAACTTGATGTTCTTTGTGCGGAAGCTAGTTTTAGTTTGTTCACAGCATGATATTGTTTTCAAACCAAGCACATAAGATTAATGATTTAGCAGATGCTTTGTCTCGATTACAGGTTTAGACTTTCAGACAATTGGCACCAGCTCACATGGACGTATTCCCCACAGAGATCCCCCAGTATCTGCAGCCTCAGACTTGGGAACTATAGTAGCCACTAAACTCGAGCCTTCCAACTTATAAACGAGCTTGGAAGTATTTCACCAATTCTTACATTCTACTTTTATTGAAATTTCTGCAACTCTTCTATTTCGCCTCCTACATTGGCACTTTTTATTGCCTACATGTACATTGTATGATCACCATTATGCTTCGTCAACAGTTATACATATGTTTCAGCATTAGGCTATTATTCTCTATTCCTTTGGATAGTCGATTGCCAATTACTCTTCCAATTCTACATAGGTTGTTTGACTCTGTCTCAAATTTTGCTATTTTCTAAATACGAAATTTACCAATTTCAATCTATGTGCTCTATTGCTTTTTATGCTTAAGAGTTGGCGAGATAATTTCAACCACCAAAAAAAGGTTCTGGTTCTCCCTTATAAATTCATCAACTGGCTAAGCTAGTTAATACACAAGAAATTGTAGCCTTGAAAATTACATTTTTAAACTTCAAACACAGCTACAATCGGTATCCTTTTTCTATGATTATAAACCACCAGACATCATTTTGTCCAGTACAATTGTTGCTGGATTATTTAGCACTCAGAGGAAACTGACCAGGTCCTCATTTCACTAGATGATAGTCCTGTTTCTAGGACTTATTTCACTGATAGGTTTTCCTTAGCAATTAAGCATTGTGGTCTTGATCCTGCCTGTTATAAGGGCCATAATTTTCCCATAGGGGCTGCCTCTCATGCTGCAGATTGGGGAATGTCTGAAATCTAATGCGTTTCACAAATATATTTGTATCGCTTCCTTAACTGTATAGTGGTCAGATCAAATTTTTTCCATTTACAACTTGCGGGGGAAGTTGGTTTGGCACATCTGGGAGAAATAGGGCTGATTAGCAAGGGTAACAATCCACATTTCCCCTAGGTGCATTTCATTTAATAGAAGATGAGGGACTGATTAGCAAGGGCAGCAGTTCCCATTTCCATTATCTTCTATTTTGATTAACATATAGATTGTGGGATTTATGGGACTGTTTAGCAAGGGCAGCAGTTCCATTTCCATTATCTTTTATTTTGATTAACATATATATTGTGGGATTTATGGGACTGATTAGAAAGGGCAGCAGTTCACATTGCCATTATCGTTTATTTTGATTAACACATAAATTGTGTGATTTATGGGACTGATTAGCAAGGGCAGTAGTTCCCATTTCCATTGTCTTTTATTTTGATTAACCTATGGATTGTGGGATTTATGGGACTGATTAGCAAGGGCAGTAGTTCCCATTTCCATTATCTTTTATTTTGATTAACCTATGGATTGTGTGATTTATGGGACTGATTAGCAAGGGCAGCAGTTCCCATTCCCATTATCTTTTATTTTGATTAACATATGGATTGTGGGATTTATGGGATTGATTAGCAAGGGCAGCAGTTCCCATTTCCATTATCTTTTATTTTGATTAACATATGGATTGTGGGATTTATGGGACTGATTAGCAAGGGCAGCAGTTCCCATTTCCATTATCTTTTATTTTGATTAACATATGGATTGTAGCATTTATGGGACTGATTAGCAAGGGCAGCAGTTCCCATTTCCATTATCTTTTATTTTGATTGACATATGGATTGTGGGATTTATGGGACTGATTAGCAAGGGCAGCAGTTCCCATTTCCATTATCTTTTATTTTGATTAACATATGGATTGTGGGATTTATGGGACTGATTAGCAAGGGCAGCAGTTCCCATTCCCATTATCTTTTATTTTGATTAACATATGGATTGTGGGATTTATGGGATTGATTAGCAAGGGCAGCAGTTCCCATTTCCATTATCTTTTATTTTGATTAACATATGGATTGTGGGATTTATGGGACTGATTAGCAAGGGCAGCAGTTCCCATTTCCATTATCTTTTATTTTGATTAACATATGGATTGTAGGATTTATGGGACTGATTAGCAAGGGCAGCAGTTCCCATTTCCATTATCTTTTATTTTGATTGACATATGGATTGTGGGATTTATGGGACTGATTAGCAAGGGCAGCAGTTCCCATTTCCCTAATTTTATTTTTATTTACCAATAAATTGTGGGATTTATGGAACTGATTAGCAAGGGCAGCAGTTCCCATTTCCCTAATTTTTATTTTTATTTACCAATAAATTGTGGAATTTATGGGACTGATTAGCAAGGGCAGCCGTTCCCATTTCCCTAATTTTATTTTTATTTACCAATAAATTGTGGAATTTATGGGACTGATTAGCAAGGGCAGCAGTTCCATTTCCATTATCTCTTATTTTGATTAACATAATATTATGGATTGTGGGATTTATGGGACTGATTAGCAAGGGCAGCAGTTCCCATTTCCCTAATTTTATTTTTATTTACCAATAAATTGTGGGATTTATGGAACTGATTAGCAAGGGCAGTAGTTCCCATTTCCATTGTCTTTTATTTTGATTAACCTATGGATTGTGGGATTTATGGGACTGATTAGCAAGGGCAGTAGTTCCCATTTCCATTATCTTTTATTTTGATTAACCTATGGATTGTGTGATTTATGGGACTGATTAGCAAGGGCAGCAGTTCCCATTCCCATTATCTTTTATTTTGATTAACATATGGATTGTAGGATTTATGGGACTGATTAGCAAGGGCAGCAGTTCCCATTTCCATTATCTTTTATTTTGATTGACATATGGATTGTGGGATTTATGGGACTGATTAGCAAGGGCAGCAGTTCCCATTTCCCTAATTTTTTTTTTATTTACCAATAAATTGTGGGATTTATGGAACTGATTAGCAAGGGCAGCAGTTCCCATTTCCCTAATTTTTATTTTTATTTACCAATAAATTGTGGAATTTATGGGACTGATTAGCAAGGGCAGCCGTTCCCATTTCCCTAATTTTATTTTTATTTACCAATAAATTGTGGAATTTATGGGACTGATTAGCAAGGGCAGCAGTTCCATTTCCATTATCTCTTATTTTGATTAACATAATATTATGGATTGTGGGATTTATGGGACTGATTAGCAAGGGCAGCAGTTCCCATTTCCCTAATTTTATTTTTATTTACCAATAAATTGTGGGATTTATGGAACTGATTAGCAAGGGCAGCAGTTCCCATTTCCCTAATTTTTATTTTTATTTACCAATAAATTGTGGAATTTATGGGACTGATTAGCAAGGGCAGCCGTTCCCATTTCCCTAATTTTATTTTTATTTACCAATAAATTGTGGAATTTATGGGACTGATTAGCAAGGGCAGCAGTTCCCATTTCCATTATCTTTTATTTTGATTAACATAATATTATGGATTGTGGGATTTATGGGACTGATTAGCAAGGGCAGCAGTTCCCATTTCCCTAATTTTATTTTTATTTACCAATAAATTGTGGATTTATGGAACTGATTAGCAAGGGCAGCAGTTCCCATTTCCCTAATTTTTATTTTTATTTACCAATAAATTGTGGAATTTATGGGACTGATTAGCAAGGGCAGCCGTTCCCAATTTCCTAATTTTATTTTTATTTACCAATAAATTGTGGAATTTATGGGACTGATTAGCAAGGGCAGCAGTTCCCATTTCCATTATCTTTTATTTTGAATAACATATAGATTTTGGGATTTATGGGACTGATTATCAAGGGCAGCAGTTCCCATTTCCCTAATTTTTATTTACCAATAAATTGTGGGATTAATGGGACTGATTAGCAAGGGCAGCAGTTCCCATGTTCCCTTATTTTGTGATTTAGCAATTGCTTCAGGGCTGCTCTTTGTAATGTATAGCAAGGATAACAGTTTCCCATTTGCATTTGGTGAATGACCATAGTTGTCAGCAGTCTAATTTTGCTATTTGTTTCTTGATATTCATACTTTACAAAGTTTTGCTCGGATGTTAATGCTACATTTTCTTTGGGTGGGGCGGCATCATAATTATATTTATGATGCTTTGGCGTTTTTGTGGCCCTCACCTTTACTGGGCCAAAATCAGATTGTAAATATTTATCGAATGATAATTTGGTTATTTATTAAAAGCGGCTTTGGGTTTTTGCCCTCAGCCATTTGACTCCAAATATTTGGTGTGTGTGCTTTGTTTATAGTCAATGCCCAGTAAACTAGCCCAGTCAATGCAGCACTAAAAATAATATAAGTTGTCCTTAGACTAGTAAATCAATCATCTTAAGTTCTGTATGATATAGCTCAGAGGGAAAACATAAAGCAACTTTATTTAACGTCGGTAACTCATGACAGTCTTATGAGACTGATAAACTTGAGGCCGACGGGAGTCCTACGATTTTACGTCCTTATCCGAGAAGACGTGAAGGTCTAACCATTTGCAGCTGTTTCACAAAGGCAGCACCTTCTACTCAGTTATTTTAAGACCCTGAGTGTTGTTCCGGCCGGAGTTTGAACCCGCGACCTCCCGCTCAACAGACCGGAGCAACCACTGAGCTAACCGGGAGGCGGTTAATTTCCCACCTGTAGTCGAAGGGTTTTTAAAGTTTTACGTTACTTTACCATACGAAGAATCTTATATGAGTTGGGTGTTCCATTACCTGATGATCATACATTTAATCAAACGAATAATCGGTACAACAAGGTTGCTTTTCAACGGTTATGTGGTGAATTTAGTCTTCCCACCAATCCTGATTTTCGCTGGAAAAGTCGCAATCATGGTCTAGGTGACATATTTCTTTATTATTCTGGTGATGGTTATGAAAATGTTCACGTAATTCGTGGGTATGATACTAAGGCAAACATGTATCCCATCCAGATGGAGAATTGTTCTCAGATGAGGGTGGTAATATATGTTAATAAAGGAAACCTGATTTCATTCATCCGCAATGATGATCATGGAGGTGTACAATATTCTTGGTTTGTTCCAAGTAAAGATAGTGGATTGACTAAAGCAGGAATGGGGAGATTAAATCGCTCAGTTGAGGCTTTTGTTTACTGTGTATTAGGCGCTCAAGTAAATGTGAGATCAAGTATTATTGGAAATGGTGGAAGTGCAGTTGAAACTCAAGAGGAAATGTTGAAACTTTTTGAAAGCGCTATAATTGAGGGGAATATATCAAAGAGTGTACAACGATATCAACTAGCTGTTCAAGAGGCCAAATTAGACTTGATTTAGCCATTGCCCCAGGAATTTGGTTAATGCCATCTAATCTCATTATAAACACGGAGAGTGTGATAGGATATAATAATAAATTATTGAAAGCAACTAGTGATATGACCTGTGGAGTTAATGATTCATTAAGCGTATTAAATAACGAAGCCGGTCGGAATAAAACAATATGGGCTCTTCAAAAGTGAAACTCCCACATCAACAGAAAATTAAGCCAGTAGCAAGTGCAGCTGTTAAACCCATCATAGATAAACCAATTATAACTAGCCTCTCATCAACCTCTTGTAATAGCCTGCAATATGATTTGTAGCGGTTGTTTGCATTGAGCATGCGCATTAGAGAATATAGACACACGTTGAGTTAGCCATTTTCTTTTGTGTTTGTCTGATTGATGAACCCAGAATATTACAGTTTTGGCGACGAGGATGGCGATTTATGGAACTCTCTGGGAGTTCAACGAGTCACTGGAAGAGTTTTCGTTATACACAGAGCGAGTGGAGCAGTTTTTCGTAGCATGCAACGAGATTGATACAGCGGAGAAGAAAGTCGCCGTGTTTTTGAGCGTCGTTGGACCACGAACGTACACCCTGCTAATTAAAGAGCCTTGTGACACCGGACCTACCGAAGAGCAAGACGCTGAAAGAGATTAACGAAGTCTTGTCGAAGCACTTCAGTCCAAAACCCTTAGTAATATCGGAAAGGTTTAAGTTTCACCGTAGGGACCAGAAAGAGGGAGAAAGTATCGCCAACTACATAGTAGAACTCAAGAAACTGTCAACGGAGTGTGAATTTGGTGATTTCTTGAACGAGTCTCTGCGAGATCGTCTAGTATGATTGTGAAATGAGGAACGAGAATGCTCAAAAGAAACTGCTAACAGAAGCAAAATTGACATTCAAGAGAGCGTGTGAAGTAGCTCAGGCTATAGAATTGGCTGAGCAAAACACAGCTCAAACCTCGAGCATCTGTACACAAAATGTTTGGTGCCACTGGAAAACCACGAGACAAGCATTAAATTAAGATCTTATACGGGTGAGAGACTGTGCCTGCTGGGCCAGATAACTATGCCTGTGAGGTATGAAGAGCAAGAAGCCACTCTCCCTTTGATTGTAGCAAAAGGGGACAAGCCTGCCGACGTTTTGGACGGAACTGGCTTGAGAACGTAAAGCTAAATTGGAAAAACATTTTTTCTGTTGGAAAGTGTAGTGTTGATGAAATAATCAACAAGCATCAATCAGTGTTCCAAGAGGGGTATGGCACTATCAAGCATTTTAAAGCTTGTGTTCGTGTCAGTGCAGAGGCACCGCCAATATTTAAGAAGGCTAGGCCAGTACCCTATGCTCTGAAGGATGCAGTAGACCAAGAGTTGTCAATGCTGGAGGGACATGACATAGTGTCAAAAGTAGAAAGAAGTTGCTGGGCAGCACCTATTGTTGTCGTTGCCAAGACCGATGGTTCTCTACGCATTTGTGGAGATTATAAGGTGACTGTTAATCAATGCTTAGAAAGTAAACAGTACCCACTACCTAATGTGAAGGATCTCCTAGCTACACTAGCTGGAGGTACGTTGTTTACTAAGCTTGATTTGACACATGCTTATCAAAAGCTGCATGGAGCTGGATGAGGAATCAAAGCAGTACTTGGTGATCAACACCCATACAGGATTGTATTGCTACAACCGATTACCATTCGGGGTAGCAAGTGCACCGGCAATATTCCAGTCAGTCATGGATCAGATCCTACAAGGACTTGATGGAGTGGTGTGCTACATGGACGATATCTTGATAACAGCAAAGTCTGAAGCCCAACACCTCAAGATACTGGAGGAGGTCTTGTCAAGACTAGAGAGTAATGGTGTCAGAGCTAAGAAGTCTAAGTGTAAATTCCTCCAACCTAGTGTACAGTACCTAGGGCATGTTGTTGATGCGGAAGGAATACACCCAGCACCTGACAAGGTGGAGGCTGTAAAGCAAGCACCGAGCCCCACCAACCTCAGCGAGTTGAAGTCTTTTTTTTTAGGACTTGTGAATTTCTACGGGAAATTCATGAAGGATCTGTCTACTACACTGCAGCCTATGCATGAGCTTTTTCGTGCTGACAAATAATGGAAGTGGTCATCTGAGTGTCAGAAAGCTTTCAAGAGCTGCAAGGAACAGTTGCAGAGTTCAGAAGTGCTTGTTCACTATGATCCTGACAAGCCGTTACGGTTGGCAGGTGATGCATCTTACGGGCTGGGGGCAGTGATCTCTCATGTCATGCCAAATGGAGATGAGAGACCCATTGCTTATGCCTCCAGGATACTCAGTAGCAGCGAGAAGAATTACGCACAAATAGAAAAGGAGGCACTTTCTTTGATTTTTGGCGTTAAAAAATTTCAACAATACTTGTACGGGCGCCACTTCACACTTGTCACTGATCACAAGCCACTGACGGCTATCCTGGAACCAAAGTCTGGAGTTCCCACATTGGCAGCAGCACGAATGCAACGCTGGGCCTTATTATTGTCTTCCTATCAGTATCAGATTGAATACAGGAAGTCAGTAGACCACGGGAATGCTGATGGCCTGTCTAGATTACCAAAGAAGGAATCTAAGGGAGAGGAGGAGGCAGAAATCTTTGCAGTTTCTCGCGTTGATGAACTCCCAATAACAGCTAAGGAGTTGTCGATCTGATGCTACAAGGAAGGATCCTGTGTTGTCTCGGGTGTTAGAATATACACTAACTGGATGGCCTAGTGCCATCAGTGATGACAACGTAAAGCCTTACTTTGACAAGAAAGAGCAGCTATCAACAGATCAGGGATGTGTGTTGTGGGGGTTACGTGTAATCATACCCTTACCATTTCGTGACCGCCTGCTGGATGACCTACACGAGGAGCATCCAGAAATTTGTCGGATGAAATCCCTGGCAAGAAGTTACTTGTGGTGGCCGGGCCTTGATGAGAACATTGAACGCAAGGTTAAAAATTGTAAGGCCTGTTTGGCGGTAAGGAAAACACCAGCTGTTGCACCTTTGCACCCTTGGCAATGGCCAACAAGGGTGTGGCAGCGGAGAAAGATGGACAGACGTTCTTACTAGTTGTGGACAGTCACTCTAAATGGCTTGAGGTCTTCCCAATGAGTAGTACCACCACTGCTAAGACAGTTGAGGTCCTTCGTACGCTTTTCGCATCATATGGGTTGCCTGAAGAGGTCGTTTCGGACAACGGTCCTCAATTTAAGTCTTCAGAGATGGCAAGGTTTATGAAACTTAATGGAGTCAAGCATACTCTGGTACCACCGTACCACCCTGCTTCAAATGGGGCAGCAGAGAGAGCAGTGCACATCCTGAAACAGGCTTTGTTAAAGCAAGCCCTGAGTGACGTGAAACCAGGCATTACCATATCACATAAGGTTGCAAACTTTCTGCTTGCTTATCGTACAACTCCTCATACAGTTACGGGTTGTTCACCAGCAGAACTGTTTCTTAAATGACGCCCAAGAACACATCTAAGTTTACTCAAGCCTGACTTATCTAAGAAGGTTCAGGAGAAGCAGCAACAACAGAAAGAGCATCATGATAAGGGTCGTGTGAAGTCAAGGGACTTAAGCGAAGGGCAAAGGGTGAGAGTAAAGAACTTCAGAAGAGGAAACGAGAAATGGGTTCCTGGACTGGTCTTTAAGAAATTGGGACCTTTAACCTACCTTGTTCGCACTTGTGGACGGCTTCGGTATTGTCACATTGACCATTTGATTGCATCTGAAGAGGACGTGGATGTAGAAACTCGGCATGTGCCAGTACCTGAACCCCCAGTGCAAGTATCAGCCATTTCACCAGAAGCAGACCTAAGCGGATCTGCCAAGCTGCACACTGACAACTGTCTAAGAAAAAAAACGAGTCTGCACCAAGCTCTGAAGAGCCCACTAACATCCCCAGTGAGAGAAATTTTCCCACTAAACAGGAACTGCCTAATGTCATTGTACCGGAGAGACGTTACCCAGCGAGGGTGAGGAAACCTCTCGCCAGGATGGACTTTTAAAGGAACTTTGTTTGTTTGAACTGGCCATTGTTTACTCGCACATATACAATTTAAGTCTTACTCATGTTATAGGACATGCACAATTAGAGGGAAGGAATGTAATAGCCTGCAATGTGATTTGTAGCGGTTGTTTGCATTGAGCATGCGCATTAGAGAATAAAGACACACGTTGAGTCAGCCATTTTCTTTTGTGTTTGTCTGATTGATGAACCCAGAATATTACACCTGTCATGAAGTTAATTTAGCTGCGTTGACAATAGCTGCAGCAGGAGTAGGTTGGTATATATTTTCGATACGATAGATGCATAAAACTTAGTATATGTCATAGAAATGGATTTCGGCATCTTGAATCTCAAATATCGACGACAAACTTTACTCACAAACTTTACTAACAAACTTTACTCCAAAAACAAGCATTGAATATATATTTGTAAAGATCACCCGACATCACAAGATAATCGCACGGACCTGAACACAATAGAGATTCGATAACTCATTCCCGCTCTATTACATCATTGACTTCCTGTTTTTTCGATAATGTCACGCAATACAGGGATTCAATATAAGGATTCTATTATGTGGAAACCATTTAATAGAACCATAATACGGATTTGATTCTTAATTTTAGTCTTTCGAATAAATGGATCTTAATTTTGATAAAAATAATTATTTAGAAATTATTGCTTCGTAAGTCTAGCTTAGCGTAGGAGCTTTGAAGTGTTCTCCGGCACATTTCAGGTAAGTTGTTCACTTTATATTATGTTTTTAGGGCTTCATTTAAGGTTTTTCTTGGCCTATCCAGAGGTAATGATTCTGGTATTCGAGTTTTAAACTCGAAACTTTCAGCTAGAGGTAAAGATTCTAGCGTGTCCTCAAAACTGCTAGAGGTAATGATTCTAGCTATTAATACTTGTACAAGAGACCAGAGGACGTTAAAAGAATATTCAGAAAGTAATACATGTTTAGCTTTCCTTCTCTTTCACATGCCGTGTTACGGTCGTGTCTTGTGGCAATCCGCCATTTTGTTTCCACGTGGTGATTTTGTCACGTCGGGTACTACTTTAAAACAGTACAAAACTATATAGGCTAGGCTGTACTTGAGAATTATTTATAGAAAATTATCTATGGACCTAGACCTGCAATTGACCTATTTCTCACTATTTTAGTGATTATGGCAAGCAGGAAGGATATAAGGGACAATTAAGTCAAGCACCGATTATGGCGCTTAAAGGTCTGAAAATGCGACCTCCCAGGCTCCTCTTACAACCTCTGCCAGTGGCAGTGGTAATGCTTCTACATCTGGTAGCGCAGAACAAAATACTGCTTTATCAAGTCCAGATCTACTGGCCATTTTTAATTTTCAATGCTATTAATGGTATTAGTGCCCGTATGGACAACCTTGAGACCCAGACTACTCAAGCTGATTTCTCTGAAGAGTATGAATGAAGAGCGACCTGATTACATCAATCATAATGCTGCTGCAGATGCATTGGCACAAATCAACAATTTTGTGCAACCGGCTGACAAAACTACAATTTCCTTGGAGTCAGCCCAGCTTGATGACGTTCAAGAATACCAAGACAAATATGAACTTAGTGAACCCAAGGCAGATGCATTGCCCATGCAAGGGCTTGGCAGAGATAATCACGGCTATGATTAAAACAAGGCTCCCCGATGACAAGCTTTATGCTACTATAAAGTCTTATGGCCTTGGTAAGCCAGAAAACACACCAAACCGAGTTTCCCCAAATATTGACAGAAGTTTATATGTAAACATGTCACAAGAAGCACGAAGCTCTGATGCTTGTTTGCAGAAGTCGCAGCGTCTCCTAATTGCAGAAATCAGAGCAGTCACGTATGACGGAGAAGAAAGAGGATCGACAGCAAGCCATGAATGTCCTATCCCTTCTTTAGGCCTTAAATTTTGATTACAGCATGCATAGAAGGGAACTGCTTAAACCAGAAATGACTACCGAATATCAGTCAGTCTGTTCAAGAAGCAGTGCGATACCAGTCACACACTGTAATTTTGACAGAGCTGATTTAGCCCTAAAGTCCAAAACAGCCCTTTTGACAGAGTACCTATTTCAGCCCCTTGTTGGGCTGTTGTGACCAAGGGGGGCTGAAATCAGCTCCAAAGAAAACCAAAATGGCCCCATGACGTTTCAAAACAGTACTATAATTTTCCAAAACAGCCCCATTCAAAGTCATTTCAACACCGTACAGGTTCAAATTGTTCACACGAGCTGTTTCAGCCCTATGTAACATTCAGCCCTCTCAATATTCAAAACAGCCCCCTTTTTTCCAAAACAGCCCTGGTTAAGTCATTTCAACACCGTACAGGGTCAAATTGTTCACAAGGGCTGTTTCAGCCCTATGTAACATTCAGCCCTCTCAATATTCAAAACAGCCCCCTTTTTTTCCAAAACAGCCCTGGTTTAGTCATTTCAACACCGTACAGGGTCAAATTGTTCACAAGGGCTGTTTCAGCCCTATCTGATTGGCTAGACCAGTGACTTCAACCGTTCGATAGATGTCATGGGCACAAGATCTGACTAGCGTGTGCAGGACAAAAATTGATTGTTTAGCAAGGTTTTCTCGATGTTAGTCGATTGCTATTAAGTTGATAGAATGATAGCTATATATGTTATGCTAACACAATCCACTTTACCAAAAAAGATGGCAGCCGGTACATTTACCCACAATTCTTAGTGTGCAAAAAACCTAAAATTCCCCATAAAAGAGGGGTGGAGAAACTTCAAACTATGCAGGTATAAGGCTGTTAACAAAGCCATAACTTTCATGCAAGTAAACAATTTCTATTTGTTGTGGTGGCTGATTTAGGTTCGCAAGGAATTGTGGTTAAATGTACTGCCACCATGTTTTTTGGTATGGTGGATTAGACTGGCTCACTCTCGGTTTTTATCGACTTTGATAGTTCGCTCGGGGCTGTGCCCCTCGCCAACTATCAGTGGATAAAACCCTTTAGCTTGCAGTCTAATTGTTAAATAGGTGGAGCCAGGATTTTGAAAAGGAGGGGGTCCAGCCCCCCAAGAGGGAGGTCAAGTATAGTTTTGAGCATTTTTTGTAACTTTCAATAGAACATTTAAAAGAATAATTCTCAAGAAGTGGGAGGGAAATGGGAATGGAACCCCTAGACCCCCCCCCCCCCAAGATCCCCCACTGCTATTTTAAAAGTTTATGCTTTATGTAAACTAAGAAATCGTGGTACACTTTATTTCATGTAGGATTTTGTGCCGTCAAATTTTTACACGGATAATGGTCATCGAGACAGAGTCGCCCAAGATCGAAGGCTTGTGATTTTTCTCAGACACTTCCCTAGAAGAGCTAACATTCCTTTATGTTTTGACTTGTAGACATATGAAGAGTGAGTGGCGAGACATCAACCTTTTTTCGAGCTCAGTTTCCACTCTACCTGTTTTTGGTAGTAATGTACACGGCCCTTCCTATAGCCACAATATTGTAGATGCCATCTTCGGTTTGTTGCCCTGTTTTTTTTTTACATCTTACTTACAGGGGACAGCAATTCTCTCATTTCTTGAGCAATACTCCCTCATTGTACTGGGAAGGAACAAGACTAGTGTCTATTGCATCATTTTGTACTGTCAAAGGTATGAATTTAATAGTTTTGGGAAATAGATACAAGGGTCTTTATTTTCCTTTTTTTTTATAACGATGTGGCCTTTTATAATCTCAGTATAAAGTATAATCTTCCAGGGCACAAACAGCATTTGTTATTGCCATTTTATAGGTCATCTTCAATTTCAATTAAAGTGGCAATTCATTTTAAATCTAAAGTTGTTGTCTCAATTGATTATTTGTATTTCTAAAATCTGTATTTAAGGTGTAAATTTGCGAAATCATCCAGTGTAAATGATTACAGAATACGAACAGCCCTGATGGGGTCGATGCAACCCCATTTGCGGTAGTGACCTACTCTACCCCCAATCAAGTCCAAATCAGAACCATTAAAAACCATTTTGGCACTGCTAAATGGGTCAAATCAGTCCTTGTTACAGAATACAAACAGCCCTGATGGGGGTCGAAACAACCCAATTTGAGGTGTTATTTTAACCCTTTCAAAATCCAATTCAGAACCTTTAAAATCCAATTCAGAACCTCTCAAAAGCATTTCAGACCCTTAGAATTTCAAAACAGTACCAAACAGGGTTCATTTCAGCCCTAATGGAAGGGGTCAAATCAGGGCCCCAAAAAGGGCCAAATTAGCTCTAACCATTATGTCTGAAACAGACTTTAAAAAGGTGCCATATTTTACTCACCGATTCGGCCCCATTTTTGGGGCTAAATCAGCTCTGTCAAAATTACAGTGCAGAGTTCCTTTTTGGAGACAATATTGTGACAGAGTTTGATAACATTTCCAATAACTCCCGTATCCTGGGAAAAGGACTCAAACGTAAGCTTGGAGGCAAGTTTTTGCCCTGCAAAGCTGCTCATGGAGGCAAAGGTAAATCTCCGAGAGGGCGTGGATATACCCCTGGATATGCCAGAAGTCTTCCCCGTCAACAATCATCTAAACAAAACTGGAGGGGGGAGGCAGGGGGAACTCTGCCCAGACTTCCAGCCAGTCACAAGGCCAGTAAACACTGCAGACAGCTCTGAAGAGGTATTACTGTTAGGAATTTATAATGTAGTAAATAACCAAGGGCAGTTTCAGGCAGGTCAGTTAAAAAAAAAATCCTGCATGTTTGGCAGAATATTACTAGTGACGAATCTGTCTTAGACACTGTCAGTCATTGTCACATTGATTTTGTGGATCAACCAGTTTCACATTCCACATTTGTTACAGTGCCTGAGAGTCATATGGCTTTGGTAAACAATGAAGTTGATAAGCTTTTTGAGAAAGGTGTTTTGTATTGTTGGGTAAACCAATGCTGTGGCTCGTTTCGAGCGGTACAGGATGGCACAGCTAAAGTGGAAAAAGTTTTTTTTTCGAGACTCGAACCATCGACCTCATGAACGACAATCACATACTCTGCCGTCTGAGCTAACATGCAATAATCCGTATATGATTATCGGAAATTTTGCTACAAATATTAGTGGCGATTCGTTCAGTCGGAAGCTATTTTTTGGATTGCACGCTATGCATGTGTACGCGGCTCGCGGTCGGCTTTGACGTTATATATACCAATTTCAATCAAAGTGGCTTGCTAAAAGTAAGAAAAAAGAAAAAGTGCGACTAGTGTAAATAATAGGAAGGAAATGAAACAAGAGAGAACATTCCTTATCTCTCATATATTAAAGACTGAACCACAAATCAGTATTTGGTTCATCCAGACATCCTATTCAAGTGAATACATTGTCCCGGTGGTGGGGGTATTCCCTGGAAATTTTGGTGGGGTGTACCGCTGGGTCCTTCAAACCTGTACCAGACCATTAAAGTTGTTAATTTTTGCGACCCTAAAAGTCGTAAAAATATTCCCTATTCAAGACTGAAACCAATATCTCCCTTCCAAATTTCGGAAAATTGATGCCCTGTTCCAGACCAAAACGGAGGATTATATACCCTGTTCCAGACTGAACGCTCGAAAACCATACCCTGTCCAGCGGCCGATCTCCCTGTAAACCTTTATATACAAGGGAGTACCCCCTCCCCCACCTCCTCCCAGATACATTGGAGAAAGACGGAACACAATATATTGCAATTGACAGAAATAGATATCAAGGGATAGCAATGATAGCAATGGATAGCAATGTATAGCAAAGGATCGGAGCCTCCATTGTCAGTCTAGGAAGACATTTACATGAAGGGAATCCGCTTTGTTTATTGACTGCGCAAACTTTGAAACGCATCTTTTTTTATCACGTGAGCTGCAGAAAAAATTACCGTGGTTTCCCGAAACCAGCGATACTTTCGATCAGTGGATTCTCTCATTGCGGTTTGTATGCACACAGCGGTCAAACGTCTGCGCGTGCGTATTACGGTCAGTCTGGTGGGCGGCCGCGCGAATTTCCCGCGCAAAATTTACCTTAAAACATTTTACAGTGAACTTCTACCCCCAAAAGTTTAAGAAAAATACATGAAAGTTAAGCTTTTTATTTTCACAGTCGACGGAAAATTGAACAAACTTCAAACTGTGAGTTTACCAATTTTTTTCGTAATTTACCAAAAAAGGTTCTCAAGGTTTGAAAACGGGTGTGTGAACAGTGACGGTAGCCAGCTCGCTTTGAATTTGTTTTCAGTGGAATATGATTATGAGGGGCCAAACAAGTCAAAAGTCTTGCCGGTTGAATTTATTTATATGACGTTTGAATTTATTTATATGACGTTTGAATTTATTTATATGGTCTTTTAATTTATTTATATGACGTTTGAATTTATTTATATGATGTTTGAATTTATTTATAGGACGTTTGAATTTATTTATATGGTCATTTCATTTATTTATATGACGTTCGAATTTATTTATATGACGTTTGAATTAATTTTTATGGTCTTTGAATTTATTTATATGACGTTTGAATTTATTTATATGGTCTTTGAATTTATTTATATGACGTTTGAATTTATTTATATGGTCTTTTAATTTATTTATATGACGTTTGAATTTATTTATATGATGTTTGAATTTATTTATAGGACGTTTGAATTTATTTATATGGTCATTTCATTTATTTATATGACGTTCGAATTTATTTATATGACGTTTGAATTAATTTTTATGGTCTTTGAATTTATTTATATGACGTTTGAATTTATTTATATGGTCTTTGAATTTATTTATATGACGTTTGAATTTATTTTTCGGTGATACCTTGATTAATTTTTATGGTCTTTGAATTTATTTATATGACGTTTGAATTAGTTTTTATGGTCTTTGAATTTTCATTACATGATGCCTTGCGCCTCCAACAGGCTTCAGATACAGCTGTCTTAGCGTAGGAGCATGCGTTACAAGGGGTGATACAATGGCGGACGAAGCACGAGGAAATATTTCTCGTTTAACAAGAGCGTGAAATGAGGCGTTAATAGATATGAGGGGCCAAACAAGTCAAAAGTCTTGCCGGTTGAATTTATTTATATGATGTTTGAATTTATTTATATGACGTTTGAATTTATTTATATGATGTTTGAATTTATTTATATGACGTTTGAATTAATTTATATGGTCTTTGAATTTATTTATATGACGTTTGAATTTATTTTTATGGTCTTTGAATTGATTTATATGACGTTTGAATTTATTTATATGGTCTTTGAATTTATTTATATGACGTTTGAATTAATTTTTCGGTGTTACCTTAATTAATTTTTATGGTCTTTGAATTTATTTATATGACGTTTGAATTAGTTTTTATGGTCTTTGAATTTTCATTACATGATGCCTTGCGCGCCCAACAGGCTTCAGATACAGCTGTCTTAGCGTAGGAGCATGCGTTACAAGGGGTGATGTAATGGCGGACGAAGCACGAGGAAATCTTTCTCGTTTAACAAGAGCGTGCAATGAGGCATTAGATGCCATTTTTCAGAAGAATTCTTCAGAATTCTTCAGAAGTGAGAAGCATCGAGTTGGATTTGGTTCAAGTTCACTGAATACAAGTGTGTCCAGTGTGGGAAATGAAATTGCCAGATGTTTTTCATCGCAGCGCCTAGACCTCAATTTTAATATGAACTATAGCTTCGCGATCTGGACCTAACCCTTCAAAATGTGGCAGACCATCTACATTTATTACTGGACAACGCTTACGCATCGAGTCCAGGAGCACGATAGCACTGACGATAGCACGATAGTGCACAAAGATCTAGTAATAATACCTGACCCTGAAACAATTGTTGTTCCAACGCATTCCAGTCGTATAAAACTTGAAAAAAGAGGTTTAGTGGTTCACGAGTTCCCGTTTAATTGGGCTTGGAGTTCAGTGGAATTGCCGCGATTAGCAATCCGAAAGCAGCTACCAAAACAAGGTATGCTTTTCGAATTTGCTAAGGTAAGGATGATGGATCCTGGATCTACTTGGGTACTATATCTTGTAATCGTTTATAATACGAAGACCGATTAAACGGGAACTCGTGAACCACTAAACCTCTTTTTTCAAGTTTTATACGACTGGAATGCGTTGGAACAAGACTTGTTTCAGGGTCAGGTATTATTACTAGATCTTTGTGCACTATCGTACTCGATGTGCACTATCGTGCTATCGTGCTCCTGGACTCGATGCGTAAGCGTTGTCCAGTAATAAATGTAGATGTAGATGGTCTGCTACATCCCACATGTTGAAGGGTTAGGTCCCGATCGCGAAGCTAGCAATTTCATTTCCCACACTGGACACACTTGTATTCAGTGAACTTGAACCAAATCCAACTCGATGCTTCTCACTTCTGAAGAATTAATCGACGAGCTTATGGCATCTATTAACGCCTCATTGCACGCTCTTGTTAAACGAGAAAGATTTTCTCGTGTTCCTTCGTCCGCCATTGCATCACCCCTTGTAACGCATGCTCCTACGCTAAGACAGCTGTATCTGAAGCCTGTTTGGCGCGCAAGGCATCATGTAATGAAAATTCAAAGACCATAAATTCAAACGTCATATAAATAAATTCAAAGACCATATAAATAAATTCAAACGTCATATAAATAAATTCAAAGACCATACAAATTAATTCAAACGTCATATAAATAAATTCGAACGTCATATAAATAAATTAAATGACCATATAAATAAATTCAAACGTCATATAAATAAATTCAAACATCATATAAATAAATTCAAACGTCATATAAATAAATTCAAAGACCATAAAAATTAATTCAAACGTCATATAAATAAATTCGAACGTCATATAAATAAATTAAATGACCATATAAATAAATTCAAACGTCATATAAATAAATTCAAAGACCATATAAATAAATTCAAACGTCATATAAATAAATTCAAAGACCATAAAAATTAATTCAAACGTCATATAAATAAATTCGAACGTCATATAAATAAATTAAATGACCATATAAATAAATTCAAACGTCATATAAATAAATTCAAACATCATATAAATAAATTCAAACGTCATATAAATATATTCAACCGGCAAGACTTTTGACTTGTTTGGCCCCTCATATGTTCAAATCAAAATTATCATGTCGCCAACATAAAGAATATGCTTAGTTCGTGAGCTTCCCGCCGTGAATAAGGGTCAAAGTCCCGGATATAAACAATAACAAAAGCACGCTAAGCACTGTGGGTGAGACGGCCCCTTTAACTACTAGAAAAACCGCCAACTGGTGTTGTATCTTCTTCCATTATTTCTGCTTGTCCTTTCGCTTCGTTCTTTACACGTTTCGAAATTCGCTATAACTACCAGAACCGTGCTTATCGGTAACTTGGCGCGATATGACCAGAGTGACCCCTGCCGGCATTCGGAGACCGAAAACATAACACAAACCTGTCAAGTCATCAACGTTTAATAATGGCCCTAAGCGAGTTGAGATGTGCAGAAGCCACCTCGCTAGATTCTGATGTTTACTCAAGAAAAACAATGCATTCCTCTAATCTCCCGTGCTTCTGCACTAGAGTGCAAAAGTGTTTAGACAAGCCAAGCGTGTTTCCCCTGTGTGTCCAGTGTCGGAAATGAAATTGCCAGATGTTTTTCATTGCAGCGCTTTGCGATCTGGACCTAACCCTTCAAAATGTGGCAGACCATCTACATTTATTACTGGACAACGCTTACGCATCGAGTCCAGGAGCACGATAGCACTGACGATAGCACTGACGATAGCACGATAGTGCACATCGAGCACGATACTCATAGTGCACAAAGATCTAGTAATAATACCTGACCCTGAAACAATTGTTGTTCCAACGCATTCCAGTCGTATAAAACTTGAAAAAAGAGGTTTAGTGGTTCACGAGTTCCCGTTTAATTGGGCTTGGAGTTAAGTGGAATTGCCGCGATTAGCAATCCGAAAGCAGCTACCAAAACAAGGTATGCTTTTCGAATTTGCAAAGGTAAGGATGATGGATCCTGGACTGATCTACTTGGGTACTATATCTTGCAATCGTTTATAATATATACGAATATAAAAATATCAGTATAACCTATAGAAAGTGTGCTGTGATTGGTTGAAGGTTTGTATGGAAAAATGACATGAATTGTTATTATTAATGCCATTTGATTCGTTATAATTCATTTTCTTCATACAAACCTAAAAGGGTAACCCAAACATATCCATTTTCGAGACCAAATCATTCATAGAACGACTAACTACACCTGTACTACTTAGAGTTTATTTTTTTATCCAAATTCACAATTGGATTAACAAAATTCATTCTGACAGATCCATGAGCATGTGATGAGTTAATGACATTGTGACTGTGTGAGTTAGGAGAATTTTATGGGTTATAATATTTTTATATTCGTATTATAAACGATTACAAGACATAGTACCCAAGTAGATCCAGGATCCATCATCCTTACCTTCGAAAATTCGAAAAGCATATCTTGTTTTGGTAGCTGCTTTCGGATTGCTAATCGCGGCAATAGTCCACTTCCGCGATATACTTTACTTGTCATGCACAAAGGATTCAATACGAGGCTCCGTGCTAAATTAAATTTATTCTTTTCTCTGTGAAAAGAATAAATTTAATTTAGCACGGGGCCTCGTATTGAAACCTTTGTGCGTGACAAGTATAGTAAAGCATATCGCGGAAGTGGGCTATTCCACTGGACTCCAAGACCGATTAAACGGGAACTCGTGAAGCACTAAACCTCTTTTTTTCAAGTCTTATACGACTGGAATGCGTTGGAACAACACTTGTTTCAGGGTCAGGTGTTATTACTAGATCTTTATGCACTATCGTAGTCGATGTGCACTATCGTGCTATCGTGCTCCTGGACTCGATGCGTAAGCGTTGTCCAGTAAAAATGTAGATGTAGATGGTCTGCCACATTTTGAAGGGTTTGGTCCCGATCGCGAAGCTACCAATTTCATTTCCCACACTGGACACACTTGTATTCAGTGAACTTGAACCAAATCCAACTCGATGCTTCTCACTTCTGAAGAATTCATCGAGCTTATGGCATCTATTAACGCCTCATTTCACGCTCTTGTTAAACGAGAAATATTTCCTCGTGCTTCGTCCGCCATTGTATCACCCCTTGTAACGCATGCTCCTACGCTAAGACAGCTGTATCTGAAGCCTGTTGGGCGCGCAAGGCATCATGTAATGAAAATTCAAAGACCATAAAAACTAATTCAAACGTCATATAAATAAATTCAAAGACCATAAAAATTAATCAAGGTATCACCGAAAAATAAATTCAAACGTCATATAAATAAATTCAAAGACCATAAAAACTAATTCAAACGTCATATAAATAAATTCAAAGACCATAAAAATTAATCAAGGTATCACCGAAAAATAAATTCAAACGTCATATAAATAAATTCAAAGACCATAAAAATTAATTCAAACGTCATATAAATAAATTCAAACGTCCTATAAATAAATTCAAACATCATATAAATAAATTCAAACGTCATATAACTAAATTCAAAGACCATAAAAATTAATTCAAACGTCATATAAATAAATTCAAACGTCCTATAAATAAATTCAAACATCATATAAATAAATTCAAACGTCATATAAATAAATTCAAACGTCATATAAATAAATTCAACCGGAAAGACTTTTGACTTGTTTGGCCCCTCATATATATGTTGTTGTTGCAAGACTTTTGACACATGCGCAGACGCTTGACCGCTGTGTGGGTTGTATGTTGTATCCCCGGTCGCATAATCAGAATATGGCTACGCTACATACCTCTGTTGATGGGAAGAACGAACATTGAAATTTAGAAAGGCTCGTTAGGCCGAATATTCTAAATCTTGTGCCCTATCGAAGCGCTAGACACGACTTTAGTGAAGGTATGTGTACTTGACAGTTACTCGATTTCATTACGAGCTTAACCCGGTTCAGGAATGTGCTGCTGTAAATCTGGTCAACACTCGCACCTTGTCTGTCTTCCTTGGGTAGTAAGTTCATTTTGAACTGTTGTTATCTGGAAGTAGAATACCAGTAATATAATTTTAAAAGCATTCTGTCTTCCTTGAGTAGTCAGTTCATTTTGAACTGTTGTTATCTGGAAGTAGAATACCAGTAATATAATTTTAAATGCATTCTGTCTTCATTGGGTAGTCAGAGTTCATTTTGAACTGTTGTTATCTGAAAGTAGAATACCAGTAATATAATTTTAAACGCGTTCTGTCTTCCTCGAGTAGTCAGTTCAGTTTAAACTGTTGTTATCTGGAAGTATGTTGTATCCCCGGTCGCATAATCAGAATATGGCTGCGTTACATACCTCTGTTGATGGGAAGAAACTTAGAAAGGCTCGTTAGGCCGAATATTCTAAATCTTGTGCCCTATCGATGCGCTAGACACGACTTTAGTGAAGGTATGTGTACTTGACAGTTACTCGATTCAGGATAACCGCAAATCTCGTCAACACTCGCACCTTGCCTGTCTTCCTTGGGTAGTCAGTTCATTTTGAACTGTTGTTATCTGGAAGTAGAATACCAGTAATATAATTTTAAAAGCATTCTGTCTTCCTTGGGTAGTCAGTTAATTTTGAACTGTTGTTATCTGGAAGTAGAATACCAGTAATATAATTTTAAACGCATTCTGTCTTCCTTGGGTAGTCAGTTCATTTTGAACTGTTGTTATCTGGAAGTAGAATACCAGTAATATAATTTTGAACGCATTCTGTCTTCCTTGGGTTACAGTCAGTTCGCTGAAGGATTGAAGCGAGAAATATGACACAGTTGGATAGCTTACAGCTAAAAGGCAGCTTTTCGCTGCCTGAGCGTTGCCGGGATAGAACCAGTATTTCTTCAGTTCTAGCGACTCCGGCATTTAAGTTTACCAAAATAAGATTGATTTCAATTTCTGGAAGTCCTGGCAGCGTAGCTGGATTCAATTCACCAGAATGCCGTGAATCTTATTAGCGAAATTCGAAAGCTGTTGGAAGATTTAAACGCAAACTTTGTTCCATGAAATGTTCTGATTAGAATTATAAAGTGTCACGGCGTGTTCTTTATTTGTAAATTTCGAATGCCAGTAAACAAGTTATTTGGAAGAGTGTTGTTTAGCGCAAACGTGCATTAGAATGTACATGTAATGATGTATTTCGCCTGCTTGTGTTTAGTGTGGTTTATTTTTAGCGTGCAATTTGGTCCTAGTCTTTTTAAAATAACTAAACGGAAATTTTACAGGATCCGATGTCCATACGTTTTATCCAGGTGTATACCATACACCTATTTCATATGGGGTGCCAAGTGTCCAAAAATTATATGTCACAATTATATGAAAATTATATGGAAATTATATATATAATCGTTATTATATCATATAATTAATTTTCCTCCTGAGTTCATTATTTCAAATAATGTTCGTGTTGTTATTTCATTGTTTCATATAATGCAACACTGCCTTTCGCATTATATGAAACCATGATCGTCATTCATTATCTATTATTTCATATAATGCAAGACTGCTTTTTAAATTATATGAAACCATAATCGTCATCCGTTATCTATTATTTCAAATAATGCAACACTGCTTTATAAATTATATGAAACAATGATCCAAAGCCAAATTCGTTATTTCAAACAAGTTAATGCTTCAATTTTGCTATAATCCATTATTTGATATAATAGATTATATGATTTAAATCCATTATATGATATAAATCTCATTATATGATATAAATCCCATTATATGATATAAATCTCATTATATGATATAATCCCATTATATGATCACATAAATCCATTATATCATCATATAAAGCCATTATATGATATAAATCCATTATATGAAAGAAACCATTGTATCATATAATATCAATTGTATGCGCGATTGTATGCGCAGTTAGCAAATTTCAGTGTCGGTGTAATATTTAACTTCAGCCTCGATATTGTGTTAACGTATCTGTCGTCTTAAAGTTCAACTATCATCACCTTTTCGAAATTAATACTGTGATAATCTGCTGTACTCTCTTTCGGTTTCCTTAAGAAATGACGGACCAAGTGGCCAACGATTTGGCTTCGGCGTTAAGCCGAACAATTGTAGCTTGTCTACGATCGGGGATTGCTGTTCAAGACAACGGCGAGACCCTAAAATTCCTCTACTAGTACAAACGCCAATTCGCCGAGGTCAAACAGCCAGGTTCCACGGCCTCCTCGTCAACCCCTGCAGAAAGTCAGGAAAGCAAATCCACAATATAAATCTAGTGTATTCCAAAAGTGGTTTTGCTTTATTTCATGCAGTCCTTGTACGTTGGATAATTTTGGATGCCATTACGAATTAGTCTTACAATTCGCGCGCTTTATCTTGGCCATGGTTTTTGTCATATATGTCAAACAATCAACTTGAAGCACTACAAACTGATGCATTTGTTATTTTCAACTATAAAGTGAGAAATTTCGTGTGTCTGTAAAAGTCGGAACACTCCAGAACCCCCTGATGTTCGGACACCCCAGCACATACCCGGAACACCCCGGAACACACCGGGAACACCCGAAAAAAAAATATTAAACAGATGTATAATTTTTCTCGGATCATTGTGCAAGGCCAATTACGTCATTGGTAAATTAAATTGCTCGTTTTCATGAGACATGCGTGTTCATAGTACCCTTTTCTTTTCTTTTTCCACTTTTTTTCAAGGGCTCACGGCCCCCTCATCCTGATTTGCCTAATTTTCAGAGTTTGTCTCTTTTCCGAGGTGCACTGGTTCATATTGTTTCTGGCTTCCTTAATTTTAAATATTGTAACCAGGGGTGTGCTATTTCCTAAGCATGTGAGCTATTCCTTACTTGTCGACTTTTTTCATGGGCTGACCGTACCCCTCCTAAGCCACATCCTCGTGTCCCTCAATTCCCTAATTCGTAAGTTTCTGAAGGTGTCGTTTTTCGTTACATAATTTTCGATACTGTAAAACCGACGAAGGGGGTGTCTGTGTGTAGCAGGTCTATTCAAGTACAACTATATGAATATGTTTTTTTATTTAATTATGTACGTATGTGTAAGTATATATTTCCTCTCTTTTTCCCCTTTTTTTTCGGGTGTTCTGAGTCGGTTATCCGTGGACAGTGTGTTGGTTAAGCAGTAACGCAAGAAACAGTAATTATTCGTCGTCTACACTTGACGTTTCCCTATTAGAATGAGTGGCCGTGCTTTATGTTTACAAACTCAAGCTGAAAGAGTTTGTAAATACCATAAAGCACGGACACGAATTATGTATCTGACTTATCAAACGTTTAATTACATATCATAGAGATTAACTTCATGCGTCAAATTCAAAGAGAAAGGGAAAATAACCTCATTAATCAAGAATAGTTCGAATAGAAATTCGGTTTTCGCGTAACGTCTGAGAGGCTAGGGGAGTGTGATATTTGGTCTCGACGAGTTGGCGTTTGCACTAGTAGTGGTATTTTATAGGGTCTCGCCGTTGTCTTGAACAGCAATCCCCGATCGTAGACAAGCTACAATTGTTCGGCTTAACGCCGAAGCCAAATCGTTGGCCACTTGGTCCGTCATTTCTTAAGGAAACCGAAAGAGAGTACAGCAGATTGTCACAGTATTAATTTCGAAAAGGTGATGATAGTTGAACTTTGAGACGACAGATACGTTAACACAATATCGAGGCCTGAAGTTAAATATTACACCGACACTGAAATTTGCTAACTGCGCATACAATCGCGCATACAATTGATATTATATGATACAATGGTTTCTTTCATATAATGGATTTATATCATATAATGGCTTTATATGATGATATAATGGATTTATGTGATCATATAATGGGATTATATCATATAATGAGATTTATATCATATAATGGGATTTATATCATATAATGAGATTTATATCATATAATGGATTTAAATCATATAATCTATTATATCAAATAATGGATTATAGCAAAATTGAAGCATTAACTTGTTTGAAATAACGAATTTGGCTTTGGATCATTGTTTCATATAATTTATAAAGCAGTGTTGCATTATTTGAAATAATAGATAACGGATGACGATTATGGTTTCATATAATTTAAAAAGCAGTCTTGCATTATATGAAATAATAGATAATGAATGACGATCATGGTTTCATATAATGCGAAAGGCAGTGTTGCATTATATGAAACAATGAAATAACAACACGAACATTATTTGAAATAATGAACTCAGGAGGAAAATAAATTATATGATATAATAACGATTATATATATAATTTCCATATAATTTTCATATAATTGTGACATATAATTTTTGGACACTTGGCACCCCATAATTTCACACCTAAAATAATCTTAAAGATCTAACTCTTGAAGCAGAGCTCCTTCTCACATATCGGACACCGCTGTGAGATTTCTAGTACTGATTCAATGTTAGAAAACGACGGGGAACCCGCATTCCTGAACCGGCTTAAAGTGCATATAAGCCCTGGCTAATTATATTTCTTACGAAGAGACTAGAGGCGATAGACAAAGGATTCCGGAATAAAAAGTTGATTTGATTTATTTGTCATGGTGTATTGGCCGTTCAAAGTTGCCCAATAACGTGTATTGGGTTGCCTGTGGATCAAAATTAAGCGCGCTAGAGCGCTTTACAAAATTGGCACTGGGTCTAGTTTGACGTCATCAACAGAACACGCTCGATGCGCTATTGCATGAAAGGCCTTGCCGAATAAAGCTCTTCGAAACATTTAGCGCGATCAGTATTATCATCAGTATTATCATTAGTATTATCATCAGTATTATCATCTTGCATGGCGCTCCCTGTGGAGTAGAGAAACACTCGGTTTTTACTGGATCAACACAAATAAATAAGTATGGCCGAGTTGAATGTTCAAGTATTCTTCTTCGGGCCTTTATAAGTACTTCTTCGGGCCTCTGGAACCCAGGGTAATGTTCAAGGTGCAAAACAGACCATATTGGACTTTGTCAGTCCTCCAGATGTACTATACACTTTCCTCAGGCTTTGCTCAATTGTTACCTTTGAAACATCATTGAATTGGATTGTCGGAAAATAAGGCAAGTAACTTACCGATCGCGAGCAAAACACAAACTACTATCAAGATCACTTGACAAAGGCAAACAAATTGATACCCTAATTTTAGATTTCTCCAAAGCCTTTGACACTGTTCCCCATCAGCGTCTTCTCTACAAATTGAATCATTACGGCATTCGTGGACCAGTACTGTCCTGGCTAAACAAGTGGCTAACAGAAAGAGCACAGAAAGTTGTAGTTGATGGAGAATCATCAGATGAAGTCACTGTGACCTCAGGAGTACCACAAGGAACAGTGTTGGGACCTTTGATGTTCCTCTTATACATCAATGACATTGAGGATGGAATAAGTTCTAACATCCGACTCTATGCTGATGATTGCCTATTATTTAGAAATATTGATGAGGAAGAAGATGCTCTAAAACTTCAGGAAGATCTCAAAACCCTAATTAAATGGTCTGAATCCTGGCAAATGAATTTCAATACCAAAAAGTGTTATAATCTTAGCATCCACCGTAAAACACAACCCATACTGTATAACTACACAATTGGAGAGAAGAAATTACAACCAGTGGCTGACCACCCTTATCTAGGTGTGCATCTTCAATCCAACCTGAAATGGAATCATCATATCAATGAAAAAGTGGCCAAAGCTTACAAAACACTTGGCTTTCTTAAAAGAAATTTAAGTTACTGCCCAGAAACCGTTAAAGAGCAAGCATATACTGCCTTGGTCAGACCTCATCTGGAATATGCTAGTTCTGCATGGGACCCCTATTTGAAAAAGGATGTCAACAATATTGAGATGGTGCAACGACAAGCTGCTCGCTTTGTTAAACACAATTACATAAGGGAGCCCGGAACAGTTACTCAAATTCTGAACGACCTTCATTGGCCTACCCTAGAATTAAGACGAAAAGAGGCACGGTTATCCATCATGTATCAGGCAGCCCATGGTACAATAGCAGTTACTTTACCAGATCACATTACACCTATGAACCCCCGGACAAGACAATACCACCCATTACGGATGACTCAACCAAGTACCTCGTCTGACACATACAAATACAGCTTTTGGCCCAGAACTATTAAAGATTGGAATTCACTACCTACACAGATTATAAAAAAAACCAATCTAAAAGCCTACAAAATAGCTATGAAAGATAACTTTTTTAATGGAACAGAAGTAATTACATTTTATAATAATAATATTTTATTACTTTTTATTATTACTTTTTATTATTTTTATTTTCTAAATCCATTTTACATGTCTATAATTTATATATATATATTTATTTATTTTATCTCTGCGTGGTACTCACAAGGTGTTGCAGAGTATTATCATAGAAATAGAAACCATGCAAGTGGCAATTTTGGTAAGCCACGAGGCGGTAAATACCTGCGTGCGCATATGTGTTGCTGGGTACCCGATTGAAGATTCACAGACTCGATTGCCTTCCGCCTGGAAACGCACAGGTAGCCCACACATCATTGTTGGGTGGTTTTAAGCTGATTTCAGCCGGGTTTATTTTCGGAGCCCCTTCTCTCTTTTTAGAGTAGAGAAACACGACAGAAGACATCACAGTTGCAAGGTAAGTCATTTTATTCAAATACTTTACAGTATTTCTGGCTAGTAAATGGAGTTCGCTACGCTCCCATACAAACCCTTATATTTTCGTAACTTGAGCTTCGGCTGCCTGTGGTCAAACATGGTCTGTTTCGTCGGCGCGGTCTGCAGTACAATCAAGTTGGCCATAATTTGTGCTGAACTATATCCACCGAGTGAATCTGCGATCGAAAATTCAGTTGGCTTGCTCGCTGTATTGGATTCTGCTTTTCGCTGTTCATACAGATACCAAAACTACAAACAGTACCTGGCCTGAGTTTTCTAAATTAACACCCGTATCTTGTGTGAGTTGTGACACTACACATCAGTAAGTGACACATGCTTGTGTGCGTCTTGGTTATACAAATTAACACTACATTCAGACAAAGAGACACTTTGAGACTAATGACACTTTGATATGCCAAGGAACTTAAATATCAACACAGTACAAGGTGAGGGAAATTCATGATCAAAGTACTGACTCAAGCATGTTAAGGCATGGTTTTTGAGCAGTTCTGATAAAACATTCAAAATTCTCTATCTTTGTTATTTATGTATGAAATACCCTATAACTTTGGAATAAGACGGTAATCGTGTGTCTTAACATTTAAAGATCGGTATTTTGGTGTTTTGAAGGTCACGTGACCTTAGGCTGATAAAACAAATAAATCAAAATGGGGTGGCGGAAGTTATTGTTTTGTTTCAGATTTTCGGTTCGAAATGTTAAGCTTGTTATCGGAAATGAGACTCACCTGTCCGGAATGGTTGACTTTTTATCACTGAAGACGATATAAATGGCGAAAAATGGTTCCAAGAATAGGTCACGTGACCTGTTTTCTATACTTTCGCCTTAACAGTCTATCAGGGTCAACCATTCCGATTCAACCACAAGTGTAATCAGATAAACACAAAATCGTTACTTAAAATATACAATATACCACCCCGTTTGTTCAGGATTTAGAATCGTATAAACTCCCCACTGGACCATGAGATAGTGCTTCGAAGATCTATTCGGGATAATAGTTTAGGAATCCACTCGGCAATGCCGACTCATAAACAAACAACAACTTCTGTGTGCCATTCTACTGCAGTTTCGCGAAGTGAAAGCGAAACTACGGGGAAACTAACGTTCTGACTTCATAGTTTGGGGCTTTGTGATTTTAGGATGGGTTGTTGTACAATTATAAGAGCACTTCCACTACAAAATCGGGGAAGAAAAGAGTTCGATTTTGCCAAATAGCGAGGCCTTGAACTGTACCGAGCGAAGGCCGTGTTGACACTTAAATAAATGCACGCGAATCATAGTACATTCACTGCATTCAGCGTCTTACAAGCAGAGTAAATGTCTCCCCTACATTCTCACTGTCTCCAAGTTTCCTAGGCCGTTCATCGTCTCCCTCTCAAATGCTTTGGACCAGGAGACGGAAGCTTTCTTCTGTAGCCATTAATTCCTCCGCTCGACGGCGAACCGTCTTAATCTGTAGGCCGTTATTTTTTGTTTGTTTCATGCAGCAAAATTTCTGCTCATGTATTAAATTTCAAGTTCAGCACCAATCAGATTGCACTGTGCTCGTTACGTAACACTCGCCAGGTTAATTTATTTACATAATTTAATACAGTAAAATCAAGATGGTGAACCCGCGAGGAAATTTCTCTCTAATTTGGAGTCCCATCTCTCAAATGTAAGCAGTTTAACGTTTTATTGAACTTCACTCGTGCGAAAGCCTTCCAACAGGCTCAGGATATTTCAACTGGCGCTCTTGTCGGAGCCGAATGATCGCGTTTTTTACCCAGATGGCCAGTGAATTTATATACGAGACGACGACCTGAAAGGGCTGCATGATGAAACTAATATTTCTCGTTTAAGTTTCTCTTCCGCCACGGCTTTGTTATTTGAATCTCTGTGGATTGGTATACTCAAATATACTGCACAATACCATACAACTGAATAAGAAGTCTTTAACAAAGCCAAACTCAACTTCAACTCAAGAGCAAAGCTGAGAGGGAAAGTGAAACTGAACAGTGTCTTGTTTGACTTTAAGCGGGTACGTTTCGTAGGTTTTATGCCACATTTCATCGCAAACAGCGTGATCGGTAGGCCAACACTAAAATTATTTTGACCGCGTTTTTGGCTGGTTTACCGATCTCGTACGATCTCTCTAGCGAAATATAGCGATTTACAAGCAAATATATATACTGTGGTTGAGCAGTTATGGGTTACTATCCTCTATCGAAGTCTGAAGACATCTGAACTCCTGAACTGTGAGCTAGAGCAACACTATCGCTCGCCAGCACAGAATAATTTATGATGACCCAAGCAATATTCAACTCTCAAGGTAAACAAACAAGAAACCTCTCACGGCCGAGGTTTTGGTTCGAGAAATAAAAGGCTTCCAACAATTCCTTTTATAGTTCTTTAATATAATGAGCAGACTGAAGTTTTGGGAATGAGTGTAAAGCTTTTAATTAGAGATCCAACAGGCATTTCAGTTAATAATCTTCAATCGAACAAATACCAGTATGGTCTCGTAATAGCTCATCATGTTTAGCAAGAACAGCAGATAAAGTTACACAGAGGCACACAAATTGACATAGCTCCATCACAGGATGGAGAGGATACAACTTATAATATGGTACAAATATAAACATACATTTGAGACAATCATCTATTAGTACTCGGAACCTGCAGTATAACAGAACAGCAGACTAAATTGTAAACGTGTGTTACATGAATAAGTAGTGTTTAAATTAAAAGGTCAGCTACGAGAAAAACAAAAATATTAAATTACATATATCCTAGGGGAGCAGAGAATGAAAGTCACCACGCTACTGGCCACTCCTAACTGAGACTGCTAAATTCAGCTAATAATTCTTCCCTTTGGTTATTACTAAGAGGATTTCAAATGAAAGTGTATTTCATCTTCAGTCTCATGTGGCCCGAGTGTAAGCCCAGATGGGCTCTTGTTTCTAACACAAATCCAAGACCTTACGTACAAATACAAGGAAAAAATTCTGCGAGCGTTAAAAATGATGTAATCAATTTAACAACTACTGATCGAGTTTCTCAAGCCCAATCCGACGACGAACAAGAAACACAGGAAATGCAAGAAGAACAAGATGGCGGCAGAATATCCGGGGAGGAATCGATAGGTAGCGAAGATGCGCCAGTCATTCTATCTACGTGTGTATGCGACTGCAAAACTGAAATCGAGAGGATATGGAAGACGGTAGACGATTTCAAGGGTCTCCTAGAAAGCCATCACACTCCCCAACTCGAGCGCCGTGAAGTTGAACAACTTAGAACTTCGGCACTCAAACACAACACAGGCAGCCCACCCGCGCGTGGGCTCCCTGTGGCAGTGTGAATCATGTGACGTCATCGTGTTTTCATCGGTTTTCTGTAGAATGACCGAAACAGTTCGCTAAATGGCTCGAAAAATCCTCATATTTGGTCGAATTATCCCCAGATACCTTGAAACTCGTAGTGAAATAAACCGCTATTTATACTTTGATGTCGTCTAATGTGTTTTTTTGGGCGATATATGAGGGAGTTTCAGGCGTTTGTTTCTCGATGTTTTGAAGCGCACGCTTCAGCTATTAAAAAAGCAACAAGGCAGGAAACTTCCACAGGGAGTCCCTAACCGATACTAGAATATTGGATCGAAACTTTAGTTTTGATGCGTGTGGGTTACCTGTGGTTTCTTTGCCGCACGAGAGTGGTTGTGAATTTATCGTAGTCTGTTTGTTTTTATCCCAAAATTGTTCATTCGCAGCCTAAAGTTCGGACAATAGTTATCTGACTGTAAAATGGACCAGCTAAATGTGTAGCTTATTTATTACTCTGTAGTCTGCATTAGTTTTAAGACATCGGATAATGTTCGCTCATTTTCTCTAATTGATCCAAAAATTCTACTTTCTCATCCGAAAAATGGACAATAAAGTTATCTAGCTGTAAAACAAACCCGCTGAATGTGTAGCTTATTTTATTTATTCTGTAGCCTGTATTAGTTTGAAGACATTGGAGAACGTTTTGAACCGGAGATGTAAGCGTTTGAGTTCACGGACACCTGTTCGCCTCATTTTCACTACTGTATAAGTATTAATAGCTAGAAAGGGAAGACACGGTGAGCCGAGGTTTTAAACAACTCACATACGTGAATTTGCAAAGGACTTCTTGTCGGTTTTCTGAACGCTGCGTCTTCCCTTTCAATACTTTATCATGAGCAAGGCAATCGGCAGCGAAAATCAGCGAACATGTATCGGTGAACTCAATCGCTTAAATCTCGCTCAAAACATTATCCGGTGTCTTAAAACTAATGCAGACTACAGAATAATAAATAAGCTACACATTTAGTTGGTTAATTTTACATCCAGATAACTTTATTGTCCGAAGTTTAGGCTGCGAATGAACAATTTTGGGATAAAAACGATAAATTCACAACCACTCTCGCGCGGCAAAGAACTCACAGGTAACCCACACGCATCAAAACTAATGTTTCGATCCAATCTATCGGTTAGGACTCCCTGTGGAAACTTCGGGCACTTTGCGAACACGACACTCGCGGAATATTTGCCAAAATGTCGAACTTTTCCTTTTCGATTGCCAACAA
Organism: Actinernus sp. WN-2022; assembly: GCA_030867875.1. NCBI lineage: Eukaryota > Metazoa > Cnidaria > Anthozoa > Actiniaria > Actinernidae > Actinernus > Actinernus sp. WN-2022. Next base: position 37,615,861 of record JAOWCC010000577.1, read on the forward strand.
GACTCCAGAATGGATAAGGGCAGTTCTTGAACTACACGTCTGCCAAAAATTAGGACGCTAGGTTGATTCTAACCCTCCAAACGAGGGGGGTGATTACATTCGCATAATATGTGATTATCAACTTCTATATAACAAAACTTTTTATGCAAATATTTTTTTCTGTGAATAAAAAAAAACATTATATATACTCAATTATATAATGGAACAGAATTTATGCAAGTAATTACTTGCATAAATTCCGTTACATAAGATATACTCAATATAATATAATTTATGCAAGCAAGTAATTACTTTATGCAAGTAATTACTTGCATAAATTCCGTTATATAAGATATACTCAATATAATATAACAGAATTTATGCAACTACATACTTGCATAAATTCCGTTAAATAACAGAACATAATTTATGCAACTACTTACTTGCATAAATTCTGTTATATAACAGAATGATTTATACAACTAATTACTTGCATAAATTCCGTTACATGAGATATACTGGCTTATATAATGGATGATTTATGCAGGGGCCTTTATGCAGCAATGGCCAAGAATCGAGGACAGCATGGCTGCCAAGTTACACTGAGTATGCGCAGTGCGCTCATAAATAATGGAGTCCTAGTCACAATTGAAATTATCTTACTTTATAGGTGCGAAATTCAAGCTTCACGTTGGCTCATTCCAGCGTTAGGTGTCCTTTTTTCCTATGTTTAAACGGTATAAACCCCGGCAAAACTGTGTTGAATTATCTGACTCACCATTAGCTGTTACGACTCCACCTTTGAGTAATTCAGATCAATGGCCATTTCTGATATATTATGCTTTATTACATTACTCGAGAATAGTTTAACTCCATCAGCATTCAAGTGTAGACCACTGGCGTTTAGATGAGTGCTAGTAAGTTTGGTATTGTCTAAGAGAGTCCACTCGTTTTCTCTTGCATATGACTCTTGAACAGTTGGTTTACTTCAGTTCCCTTCGCGTTTAACGCAGCGTCGTCAGATCGAAAGAAAATTTGCGAAAAGGAGACCTTCTCTAATATATCTATTTTTGAACTGGGAGGTCTATACCAGGTCGATACCAGGAAAGGTTTAGATCTGGGTTTGCAGATTTCAATACACAAATTTTCCAAATTTGTCAGGTGCACGTCTGATCTCAATATGTATTATCGATATTTATAATTTAACTCAAATGATCACTGATCCAACTCGTATTACTGCAACAACAAAATCTTTGATCGATGTAATATTAACAAGCCACCCAGATAGACTGACTCTCTCTGGAGTATCACATTTAAGTATCAGCGATGACACAGCTTCGTCTATGCATATCACAAAATAGCAATTAATCATTCGTCCAAAGGTCCGCATAGCATTTATTATAGAAAATTCAATAATTCCTAGAGCCTATATAGTCGGAGCATATTCCCACTAAATATCAATAAATACAAGCATTCCATTTTGTTTGGCACAGAGAGAGGTTTATTTATTATGATAGTACAAATGGATAAAATGACCATGACAAGATAGTCTGGCCGGGTCAGTCAAACACTATATAACCGAATTGTAAGTATAAACACAAACTTTAATACAAACTTACAGTGTTGTCATTTATTAGGTTAATGGTTTAAAATAGAGTAGAAACTATATATATGTTGTACTCCTCTCAGTGCTGCTTGACATGGCTATTATATATCTCAATAAATTAAGTCTGATCACAGTAGACAAGCTCATCAAAGATGGCTGACTAGATAAATAGCCAAAATGCAACAGTCTACTGACTACTAGTTCCTGGCCTCCAGATGCTATAGAGGTGTCATACAATTCTCTAAATTGTAAGCCTATTCTTTACTTATTTGGAAAACAAGTAGGAATGGCTATATCTAAATAGATAGAAGAATGGTTTTTGAAGTTTTTCTATTATAGATGTCAGTCTTCTCCACAACAAAAATGTCTTACCACAACAAAAACAAAAATGTGAATTTCATACAAACCGGTGTGGGCATCTTGATATCCTTTGTATGGGAAAATATTACACAAGCTGTAAATTAGAACTTTGGAAAGTTTGAACATTATAGGGCTTTTTACCTTGTTGCAATGAAAACTTAGGGGATCAAAATGTTGCGGAGAAGACATTTTGACCTTGGAATGCGAAATTCTAGGTACTTATTTCCAAATACTAATTCTTAGCATATTTCTCTAATAGAACATCATAAGAACTTTAAGTTGAATGAACTATTTTTTTTTGGGTTTACAAAAACATTTGTCTTCTCCGCAATTAACAGCTTTTTACCGTATTTGCAGAATAATTTATAATTTATGCATAAATGCTGCAGGACATTTTCATAATAATTCACACAAAGTAAACTTTAGACTCTTAGCTTTAACATTTTAACTAATTTCAGAACATTTAAATATAAAAAAAACTGTTGTGTGGTTTCAAAATACTGTGGAATGACCCTATATCAGCTCTTAACAATTAAGTGACAAAATTGATGTGAAAACAGTTCAATTACCCGTGCTAAAGTACATGTACAGTAGACGCTCTGACTCGTATTTAAAAATAATGCTTATGGTATTCTGTTTTCCATGATCTGTTAAAATGTTAAGGAAAATGCTTTCAATAGGAATTACTGGTACTTACAAATCTATTCATACTGTTCGAAGAATCCAACCTTCACAAACACATATTGAATATACTGTAATAACCGATAGATCAAACTTCATTGCCAGATCCAATCCCAAATGCTGACAATGTTTCTTCCCAGTGGCTTGATCCTTTACTGTATACAGTAACTGTATTTGTATCTTACCACATTTATGTTTCTTAATATATTATAGGAGTCCTCTTGGATGCAAATGAGTGTTCCTATGGGTCCAGTATTCCTGTAGATGGAGATATGAACAGATACCCATGCCCCTACCAATTAGAGTTAAAGCAGATGATTGCTGACTTCAGAGGTGTTCAAAAGGAGCACATCTTCGCAGGTGTTGGCAGTGTTGAGGCTATTGATATGATAGTTAGGGTGTTTTGTAAACCTGGCAGGGACAGTATCTTGATTACTCCACCTACCTATGGCATATACAAGGTATAGGTTGTTATATATATATATACATTTACCGCCATTCAGTTAGATTGTATTATTTATTGTCAGTGGTGGAAGTCCGTACAATCACGGATATCCTGTGCTCGCCTTTCAATGTTGTATAAAATGAGGAACAATTTAGCTTACATACATGTAGATATATACATGTAGTACTATATTAGCTAAAATCTGTAACATACCGCTTTACTCGTTCTTCTGGCCATGCATATAAGGTACCTGTTATTATAATTGCGACTACTATAAGTATTCTTTTTATCCCAGAACACTGCAAGCGTGGCCTTGTGCATCTCTCTGTCTGTTTTCAAGGGAGCCATTATTTTCAATTTACTAAAAATAATTTATTTTGTCATCAGATTAGTATTATTATTCATTTATCTATTTTACATCGTAAGGCAGTCTAAAATGCTCAGATGTGATTGTAGATTTGTATGGTAAATATGTCTGTGTATCTTATACCAGCTGCCCTGTGTTGAAATTCAGGTTGTGGCTAACATCAATGATGTAAATGTCATAGCTGTACCTCTCACAGAGGATTTTGAGCTTCGAGTTCAGGAGGTGAGATTTATAATATATATTTCAAGTATTTATTAAGTTTAGCCGGCAAATTGTTTTACAAAACTACACTGACCCACAGGTTGCATAGCCATAATTGAGGCAGGTTAAGTGAAAGAAAGATGGCAATATAGAAAAAATATATATATTTGACAATAATACATGTAATTATAAGGAAAAGGAGGAAAGTGCTTTGTGTAGATACTGAGGTACCAGTCACCAATAACTATTGACAAAAACGTAATAATAGAAATTACAGGTATGATCGAGTTAAACATTTATAGCAATCAGTAACTAAAATCCAATTTATTTAATTATTGAGTTAATCATATTTGCTGTATACAGTAAGCTTTAGTATTTGTCAGGTCATTAGAAACCTGCAGCATGTGCAATATGCTATCTTCTTTGTTAGGACATTTGAGGGACACTTAAGTGCTATAAGAGGGACATATATACGCATTGACCACATTTGCAGCAAGGCAAATCTTTTGTTGCCTTGCTACATATACTATGTCCTAGCTTCTGCATTTGTCTGGACTCTTAAATAACTTTTTCCTGTCAATATTTCACTGGCAATAGTTGAACTGCCAAAGAGTACCTTTCACCTATTTTATATATATACAGATCTTAAAAGCCATCACCCCAACTACACATGTGATCTTCCTCTGCTCTCCTAACAACCCAACTGGCAATAACATTGGCACAGAGGATGTTGTTGCTCTACTTGATAGTTTCTATCAAGGCATTGTTGTAGTTGACGAGGCCTATGTGGACTTCAGCGAGAAGCCAAGTCTGTGTTACCTGCTGAAGAAGTACCCAAGACTTATCATCTTGCAGACATTATCAAAATCTTTTGGACTGGCAGGAATAAGGTAGAGGTCCTAGCTGTGTTTATACATGTAGTTCGATTTAAAGTTAATTAAATATTCATGCATAACACTGTGAACATTTCATAATTGGAAAATTTCAAACAATAGTTTATGATGTAATAGAGCCATGCATGCAAAGCCATCTGCACTAGGTCTTCCTAGCCTAATGGTTAAGTATATCCATGATTAATATTCCTGAACCATATTCAAATATATTTTATGTTGGTTTTTTGGGAAAGTACAATACCAAAGCACCCTGAAAGAAAACATCTTAGCAAAGGCGAGATACCATCAAAATCAACCCACTGGTTGGTTCAGAAATCAAACCTTGTCACAACGACAACAAATAAGTACACCACGAGACGCAATGGAGTGGCGTAACTGATTGTTCTCTTAACATGTTCACGTCTTCTGTACATCGATCTAATAGGACAGGCCCAATGACATATATTTGTTTTATACAATAATTAGCGAGAAAAAGGAGAATACATAATTTTATTTATTTTGTCCAAAACGTGACGTCATCTATGCAGCCCGGTTCCTGAAAGCCCGATTAGCGCTAATCCTGGATTAACTCTCAACAAAACATATTAGTTGTCATGGTAATTAACTCTGTATTAGCACTAATCAGGCTTTCAGGAACCCGGCCTGTACTCTAATAACACATGGCTACTGACCTACGTGTATTACAGCACCCGGCATTTCGCGATGATCAAAGTACTGTTGTCCAGATGTTGTTGTTTAACGTCTCGTTATTTGTGTACATGTAGATTTGGTGTGGCTATTGCACATCCAGATATCATCTCCATCTTCAACAAAGTCAAATTTGCATACAACATCAATAAGCTAACATCAAAAGTGGCACAGGAGGCATATTCCAACGTGCCTCTGATGAAAAAGATTGTTGAGAAGATACAAGAGCAGAAGAAAAGAGTTGTGGGTGAGCTTGGAAAATTTCCGACCGTTAGAAAAGTAAGTATTAAAACATACAGCGATTCTCAGTCAGGCGTGCCCTTCTAGAAATTTGTCTCGGACGAATAAGTTGTGTTTTGGTGGATGGCAATCATTTGTTTCCACGACAATATCAACTAATTTTCTGCTATATTTTTGCTTGTTAGTGGTAGCTCGTCAGTGGTAGCCTGCAGCGTAGCAGCGCAAGGTTAAAGTGCCTATCACTCTTTTGCAATTTTCATAGCTTATGAACCTCCGAAACGTTTTGAGTACTTCTGTGAAGAAAGTTTTGGTTTAAAGTGAATACTTTATGTTCTACGCTTGTTTGAAATCGTGTAAATGTGACCTTTCCTGACCCATGACCGCGTAAGTAAAAGCCTGGGTCGAAACCTGGGTAGACGTCATCTTGACGTCATATAATTAATTCGGCTTTGCAATCATTTGAAAAAAATACTTAGCATGTTGACTAAAATAACTTGTTTCTTTACTAACAACTCTACAACTGTGTATAGTTTCTATGCATCGATGTTGTTGTGATAAAAAGGCGCCATGGAGAATAATGCATTAATGACATGACGTCTACCCAGGTTTCGACCCAGGCTTTTACTTACGCGGTCATGGGTCAGGAAAGGTCACATTTACACGATTTCAAACAAGCGTAGAACATAAAGTATTCACATTAAACCAAAACTTTCTTCACAGAAGTACTCAAAACGTGTCGGAAGTTCATAAGCTATCAAAATTGTGAAAGGGTGATAGGCACTTTAAGGAGGAGGGGAGGGCCCTTCCCAATCTCTCCTCTTCCCCTCCCCCTTGCACCACCACGCAGACTGGTCGGTGGTGGCCGCTAACATTATGCATTCAAATTGCTTGATTCTGTTTGGCTAAAAAAGACTGAAATAGCGCAAAATTTCCTTCATTCTAATTGGCTTCATCTAGCTATGAAATACCAATTTGTATTTCATAAAAATGCTGAGATCTGATTAGTTGAAATAGTACATATTTATAGGATAATGGTGGTTATGCAGTTTGTTATGATTTGCTAGATTTCATTAGTGGTCTAATTGATGCATTTTGAAAATATGCTATGACGCTGAAGTATCGTACTGTAGCTTAATATGCAGTTTAAAAATTACACAGTTTCCTGGGGCCAATTCAGAAATAGAAAAAAAAATTTTTTTTTTCATGTCGCGTGCAAAAAGCCGTAATTTATAGCTTGGTGAATAATAAACAGAATATTACATGGTGACTTGAAGATACGATTTTATCTTCTCGTGGTGAATTTTATGCTGCGGTCACTCGTATTACTACATTCACCACCCGAGGATAAAAGCCGTATCTCCGCGCAGCCATGAAATAATCTAATTTAAAACACACATATAAAGTTTTTATTGAATTTTCCCTTGGTCATGGTCGAATATTTTATGAACAATTTTTCTTTCAGATCTTCCCATCGGATACCAACTTCATTCTTGTAAGAATAGACAACGCCCTTGAAATCCACAAAGCCTTGGCAGATCAAGGAGTTATCGTACGTTACCGTGGTAACCAACCTCATTGCCAGGACTGTATCAGGATCACAATAGGAACTCCCGAGGAGAACGACGCCTTCCTCAGTGCCCTCAGGATTGTTGTTGGAAAATTCCAATCTTGAAGTCGATTTTTTTTGTTCGTACATGCGTGTAGGTGCAAGTCATTTAGGTAACAGTTTTACACACAGCTCCCGTATCTCACCACCCTGGGTTCCTCGAAGATGAAATAAGAGGCGCGAGAGAGGAGTGGGAAGAAAACGAAGAGCATCTGGTGTTATCAGCACTTGAGAATCTCACTTCCATGCGAACACGAGGTTCAGAATTTGAACCTCGTCCCTGATTGGATAATCTACTCATTACCAGGCGCAACCGTGAGTACTGGATATAACGGTAATTTCCATTGGCTTACTAATGACCCAGCAAAGCTGGTTCGTCGGGTTTTCTTGATTTGAAACTCAGCGCATGGAAGTGAGATTCTTAACGGATAACAGCTGATGCTCTTCTTTTACTTCTCTCTCGTCTTTCTCTCTCTCACCTCTTCGCCTTATTATGTAACCAAATAAACGCCGAAAATTTAGCCTAAAACTAGAAATAACTGTAGGTCAAAAAGTGCGACCAGCCAAAATTATAACTGTAGATGTGCATGTTGAAATTGTTGAGGTTGCCACTTCTAAAAGGCAAAATACAACATATATTGGGATTCATTTTTTTTCCGGGTATATTAGCGTCACTTTGCATAGTTGTTTCACACGAGCTTACCCAGGCAAGAACAATATATTTTATTCTCCTAGAGAAAACAGAATAGTCCAGTTTCGTATGCTAGATTACCGCTGTACTCGATTACTATAGACGCATGAGATCAGTCTTAATCTCATTCTAAAGTTAAACGTTCATAAATACCAGCGAGTAGGTGGTTCAAGTTTTACACCTCGCTGGTATTTATGAATATTTAACTTCAGACTAAGGACCGACCTTGGGATAGCCATGTATACTCTATACTATCAATCAATATTATATTTTTCAACATCTGCCCAATTTTCTCGCTCTCTGATTGGCTAATATTTATTGTCAAATGCGCGTCCTGATCCGGGGGGGGGGGGGGGGGGGGGGGTACTTATGTGATGAATGGGTAGGTACGTGTGGCCATGAGGTTAAAATCCTCACCCTATATATATATATATATATAGACAGAGAGAGAGAACTGGAGACACTTTACCGCGCACAGTTAAATATTAATTAGGGATCTTCGTAGATCTAAAATGTATGCTATCATAATATAAACGTATTTTGCTGCTAAATGAGCTACTTCCATGGGCGGATTTATGATTAGTTTGAATAATTGTTCATCAGACATATGCCTTGTTTTGAATGTTGATGTAATTCAAGGGTGCGAAGAAAATATTTCCTTATCGTATCATATGTTTCGCAATTGACAATGAAAGGCTACACTTCTATTATAGGTGGGGCATATTCTCTCTTGTGATTTGGTGTAAGGCCTGGTGTAGGTCATGGCAGTGATTGAGAATGGGTCTTTTGCAGGAATGCAATCACGTGGTTGTACTGGGTTGCAAAAAAATCTTAATTCATATTTAAAGGCACTTGTACGAGATCGGTAGTGTTACTAGCAAAACATGTTTGTAAATGCTATTTTTCACTTCCAATCGATTGTCGATATTTCTAAAACAGCGTTTTTTAAAGATAGCTTGCCACCCAGCAACGCCTTTCCTATGGGGATCACGAGCTCAATTCATTCGTTAACGCGAAGTATTATACCAGCACGTGACTGTATTATACCAGCACGTGACTGTATTATACCAGCACGTGACTGTTTCCTGCAAAAGGCCTATTCTGAGTCAGCCTCGGAGTATTTTTCTAACTCATAATCTTACACGATCTGTAAGTTCTAATTTTGTTGCGATTTAGAGGGTTTTTTCTTTGGTCATTAAAAAAAACGTCACTTTAATAGCCAATGTTGGTATTCAATGTCTTGCAATCTCAGTTTGATATGTGTTAAAAATCCTCTATAATCAAATATCTCTTGTTGAGCTAACTAAGGGTCAAGAAAACCAAGTCTGTAAGTTCTACTATAGGTACTCCAGTAAACAGGTTTCGGGGAGTGAAGACATTCTAAATAGGCAAATTTTGAAAGTGAAGAATCTTCCTTTGGTCCTAATTTTGTCCAGTATTTAATAATAATAACTAGAAGTATAATAAAAAGTAAAATAGTTTTAAAAATGTTATAGCGACATTTCCATTTAGCCCAATGGCGCTTTACAATTATGTGAATTAAAAAGTAAAATAGTTTAAAAATAGAATAAGAATTGGAAATATGTAAAGTACTGTATACAATAATAAAAAGCTATAGGATAAATAATTAATTGGATTTCTGATTAAAAAGAAATGTCTTAATACTGCTCTTAAAACTTCCCAGAGAGGAGCTCTGTCTAAACAAGTTGGGAAGTGAGTTCCATAGTTTTGGGGCCGCAGCGCAAAATGCCCGTTCGACAAGTCTAGCAGCAGTAGAATAACTGTACAATGATTGTCTGTTGCAGAGAATATCATTCTGGACCTTGATCAAAGCAGTCTCTGTACTGTCGGAGATCTTTTATAAGCTGACTAAAAAAGATCTTCAAGAGCATTATCTTTTAGTGGTCAGCTAATAGTTGAAAGCCGACAGTTTTTTCGATTATCTTAGAGATGAATTTAAGATTTGAGATAGGCCTGAAATTTTGAAATATTTCACTGTCCGAAAGAGTCCTTAGTTTCTTCAGCTTTGACTTGATCATTGCTTCCTTGAACTTTATAGGCATAATAGCAGTTGTTGTTGACGTATTTACTATTTTGGTTATAGCCGGAAGCTAGAGTATCAAAGCACTACAATCTTTCATCAATGTTGCAGGAATAGGGTCTAAATCACATGACTTCATACTAGAGGTTTTCGTCAAATTTCAGTCATCTTCGGTGACATGTTGAAATACTGCATGTGACTGAGCTCTGTATTACAAGTATGCGATTCAGGCTGTTAACAGAAGTACACTCCGCAGCTAAAGCACTTCTTATTTTGGCTATCTTATCATGAAGAAATTTAGCAAATATATACATTGGATTCATTGCTGAGTAGCACCGATGTCTTTAGCTCATCCCGCAGCAAATTCATGTCTACATTTAATAATGCTTAATTTTAAATGTAGATTCTATTTTAATTGGATATCTTCCGACGGAGTTCCGCTCTGCAATTATTAGCAGATGATCTGCTGGTACCAAGCAACATCTTCACAACATTTTACTACGTGAACGTACTCAATTCACCCTTCTCACACAGCGGCCATGTTGGATAGAAACAATAGATTTTGCGTGGCTAGCCTCGCACTGAGCAGATTCTGAACGAGTTTAGCCCGCAAAAACAAAGGTTTTTATTCTCCTGGGACTCAACATGGCCGCCGCGTGAGAAGGGTGAATTGGGTCATTTTGGTTCAAGCGGTCTTATGGCCATCCCAATAAAATGTTTCATTTACCATCGCCCTCTAGCTCGTGTGGTGAGTCGGACGGTGGGTTAAAAAAAATATTAGAGGATCTACATGGAAATAAGCTCTCTTATCAGTAAAGTTTTCATGCATTCTTCGACTACCATAAAAAAAAACGTCCATATATATTACGTCGTAACCAGGAGTACCCATGCAGATCATAGACACCAGGTAAGTTTTATTAATTTTATTACAGTATATTTATCGAAAAGCTAGATTTAAAAATTCCCATTCAAACCCTCACTATAAAATTGACGCAAACAGAGCGTGGGCTTCCTGTGCTATCAATAGTGTTAAAATTCGTAATTTTCCCCGTTTATACTGATCGAGTAGTTCCCATACAAAGCCTATAGCGATACTTCTGGTGTTGATAACCATTACAATTGTTATGCTAATGTACAACCATAATTTCATAAGGCCGCTTTGTATCAGTAACCACTGGGTCTTATTTTATAATAAATGGAAGACCAGGGGCGTAGCCAGGGGAGGGTCCAGGGGTTTCGGAACAATAGACTGCATTAATTCCTACCCACTTGTGTACATTCCGATCCGTAACGCTACAAAATATATAAAACGCGGGCCGGATCAAGTACATGCGTGGAATTATACCTGTTGTGCACATAATATATATGAGATGTTACAATATTTAAGAATCAAAATCTCAAAAATTAACGCACGTAAGCTCGCAATTAAGGACATACTAATTTATACTTAAAAATTAGCCTATTAATAAAGCTATTTTTGAAACGCTCGGTGTTTACTTTCGGCATGAAACAACTTTTATATCACACTTGACACGGTTTTCTTTGTTCTTCATAGGGGTGAAACTCTGGTATAAACCCGGTTGAACAATAGACTAATTAAATAACAAATCTGAGGTTTATAACTGTTGTAGGGAGGTTTATAACTCAGTTTTAAACCTCCTTCTCTTTGAGAAAACCTCGCCAAATGTGATATAAGTCACTTTCATACCGAGAACCTTCGGTTCTAATCCCTAAACATCCCTCGGTTCTCGGTATGAAAGTCTTACTTTGACACTAATAGGTAGAAGTGTAAAAAGTGGGTGTGTCGAGTTATTGCTGATCTTATGAAATAGTTTTCTATCGGCTTCCTCTAAAAGTTGGTGAATAAGATATAAGTTGGAAGTATACCGCCTCTTATAGCATATCTTGAGAAAACATTGCAGATTGCACAGTTGATAAGACATGTACACCACCGCGGCAAAAGGTAATGCTCCGCTGGCCGGAAGTGAATGAAGGCTCTGGTTTCAAATATAAGTTTCCGTAAGTAAATAATTTATAAGTAAATAATTTCGGGAAACTGGGGCGGACTCGTGAAAACGCATGCGCGTGACGTTTTGCCGCGCGCGGTTGTGGTGGCTCGAAAATGGCGGCTGTTGGTGACGAGAAGAAGGAGCCTTTAAACTTAGAAAGGCTCGTTAGGCCGAATATTCTAAATCTTGTTCCATATCGATGCGCTAGAGACGACTTTAGTGAAGGTATATGTACTTTACACGATTTAAACGTGGAGAGTTATAAATTTACTGATAGTATTCTTTCGCGACTGGCAATCGATTGCATCATCTAAATAAGTTTTCACAGATCGCAGCCGTGAATCAAAAAGTAACTGATTTTGCTTTTTTTTACAAACACAGAAGAAGTTACAGAAAGTAACAAATACAAATGTACACACGTATGTACAAATGTAGGACCAAATGTACACATGTGTTTTTTTTTTTTTGGGGGGGGGGGGGGGGGGGTGGGGATGGAGGGTAGTAAATTTTAATGCAGTTGAATTTCTAATGTCAAATAAACTGAAAACATTTTGACCACCCTGAATTCGTTTCTTAGGCAATCCCAATAAAATGTTTCATTTACCATTGCCTGCCCAACCATTTTTTTTTGGAAAAGACAGACCCAATTTTTTGGAAAAAGTAAAAAAAAAACATTCTTTTAACTACGCCATTTCCAAGCTCTCTATGTATTAGTTTCTTGCCTTTCTTGTGCATATTGTCAATCCACAACTTGTAGAGGAAAAAGTAGTTGAGGAATACATGAATACATTCACACGAGTCTAGTTCAAGCCAATTTGGTTCCCTAACATGTTTTTTTTACCGATCTACCATCACGAGCCAGAGGGCGATGGTAAACGCTACATATTGGGATGGCCTAATCTCTATTCTGAGGCTAAACAATCTGCTTGCACTTAAATAAGATCTGGATGTTTATGAAGTATTTTCTTGATAAAACATCTCTAATATATGTCACTAAAGCCAGCAATTTAAAAGCTGTTCTCATGGTAGAGATTTCAATCTGTGCTAGCTGTCACATCTAAATATGCACATTGAAATAGTGCTCAAATTTAACTTCTAAATCCACTAGCTAGTAAGATTCTTTTCCACTTAAGCAAAAATCATGAGGATATAATTTGCATACTGGCAAAATGAAAATGGTACCTAGTCCTATTCTATACATTCACAGTATCACTTTAATTCATCAGAAGTACATTGATAGACAAATAGATTTTTTTATAATTTAGGCTGCCACTATACTTTGTGCTTTTATAATCATGCATTGGAAAAAAAAAAATCTAATAAACTCTTGTAAATTTGCCATGATTGTTCAAGGTTTTCAGACTTTATTAATTTAATTAAAGGAAGATCGACTCAGAAATTTGCTATAGTTGAATTTGTTTCACTCGCACATCAAAAGAAATCTGCTTGCATTTTGTTAGTTTGTGAGCATTAATTTTGAGCTCAGCATCGTGCTGTGATTCACTTTTGCACTAACATGTACCATATGTTTACTCAGTGCTAGGTTCAGTTTCTTCCCAGTGGCTTGATCCTTTACTGTATATAGTAACTATATTAATTTGTATCTTACCACATTTATGTTTCTTAATATACATGTAGGAGTCCTCTTGGATGCAAATGAGTGCTCCTATGGGTCCAGTATTCCTGTAGATGGAGATATGAACAGATACCCATGTCCCTACCAATTCGAGTTAAAGCAGATGATTGCTGACTTCAGAGGTGTTCAAAAGGAGCACATCTTCACAGGTGTTGGCAGTGATGAGGCTATTGATATGATAGTTAGGGTGTTTTGTAAACCTGGCAGGGACAGTATCTTGATTACTCCACCTACCTATGGCATGTACAAGGTATAGGTTGATATATACATTTACCATTCAGTTAGATGGTATTAATTATGTCTGTGTTTCTTATACCAAACCTGTGTTGAAATTCAGGTTGTGGCTAACATCAATGATGTAAATGTCATAGATGTACCACTCACGGGGGATTTTGAGCTTCGAGTTCAGGAGGTGAGATTTATAATATTTATTTCAAGTATTTATTAAGTTTAGCAAATTGTTTTACAAAAATACACTGACCTGCAGGTAGCATAGCTAATTGAGGCAAGTCAGTAAGTGAAAGAAAGATGGCAATACGTAATATTTTATAAAAATTGTTTTAATATACGGTATATGACAATAATACATGTACATGTAATTATAAGGAAAAGGAGGAAAGTGCTTTACGTAGATATATTAGGTACCATTCACTGATGACTATTGACAAAAACATAATAATGGGAATTACAGGTATGATCGAGTTAAACATTTATAGTAATCAGTAATTAAAATCCAATTTATTTAATTATTGAGTTAATCAGATTTGCTGTATAGAGTAAGCTTAGTACTTTTTTTTATTTAAACAATATTTGGTCAATACAGTTGCCCTAGGATCAGATTGCTCATCGAGGGGCTTTTGTAAAAAGCTTAGTACTAATGTCAGGTCATTTGATATCTGCATGTGCATGATATCTTCTTTGTTAGGACATTTGAGGGACACTGCTATAAGAGGGATATACATTGACCACATTTGCAGCAAGACAAATATTTTGTTGCCTTGCTACATGTACCATGTCCTAGCTTCTGCATTTGTCTGGACTCTTAAAGACCTTTTTCCTGTCAATATAAGTTCACTGGCAATAGTTGAACTGCCAAAGGGTACCTTTCACCTATTTTATATATATACAGATCTTAAAAGCCATCACTCCAACTACACATGTGATCTTCCTCTGCTCTCCTAACAACCCAACTGGCAATAACATTGGCACAGAGGATGTTGTTGCTCTACTTGATAGTTTCTATCAAGGCATTGTTGTAGTTGACGAGGCCTATGTGGACTTCAGCGAGAAGCCAAGTCTGTGTTACCTGCTGAAGAAGTACCCAAGACTTATCATCTTGCAGACATTATCAAAATCTTTTGGACTGGCAGGAATAAGGTATACTAGAGGTCCTAGCTGCATGTGTTTAAAGTTGGATGTTAATACAATATTCATGCATATAACACTTTGAAAATTTCATAATTGGAAAATGCCAAACAATATTTTATGTTGAAATAGAGCCAGAGCCATCACTAAGGTCTTCCTAGCCAGGGGCTAATGTTTAAGTATGTCCATGATTCCTAAACCAGATTCAAATATATTTTATCAGTTGGTTATGAGGGAAACCCTTAGATAGAAAGCTATAGCAAGTACCCAAGAGTACCCTGTAATTTGATTGGATCAGCAAGATAAGAACAATAGGGAACCCATTTCAATGTCACAGCATGCCATACTGTAACCATGTCATATCTAGTCATTGCCGTAGTTTGTTCCACTCATACGAAATCTGTTCTATTGTCATTAAAAGGCCTTTGGTAATTTTTTTTATGAATTCATTCCACACGGTTGATCAAAGTATTGTTTAACGTCTCGTTATTTGTCCATGTAGATTTGGTGTGGCTATTGCACATTCAGACATCATCTCCATCTTCAACAAAGTCAAATTCCCATACAACATCAATAAGCTAACATCAAAAGTGGCAGAGGAGGCCTATTCCAAGGTGCATCTGATGAAAAAGATTGTTGAGAAGATACAAGAGCAGAAGAAAAGAGTTGTGGGTGAGCTTGGAAAATTTCCGTCCGTTAGAAAAGTAAGTATTAAAACATACAGCGATTCTCAGTCACATGTGCCTTTTTAGAATCTTGTCTTGGACAAAGAAGTTGTGTTTTGGTGGATGTTAGTTAACCATGTGTTTCCATGACAATGTGAACTAATTTTCTGCCCAGGTGTAAAGACTCCATCGAAGTGAATTTGGAAGACTCATGATCAACTTCGACTAGATGTGATTTTCACTGGAAGTTCTAAATTCATGCGTTTATGACATTTGAAGTGTACCAAAGCACGATTTCTTCATCGAGACAAAATTCGAAAGGGCACGTGTGACTGAGAATTGCTGTCTACATTTTATGGCATATAATAGATTTCTGCTCCAGACTAATTATATGCATTCATTAGGTTCTAGATTCTGAATAGCTGAAAAAGAAATACAATTTTTTTATTGTTCAAATGTAAACATGGGCACACAAAATTAGCTTCTGTTAATATGCAGTTTATGCATTCCGCATGTTTCTTAAAGTGTCTATGAAACGAAAATTGTTTTCACTTAATTTTATGAAACAAGGTTTAAGTTATTGGCTTCTGTTGTTAGAACTGACTATCCTACCTTCCAAAACTGCAAAAGCTCAGTCGAACATGGCAAAATTAATGTGACAAATTTCGCTCGGTCAGAAGCATGTAAATTAGGCCTGTGACATAAATAACTTAAAGATCTTATGTAATCTTATTAAGATCTTATTAAGATCTTATTAAGATCTTATTAAGATCTTATTAAGATCTTATTAAGATCTTATGTAATCTTATTAAGATCTTATGGAATCCTATTAAGATCTTATGTAATCCTATTATTATTAAGATCTTAGGTGATCTTATTAAGATCTTATGTAATCTTATTAAGATCTTAGCAAGATCTTTTAGATTTCTTACAAGAATATTATTATTAGATCTTATGTACTCTGAAATCACTTGTATTCTAATTTTTCTATGAACCAATTGTTCTCAAGAAATTAGCCTACTTTTGTGACATCTTGAATACCAAGTTTGGTGGAACATCAGCAGTCACACACTGCATTTAGTTTCTTTGAGGATAGAAAAGGAACAAATGACATACCACAGCACTATGTATTCCAGAAAAGGCAACTCATGCAGCTACATTGTTCAGTTTAAGTTACGACTTGGTACTGGCCCCAGTTAAAATATGTGTGATCATGGGTAAAAACGTTTACATGTGATCACACTCCACGGTGAATTACTACGATATACATGTATGATCACAAATGTCAGGAGTGAAGGAATTAAGTCAGAGGAAGTGTGAATTCACACTTACAAGTGTGATCATATTAGACAGTGTGATTGTAAGCACTAAATTCCTTCATGATAATTTTGATCACACATAATATTATATGATCTGATGCATGTTGTGGTAAGTATTACAATGTCACCATTAATAATAATTAAAATCGGTTTGACCATGAACATTAAAACTAAACCAATCATGACACTGTGAACTAAATTCAATAAAGTTTAATTATGATTCATAAACAACATACAATCATGTACATGTATATAAAATATATAGCAAACACCTCTGTAAGTTGCAGAATCATGTCTTAATTGCCAACTGTAATACTACATAATGGTAAGCAGAAGTAAATACGCCAGTAAATATTTAAATAATGTAATAAAATAGACTAGTTAGCTTCATACGTCAGACTAGTCATGACTAGTCATGGTCTGAAATGGGTAAACAGTACGTACAGCATGAAATACAGTGTTCGTATAGGAATCCGATGCCAAATAATTTCCATAAAATCAAATTTCTGAAATATTCACAGCCTGTAAATATAAGGTACTAGGCAAAAGATAAACTGATCAAAATTTGAGGGATGTACATGTAGCTGTGCTGGGAAGCGAGCAGTCGTGTTTTCAGTTAACCATACATTTGTCTGTATTTGGAATGAGTCCAAGTCCGTGGAAAATTGTTTAGATAATGCATGGCAAACTGAACACACGACTACTTGCTTCCCAGCACAACTACAGTTAGTCATCCCTCAAATTTTGATCAGTTAATATTTTGCCTAGTGCCTTACGCTTGCAGGCTGTGAATATTTCTGAAATTCGATTTACAGAAATTATTTGGCTAAATATACAGTGTTTGTATGGGAATCTGATGCCATGTTTACCCATTTCCGACCATGTGGCCTCGAAGCTAAAGAGGTCTATTGAAATTCTAACAATACATTAAATATATCTGCTATAGGGCATGCTGTGACTTAACTTCAAGAGCTTGTTCTTGAAGTTAAGTCACAGCATGCCCTATAGCAGATATATTTAATGTATTGTTAGAATTTCAATTCACTAAATTATATTCTATATAAATAAAACTTGATAAAATTCCTGATTTGCTCATTAAAAGTGATGGGTATATTAGAATAGATATTTGTAATAAAACTCTTTTTAGGAAAAGAACTCATGCATAGTCTCGGCTCGTACTCGTAGTATTAAATCTTTAATTAGTGTGACTGTGCATGATAATTTTAACCTAAATCCCTATTTTCAAACCATAAAATTTAACTATCACATCTTACCTTTGTAGTTTTCTAACCTTCCAGGTGTTTTGAAGATTCTTTTGCCAAGTTTGGAAGGCCTATTATACAGATATTGCAAGAGACCGTACATCTAACGGCTTTTTTGAATGAATGGCGCCAAGAGGTTTCTGAAAGCGCCCGCGCAATTCAGGTCAGCGGTATTTAGATTAAAGCAGTGCATCATGGGATCGATTCATGGCGGCCATGTTGGATTGTAGTTCCAGCTTCGTATGTCTCTGAGGAATCTAATACACTAATGAACTGGTTTACTTACTCCTCTGCCTTGGAAAGCAAGAAACACCCGAGGCTGGGTGGGTTGTGTTGCAAAGAGTGAAAACTACAACCAGGAATTTATCGAGCTGAGCTTTCGTTCAGAAGATTTCTAGTTCTAGAAGTCAACTGTTTTAAAAACATTTGTATAAGCTTACATGTAATTATAAGTTTATAGTTAATTCTTCTAGATAAAATGGACACTTTAAAATGTATTCCTCAAGTTTAAATGCGTAATTAAATGCAAGTTGTCAAACATTTTAATGTGCTTAACTTGAATCAGTTAGCCCTATTTTGGCATGAATCGTATTCGTAATCATATATTCGTCAGCCAATTTCAATGGACGTGTGAACTCAATGATTGTTCTGATCGATCTATTCTGGTTATTATATCCTGTTTTCCAAATATTGTTGAACATAACTAGCTGTTTCATGGGATCAGGCAAGCTACTAATTTTTACATGTGATTTTTACTTGATATGATTTGTGGGGTTAGGGTTCTTTGTATTTCAGGGTTTTGTTTTGCTGTAGTTCATTGTATTCTGGGGTTAGGGTTCTTTGTATTTTAGGGTATTGTTTTGCTGTAGTTCATTGTCGTTGATAGTCACCTAGGAAGAGCCACAGTCAGGCTCACCAAAGGGGCTCTTGTAAAATAACTAAATAAAATGGTGAGAAAATGTAGAGGGGATTAACAATAGAAATGTAACTAGATACATTAAAACAATTAATTATATAAGAATAGAAAATTTTAATAATTAAAATTATTAACTGTATGTACTCGTGATCATGATATCACACTTGTGATCACAGTTTATTATTGTGATCACATATTATTGTGCCAAGTAAACATCTCTGTTCAAAGATGTTGACCCCTTGAGTGATCTCTGACATTTGGTATCCTGCAAAATGCAAATCAAAAACATTAATGTTTAAAAATACACTAAAGAGTTTGTAAACAGTTCAAGTTATGCTATAAACAGGAATAACTGAGCAACTACCTTACTGTTGTTTACTTTTAGCTTATTTTAATTTCAGCTTCAGCAATTTAGTATTCTAGCAGGAGAAGACTCATTACTTGCTTACTTGCTTGACTGTTCTGAATTTGAAATTCAAATTTAGAATCCCACAGGGTGAGGTATTTTCTCTTTTATAGTGCAGGTCCTTGTTTAAGATTCCTACATGATTCTTGTAAGATCTTATTAAGAATATATGAGAAGATGTTATTATAAGATTCCTATATGAATCTTGTAAGATCTTATCAAGAACCTGATAAGATCTTAATAAGAATAAATATGTCAAGATCTTATTAAGATTCCTATACAAATCTTTTAAGATCTTATTAGGAACTTGAATATCTTACTAAGAAAATATGTCAAGATCTTATTAAGATTTCTATATGAATCTTGTAAGATCTTATTAGGAAACTTGATAAGATCTTACTAAGAAAATATGTCAAGATCTTATTAAGATTCCTATACCAATCTTGTAAGATCTTATTAAGAACTTGGTAAGATCTTACTAAGAATACATCTCAAGATCTTGTTAAGATTCTTATACAAATCTTGTGAGATCTTATTAAGAACTTGGTAAGATCTTACAAAGAATACATGTCAAGATCTTATTAAGATTCTTATACAAATCTTGTAAGATCTTGTTAAGAACTTGGTAAGATCTTACGAAGAATACATGTCAAGATCTTATTAAGATTCTTATACAAATCTTGTAAGATCTTGTTAAGAACTTGGTAAGATCTTACAAAAGAATACATGTCAAGATCTTATTAAGATTCTTATACAAATCTTGTAAGATCTTGTTAAGAACTTGGTAAGATCTTGCTAAGAATACATGTCAAGATCTTATTAAGATTCTTATACAAATCTTCTAAGATCCTATTAAGAACTTGGTAAGATCTTATTAAGATCTCAATCTTATTAAGATCTTAATAAATTATTGGTCTTATCAAGAATCTTATAAGAATCTTATAAGATCTTACAAGATCTTATAAGATCCTAATAAGATTTTCACCTGGGCCCCTGAATTAGTGCAGAATTACACATGACACACCCCTATTTTGCAGCTGAAAAACATCATGACCCACCCCCTAGTACATTTTGGCCTAATTGAGTAATAAACATAGTACAGTTATTGTGTAAATTTGAGGTAATGTTCTGTATTATTGTATCTCAAAAATCAGTCAGAATCTCCAAAATAGATACAACATCAGTTCATGTCAGTGTCCAACCTATGGACCTTCCCAAATCGGGATTTAAATTGTAAGGGAAACTTTAGTGAATGCCAAAGGCGCGAGCTTCTAGGGGGGTCAGAAAATTTTGAAATCTGGAGGCCCTGAAACACCATTTCCAGCACTCTCAGACGAATATTTCTGTCAAAAAGGCTCGGTAAATTGATCGTCATTTTAGGCTTGTTTTCCATAAAAAAACGTTATTGCAATATCATTCACGTAATTGCTCAGATATATTCACCGACTTAAAGCTCAAGAAATCCGATTTTAGTGTGACCCACCCCTATTTATGACTTGAAAAATTGATGACCCACCCCCTAATTTTCATCAGCCACCGCCCACCCCTTTACTTTATGACCAGTCCCTAATACAAAAATAGTACAATTTATAATACGCATGTAAAAGTTTTATTCAATTTTGCCCCTAGTTATGGTCGAATAATTTATGAACAATATATTTTTCTTTCAGATTTTTCCATCGGATTCCAACTTCCTTCTTGTAAGGATAGACCATGCCCTTGAAACCTACAAAGCCTTGGCAGATCAAGGGGTTATCGTGCGTTACCGTGGTAACCAACCTCATTGCCAGGACTGTCTCAGGATCACTATAGGAACTCCCGAGGAGAACAACGCCCTTCTCAATGCTCTCAGAATTGTTGTTGGAAAATTCCAATCTTGAAATTTATTTATTTTACTTCTTACATGTAAGTCATTTAGGTAGCAGTTTTACACACACCTCCCCTATCTCACCAAGTAATCGCCGAAAATTTAGCCTAAAACATACAGAAATGAAGCCAATCAAGTCTTGAAGTATCATTACTTGGACCAGCGGTTTACCGCTGGAATCGATCTGGATCTGGAATGGAAAAACCAAAGTTTATCTCGTTTAGCCATAATGGTTTTCAAATCTCTGAATCAGCTAGCTCCTGAATATCTCTGTTGGAAGTTCATTCCTAGGACTGAACTTACAAATTATGTCCTTAGGGATATATCTGATCCCGAGTATCTGATAAACTCGCTGTTCCACACCCCAGCACCAATTATTGCAAACGCAGCTTTAGCTACCGCGGTCAGCGGTCTTATGGAACAGCTTGCCTTCCGAATTACGTGCACAGAAATCCCTAAATGCATTTAAATCCAAGCTAATTTGTCACGATTTCGCAGGATTTTACGTAAAGGATCAAAACCAAGGGTGAGGTCTTTCATGTTAAAAATATAGACCTGTCCTTGGTTTTGAATTCAGCCCCGCTCTCCCTTTGCTATTCAAATCAGGTCTTCCCATGAGGATCAAAACCTGCATAGAACAATGGCATTATGCGTGCCTAGTTATTAATGTTAGTTAAGATAACAACACGGCGCTCATGGAAAGCATGTTTCTTTATTTAATATTTCCTTATATTTTATCATTTTAATAATTGTAATTAAACATGTTTACATATTAGTTGGTCACATATATAACTTGTAAGATAGATTAGTAATAGCATTAATAGCATATTTTAATATTTGTATATTACCTGATCGAGCATACCGTGTATAAATAAAGTTGACTTGACTTGAGTCATAAAATGGGCTCGTTTTCTTTCTCCTGTCGGCAGTATGTGAACAATCCTCCATTGAACGGCGCAATTGCCGATTTTTTGGAGAAGGTTAATCATAAACGATCCACATCGCCTGCTTGCAGGCGGTAGATGGTGTTTTTTCGCGCAGAAAACGGATCATCGAAGCGGCCGAGCGTGATTGAGACGTACCTGCGATCGAATGACAAATGGATGGGGGGAGGGGGGAGGTGGGAGGGGAAGAACAGCTACTTATTGGCCGAGTGGGAGGGCCGGACGGGAAAATATTTGGCTCGAGGTCGTGATGTACGGACCGATTTTTCCCGTCCGGCCCGACCTAACTCGGTCAATAGGTTTTTTTATAATATGACCATATTTTTTGTAGATCAAACCGCAAAACAGCAAGAAAAAATTATGCAGGGCCGGACGGCTTTTTCCGGCCCACTCACGCCATACACGTCCGGCCCTCATCACGCGACTTTCGTAAATGGTTTTGAGAGGAAACCGCGCGCGGGGCCGTACGCGTTATCATAAGAGAAGTTTTCCGCGCGAAAAAACACCATCTACCTACGATCCACAGATAATGCGCGCTGCGATTGGCTTGAAAGCCGTAGAGTATCTGCTAATAAATATTACACGAGTGCTAATTTCAGTAGGAGGTCCCCGGCAGACATTATCATCGCACATTCCCTCTGTTACTTATGCTCTCCTTGTTATATTCATTGTGCTCTGTTGGGGTGTAAAATTGTACTCGACCTGTCTTATCACAGGTCCGAGTTTAGCCTCTGAGGAGGCTGTTGTTTTAACTGACATTAGATTGTCGCGCGGTGCACTTCTCAGCTGCTTCCGGTTACTAAAAATAGATTTCATTTGATGACATTATCATCGCACATTCCCTCTGTTACTTATGCTCTCTTGATTATGTTCATTGTGCTCTGTTGGGGTGTAAAATTGTACTCGAGCTGTCTTATCACAGGCTCGAGTTTAGCCACTGAGGAGGCTGTTGTTTTAACTGACATTAGATTGTCGCGCGGTACACTTCTCAGCTGCTTCCGGTTACTAAAAATAGATTTCATTTGATGACATTATCATCGCACGTTCCCTCTGTTACTTGTGCTCTCTTGGTTAGGTTCATTGTGCTCTGTTGGAGTGTAAAATTGTACTCGACCTGTCTTATCACAGGCCCGAGTTTAGCCTCTGAGGAGGCTGTTGTTTTAACTGACAACCCATTGAGAGGTGGGAGAGCTTATTTATTTTCGTACTAGAAATAACGAATCGTCAGGAAGTGCGTGCGACGTGAGCGTAATTATTATCCACTTTAATTTTGACGTGCATAGTATTTTCGGAAACCCTGATCGACTGAAATACCACTTGTTGCATAATGTTTCACAATGAGAAAAACCCTCGACTGAAACCAAAACATCTCAGCACAGGCAACCCAAGCTCTAATTTCGAGTTGTTCGTCGGTGTCTATATGTCAGTATAGATAGGCTTTGTATGGGACTGAACTACCATAAACAGGGAAAATAAGTGCCCCTCAACCCCCTGAGGGGCACAGGCTGATCAGATCTTGCTTGGCGTCTGAACAGTTGTTGCAGCCCCCTACAACACACCTATATTTAGCATTTAAACATCTTTTTTTTTCGATTTCGCTGACCCGATACTTCCAACTACTCCGACTTCTCTTTGTAAATTTTGACGACTGAAACAGACGCTTTTCCTTCACTTACGTCACAAGACCATTATAATAATTAGATACAGATGTAACTTCAGGTAAGCTTTAATTACATTACATATAAATGACATGACTGCAGTGATCATTTCTGCTTTTTCAACACCCACTGATTAAGTATCAAACTAAATTAATATTCTAAGATAATTTTTGCATCTCGACAAGTACAGTACATGTAGCTAGCTATAGCCTGTCCTTTTCTAATAGTTCAGGCAAAGGAAATTACGAACATTAAAAATAATAATAATACACCATATTTAGTCTAGCTGGACCTGAATTTAAAGTTAAACAGGATTATTTTAGCACGAGCGCCTAGAGTAAACAATATTCATCCCAATATTCTTTTGAATTCTGAGCAAACGCTTATTGTATTTGTCTGACTATTCACTAGCATTAAAACAAGCAATCGAAAGAGTTCACCATAGTTGTGTTTAGCGGCCGCCATGTTTACGAAATGCCCGACAATCGAGGTGAATTCGTTTGAGCGTCCAAACTCTATTTTGCCCAACATATTTGTCGAAATACTGGATCAAAAGTAAAGAAAAACCTTTTCTGTTGTTCTGTATAAGACTTATTTCAAGATCAATTTAGTAAGAAGGAAAGAAAAACGCTTCGAAGTCCAGCTATGATACCACGGGTCAGTCAATCTCTGTTGGTTGTCAAGGGAGAGCTGGTTAGCTTGCAACCCAGTATGGCGTTGCTATGGGCCAACAAGTCACGTGACCATCTGCTGCAAAAGGCCTATTGTTTATTTTTATCCTTGACTGGTTTTAAGAATGTCATTGTTTAATTTGTGTTCTAGAATTAGCGATTATTGGTAATTGAAGAGCAAAAGCCAGTTACGCAACCTAATATGGTCCCTGTGTCTATGAAATTGAAAGCACAGGTAGCCCCCAATCACCACACTGCTGGCTAAGTGGCAAGAATCGAGATTCACGGGCAGGCGGTGTTCCAGTCTCGTACCCAGAGCTCATCTCCACAGAGAGAGCTCTGGTAACAGCCATTTTTTGGTCCTTGCTGATTGGCTGAAATGATAACGCATGCGTAAGAATCATTCGAAATACTTAATCCTGATTGGATAATTGTTACTTGTCATGTAAATAATAAAGTTCGCGCATAGGGCATGCTGGCCGAACGACAGAGAGGCTCATCGAAAATGGCGGATAGAGATTCGCGAAGCCACCGAATGTATACATGCATGTAAAGAAAAGAGAAATATCAACGTAGAACTCTGTTCCGAATAAGTTCAAGCTATTTATGTGGTTGCACAGGAGCGTAAGGACTGTCTTTGTGTTTTTCTTACCGCTACGGGATACAGAAACTACTTCAGTTTACCAGCTTCTGACGTCTGCAATTGTCTTCGAGTTCGACTGCAGTGCAGCTTTTATACCCATAATTGAACAGTCGTTTAAATCCCCTTTGTCTTTGGATGCTATACATACAACGGAGGGCCAGATATATAAGCGAACTCCTGATTACCATGCAGTGATGATCAATAAACAATCAAAGGCAATGAAGATGAGCTCTGGGTACGAGACTGGGGTCTGGCTACCGGCAGGTACAAAATGCAGACTGGAAAATGCAGACTGGAAAATGCAGACTGCAGACTGGAAAATGCAGACTGGAAAATGCAGACCAGACACTTGTGGAATATGGGATGTGTCCGCTTACGGGAGCTACAATAAAGACCCTGGGGGGTACTCAGAAGAGTTTTGGGTAGGGGTGTGCCGCGAAGACCTCAAAACCCTGACCCTATCCCAGACCTAAAAATGCCGTTTACCATACCCTATCCCAGACTTGAAGCAAAAAATCAATGCCCTATCCCAGACGTGATCTTGTGATGTTTACACAGCATGACATTAGATACATGTATCAATGAGTCCAGATACCGAACAGTTTTTAATTACAATTACACTACGAAAGCCGTTGTTTTGTTTTAATATGGTATTTTAAGCTGTAGTGTAGTCGATAGAGCGCTTAGCATGGCGTCAACGACAAGTATATCAAAATCCATCCATACCAAAACCGTAAAAAAGGATACCCACCCTATCCCGCGGCACATGTACCCGTATAGCCCATATAAGGGAGTACCCCCCCCCCCCCCGGAATACAGCTGCAGGGATATGATGTCGTCATCATTGTGAGCTCATGTCGGTACATAAATCTGTACACACAAGAATTAGAAGATATATTTGCAAATGGAAGACTGCTTCGTTGCGCTTAAAGACTTGAGTTGCATGTCCACCAATATATCATTGACGCGTGCAACGGCTTGAGACAGTCGCTCTTTTCCTTGCCAGTCAGAGAAGTCTGCAACTTCTTAGCAAGTTCCATCGCACCTTGTACAGAATTAACTTCTGGAACTCTCAGTGGCTGGTCAAAGTCCTTGATCGTATCTTTATACAATACACGAGATTATTTGGATGACAGTTTACTTTACAGCGCTGTTTACAATACTGTAATTACTCTAGAACTGTATCAAATAAACCGATAAAGCGAATTGCGGAAAAGTTCTAAGCTAACACCGGTGTGAAGTTGATTGATTACAACATAATACTCATAATCGTTCTAGTAATGTAATTATTCTGCTGGGGTGTCCACTTTATACGGATTGGGCGAAGTTTGTTGTTGGATCATGGGTGACTGGCCGCGCGGCAACAGATCTCACGGAGCAATACCTATGGGCGATTTATTTTTAGGTCTTAGATCCGTCTTTGAAACGTGGATAAGAGAGTTAGCACTCATTCTCAAAAGGAGGTTTATTAAAACGTCACATGAACTAACCCTAGGCCCCTACGACTTTATACCCCGTCAACGTTAACCGTTAACTGAAAAATGTTTCAAGCTTGAGCGCCCAGGAAAACGACGTTTAGTGTTGAGGACTAGTTTGTGGCTTAAGTTCACAGGTAAAGGACGATCGTTTTAATAGACAAGAAAGTTCAAGAAAGTCCTTAATTGACTTAATTGAACAGCCCCTCCAAGAACAATTTATATATAATTGGAGAGGCTGATTTGGGCTTCCTGTGCATAGCAATACTTTAAAAATGGTGGACAGAAGAAGATGGGACTGAATCAATTTAACGAAGAAAGGACCCGGCTAAATACGAACGTAATTAAAAAGTAAGTAAATAATTCAAAATACCTCGGAATATATAGCTTTTCCTTTCTGTTTGTTAAGGAAATATTGTCATGAAAAGCTCGTATTCGGCGTGGCTCGCATACACGGCGTGGCTGGCGCCGGCATGCAGTCAAGAAAAAAGCAAGACCCCGCATAAGACGTGTATAACCCAAAAAAATAAGGATCTAAGTCATCTAAAGCCTTGCAGAGTCGCCCTTTTACAGACCGATAGATGTTTCTTATTGATTTTGTCTGGTCTGCATTTTCCGGTCTGCATTTTCCGGTCTGCATTTTCCAGTCTGCAGTCTGCATTTTTCAGTCTGCATTTTGTACCTGCCGGTCTGGGTACAATAATTGGTGTTCACGGGCGCATTTACACTCCATTAAAAATTGGAGGTCGGGGACATTTCTCAGGTCGGGCGGGGACGCTAAACAAGTATTTTTTTTATCTGGCCTAATGTTCGTAAATAGATCAGAAAAGGAAAAAAAAGCCCAAATCCCTAATACGACAAAGGACAACAGATAGAGCAACTTTAGGTATGTTTATTTCATTTGATTTTTTCCCCGTTTATAGTAGTTCCCATACAAAGCCTAAATATACTGACAAATTAACACAACAAAAACTCCAAATTAGAGCTTGGGTTGCCTGTGATCTCAGTTCTTGCAAAATGCATCCGTGATGGCGTCTTGCATCGGCAGCTAACGCCAATAGTGCATGAAGAGGTATACGTAGTTCAGGGTCGGTCACACAGACAAAAATCTCGATTTCTCTCGCCTAGGAATGACGTGGGCTTCCTTGCTCCTTCGTCGCCTGCAACATTCGTCCAATTAGCCATTTCGTAAACTGATAAAGGACTGGGACCGAGTGTGTGTAATCTGCATGTTTACCGAGTCTGAAGAGTTTTGAGAAAGTAAGAACTGAATAAATTGAAAATCACAAAAATAAGAGAGTCCAGTATGGATTGAAAGGACGGCCCAATCCATTCTGCGTCTGAGTTCTCTTATTTTTGAAAGCTCATCACCTCGTCAATATTGATCCAAACGTCCCCAAATTCAGTCAACACTAATTTTGATGTGATATTTCTTGTGATGGTTCGAATGAATGTTCATACTCCGTCCCAGTCCTTTTTTCTTTTGCGAAATGTCTAATATGCCTTTATCACGCAGGAGCCTCGAAATGGTCTTTTTGTTCTCGACTAGTTACCTGACTAGTTTGAACGGAATTCAAAAGTTGCACAATAAAGTACGTTTATCTGCACAAACCTGAATCACTGTTCATTAGCGGCTGTTCACGCAACAACCACGTGATACGTTATAAGGGTTGTAGCCAGCCTATAGGCACCGGGCCAACACATTCTGCATGTAGCATGCATATTTATTACATCGTGCAAAAGAAAATAATAGAGAATCAAAGAGAAACGTTTCCCTGATACATTGCGAAGTCAGGAGCCCATTACCAGGAGCGTCCATCTCCCATACTTGTCTGTGGGTCACCACATTCCCAGATCACGTTATTTTTAGAACACCCGAAATGAATAAATCCCATACCCCCGAGGTTTTCCTAATGTACGCCATAACAATATCTCTTTTCATAAATCATTAGGAAGGATTGTTTGCCTGGTATATTGTTGCATAAAATTACTGTTCACAAGGCCTCTCGTTGTGTAAAAATAGCCTGATCTGGGACTAAACACGATGGTTCACGAATGCATAACAGATGGACGCTCCTGGTAATGGGCTAGCTCCTGGAAAAGTTCAAAAAGTAACGAAAAAGGGGCCTGAAAGTGTAGAAGAAGGCATCTGCGAGTGTCTAAATCTAAAAAAATCACGGGGGAGCATGGACCCGGAGACCTATAACGTTATCACAACCTGGTTACGTTCGTGTTGTACGTACACTCCCATCGATCATGTGGAATGTCAGAATCCATCAATAAAACACAGGGCCCCTAAGGGCAACTCGTGGATGGTCAGTGAGCTATTTTGTTATATACTAAAAATCACGTGACCAATTACGTCATCGCCACTAACTGATTGATAGTAACCCACTACCATGTCTGTCCAGGTTTGAGCCAGCTTGCATTAGAAATGAGGGAGGTATGGACATGTACCTAAAATCACGTGACCTATGACGTCATCGATACGTCATCACCACTAAGTGATTGATAGGGATTCACTACCATGTATGTCCAGGTTTGAAGTGTCTGGCTTTAGAAATGAGAGAGATATGGGTATGTACTTAAAATCACGTGACCGATGACGTCATCGTTACGTCATCACCACTAAGTGATTGATATGGACCCACTACCATGTCTGTCCAGGTTTGAAGTGTCTGTCATTAGATGGGCATCGTCAATACATCTTCTCCAGCATGACCAAATCTTTTCGAAACCTTGGACGGTCATTCGGAAAGTCAACGGCGAGTCGTCGAGTCACAGAAAAAAACGAATAAGATACCGTGCTTTCTGCGTCTCTCTGATAAGGAATCCCAGCCAAGTTCTTCCAATAATTAAGGCCTCTGAAGCAGAGGAGTGCTTGGACTTATCTAAAATTAGCTTTGCTGCTCTGTTTTGAAGAAGTTGAAGGGATTTCATTAGAGTAGTATTGCTTTTGTCTCCCCAAACAATGTCGCCATAATCTAAGATTGGTAAGATCATTGTGTTGCTAAAAAGTTCTCTAACAGAAGCGGAAAGTAAGTACTTGATCCTGGTTAGTATCCCTAATCTTTGTTTAACCTTGCTGTTGACGTAGTCGACATGGTCATTCCAGGTAAGGGTTTCATTTATGACGACGCCCAAGTACTTGAATGAATCTACTCTATCAAGATCTTTGTCGTAGATTTATACACTAATCGTGTCAAGGGATTTCAACCTCTGTGAACTTCCAATAAGCATAAACTTAGATTTTGCGGTGTTCAAAGTTAGCTTGTGATTGTAAAGCCACTGTGCTACGTTCTTTAGGTCTTCATTAAGCATAGACTCTAAGTCCTTAACTGAATTCGAAGAACAGTACATGGCTGTATCGTCGGCAAATAATGTTACCGAAGTATGCCTAAGACAATTGGGCAAATCATTAATGTAAATAGAGAACAATAAGGGGCCAAGGATGGAACTTTGAGGAACCCCAACAGACACTTTCCGAATACTTGATGAAACTTGTCCGATAACTGTTTGCTGACGACGATTGCTTAGATAAGTTTGGAACCACGCCAAACTCGTTCCGCAGACTCCTAGAACTTTCAACTTGTGGAGTAAAACTGTGTGATCGACTGTGTCAAACGCCTTTTTTTAATGCTGAACTTGGAAATCACATATCGAAGAGGTTAAAACGAGTTTTTTATCCGTTCCACATCGGCGCAGAATTGAGTTTTTGGGAATCTAACGCTAGCCAAATGTAACTTGCAAACGTTTTATCAAATATAAACAGTGCATGATGACCCGGAGGTCAACTGGCTGGAAGATCAAAGAAACACATGTTTTTTTTAAACAGGCTTATTATTTTTTTTCCTGGTATTCTTGAAGGTTCTCTATCACGGTTTCTAACTGCAGACAATCTTGATTTGTGCCTCCTACTCCTAGATTGATCAGTATTCAAGCCTTTACTAGATAACAATACAGTGCTCAGCTGTTCGCGTTCGACCAAGTTTCAGTGATGATTTACCGTATCATTTCTCGAACTGATCACATTACTCACTCACTCCGTGTTATTCTGTATATTACTAAGCTTTTCCATTAGCTTTTGTTTGGCTATTGTATGGCTTTGTTTAGCTTTGCTTTCCTCACTTTCCAAAATCTTGGCTTTCATTCCCCAGTGAGCAGGGGCGATATCGATGTTAGTTAACATCTCCTCGTCGTTCAACTGAACTTTAAGCTTATATTCACCCTGACGAGTAAAGAGTGCAGCACGTTCTATCTCTGAGCCTAGGGATGTATTATGAACGTGCCACGAGACTCGGGGATCTTTGTAGCAACAACAGTTCAGTGTACAGTGTACTGCCAACACAGTACATTCAAGACATTAAATTCTGCTTAGCTAAGCCAAACGCGTTTATAAATTTCCGGGCTTCTCTCGTAAATAACGACACGCGACCAAATGTCTGTTTTTAACAATACAGTGGTAGCGATAAATTAATTATAAGGCATTTCGGAATAATAATTACTCGGGCCAGGCCTTCGGCTGGCTCGAGTCAGAAATCGCAAGTGTTTATTTTTATTTTTTATTTTTTTATTTGTGTCGAGATTTTTCGCCGTCAACCAATCATATTGCACCTTCTTTGAAGTTCTTTTCGCCACCGTACCAATCAGAGTGCACTGTTCTGGTCACAGTGCTAATGTTTTTCAAGATGGCGATATGAGCAGAGTTAACCTTTAATCTTGCTATTATTTTGAGTCAAACCAAAGGTTTCTTAAACTGAAATGCGAAGATTTTGTGTTATTTCTAAAGCTGAGAGGAGTTTCGCGGGTTTTGGACGGGAATTTATCACATATCCAGATCCGCTCAAGGATCCACTCGTGACAGTCATGGCTAAGATGTGATCAACACTAATAGTAATAGGACGAGTGAGACAACAGTTTGTAAATGTAAGTAGCTAAATTGAACATGATAACTTTTATACCAATTGACTGTGGTTGTGTTACGTTGTATATTCATTGTTATTAACCTCTCGGAAAGTATAGTAGAAATGACCCGATTTCTCGCGATTTCTCAGTTCTAGATCTGACAGGGTCTTTTTAAAATATTATATGCACATGTTTTTTATAAATTCGGGAACGAAAATCTAGCAGGATATGGCATGAACTCTACCCTGGGTACCAGAGGTTCTCGCTTCGCAAAACTTAGGCACGAATCTTTTCCACCGAGGGCGAGGAGCGAAGCGACGCTTGCTCCTCGACACTTTGTCCTCGCTTCGCGTCACGCAGTTTTTTGTTTGCCGATCATTGATACAAACGGGCTTCAAACTCCGGCTTTGACATGTTCTTATTTTTCTGAACTGCACAGAAGACCTTGAAATTACCGTTCAATAAATCTACCGTATTTATCCTAAAGAAACTTGATTTTGTATACCCTCGAAGAAGGAATTTATTTTACTTTCTTCACTTCGCCTTCTCTTTCCGTTAACAATAGGAAATGGACAATCTGAAATCTACAATGAACCTAAAATGTTTACCGTCTCGTTTTTCTCGGCCAATGGAAATCGAGATACCGTGACGCTGTAATGGTTTCGGCAGCAGAAGTTTTCGGCGGCAGCCGAAAGGAGTCGGGTGGAACTTCTCGAAACGAGCGATAGTATTGGCCTACCCAACAATAGAAAACATCCTAGTGGTGTACATGCAAGTGGTGTACATGCATGAAATAAACACACAATGTTTTATTAAACATTAGGGACTAGTCAAAAACTAGCAGGGGAAAGGGGGGGGGGGGGGGGGGGTGTCTTGCCAGTCAGCAAAAAAAAGCCTCACAAACTCTGTTAACCCTTTAAGCCCCAAGAGTGCCATATGGCACTATTACTGGTTACTTGCTTTGAGGGTATAAATCTGACTAAGTTCAAAGAGCAATGCCCTGAGATTCCCACACACCTTAATGTATAGACCAATGATCCTATTGAACTGCATTAGGCATATTAAAAATGAATAATTTCATCTAAATCCCCCTTTCTTTGCATAAGTTAACTATAGTTGACATTATTTCACTTCAGAAAAAGGGACTAAAATGACAGTTACAGAAAAAAATATTTCCCCTCAGATTCTAAATTTTCTCACAAAAATACATATTTTACATAAAATGTAGAGTTTCATGTTTGCACTAACCTCACTTTCTGTCTCCCAACACCTAAACTTGCCCAGCACCAAGCCATTCTGTCCACAAGCACTTCACAACAAGCTAAATCCATCCATAATGACCGCAAAGCATGCCGGGAAATCCTACCAAACAGCGACATGGCCCTTCCCCCATCTTCATTCTTCAAAATATAGAAGAAGTCTAAAGCCATTTCGACCTAATAGCTTCATATTGGAATCAATGGCAAGTAAATGTTGTCCAATATTCCAAAGAAGCTATGATAGGTGGCTCCAGACCTCCATTTATAAAGCTCACGCTAAAGTGACAGAAGACGTCCTGGCCCATTCACGAGTGGAAAATGAAGCTCTTTCTCTATCACAATAGCAGGCACAGACTCAATTCTTCGAGAAAGTACTGATTCAAGCTCTCATCAGACTTAATGATGTCCTCCAGCACTCTAAAAATGAAAAAAAAAGGCTTTAAAAAGCCTTAAATTCTGTTTTCCCCCAAACAAACTTCCCTCCAGCTCCGTAGCAATGCGACGTCAACGTATCCAAAATGGCCGACAAAAAACTTTGAGCCCCCAGTATTGTTGGACAGATGAAAATTCCATGGTAACAGTGACTACAGTTTTCTTAGGGGGGAGGGTTTGTTGCAGTCTAGAATGAGCCAAATATCAGTTAAAAGCCCACGGGGCTCAAAGGGTTAAAGTATTAAGCTAAATTATAGAGTTTTCAAAAAATTGCCATTCCTTCACTT
>JAOWCC010000577.1:37649476-37882533 GCA_030867875.1 Actinernus sp. WN-2022
TAGGGGGGAGGGTTTGTTGCAGTCTAGAATGAGCCAAATATCAGTTAAAAGCCCACGGGGCTCAAAGGGTTAAAGTATTAAGCTAAATTATAGAGTTTTCAAAAAATTGCCATTCCTTCACTTTTAAAGATATGAACCTAAAACTTGGGCTTTTACTAATTTTGGCTCTGGCATGCATGTTCTCGTGCCATTTGTTTTGATTGACAGGCTGAAAAGGCACTCAGGGCCTCTTGTTACCTTTAGAACACGGCCAAATCTATGGGGCGCCGTTTTGGACAGTATTACGAACAGTATAAATAGATCCGTAACTTCAAATATTCATGGCAAACTTTTTATTGCGTGTAGTTAGATTACGTTTTTGATGCCAAATGTAAAAAACATGCTAAACTTTTTTTCGTACACTTAATTTTCTTGTATAACCATGGCAAACTTAAAACAAACGTGCCATACTAAACTATGACACATTCGGAACACAATACAAATATACGTGGTCTTTCTCAAATATACATGCTAAACTTTTCATTCCGTATGGTATGATGCACCGCGCGCTTCACATGCAAACACACTAGTACCTAGGTCTCGTGCGGCTATCTCGCCTCGTGATCTTTCTTGTTCTGTGGCTGCTTCAAGATCAAAGTGGCTGATCGTCCAGAGAATTTCAGAGAAGCACTAACAACAACAACAACAACAATCTTTTATTGGCTCACACTATAAATTACAAGAATGATATAATATACATTATAAGTTATAAAAGGAGCAACATCGCCCACCAAGCCAGATTGCTGCTGGGTAATTATAGCAATATGAGTGTACTGCCGATCGAGCAGAGGCTTAGTGAGCCATCACTTCGTTCCAGTATTAGCAGTACCAGCACAATAAACACAACTACGAATCAGCCATGTACAACGCCACTGAAGACCGACTAGAGCAGCAGCTGCAGAGCTAGTTCGCTCATTTTCGACATTTAATTGTCGACTGAGCGGGATAGCCTCGACTAGAACTGTTACGTATACAAAAATCCGCCTTCGAAGAAGGGACTGCATAAGTCCTGGTGACTTGCATGTCAACGAGGCTGGTATAGCATAGCAAAATAATGGCATTGTTTTCACTGAACATATGTTCAGTGCATTTCACACATCTCCCTGAGCGCTTCAATTTCAACATTCCGCCAGAAGACCTACCAGCCTCGTTGACATACAAGTCACCAGAAATTATGCATAGGGTCTATAGTATATAAAGATTGTGTGCTGCTTCCCTCTTCCTGCACAAAAGCTATGCCGACACATCAACCCCGTTGTCACCTCGAAAATGACGGGTTTGTTGTGCACTGATTTCCCCTGGACAAGTCAATGGATGAGGAAGATCTTGGAGCAAAGATGAGGGAGCTGTTCCCTGATTTACAGGGTACTGTACAGGGTTCAATTTCGTTAAGTCCTGCTATGGACAAATAGTTTACACGAAAGCTTACAACTGATGTGAGTTTTTCTGCTGCACGCGTACTTGGCATTTCCGGCCAGCAGCAATCTGGCTTGGCGGGCTATGTTGCTTAGTGCTTCTCTGGACGATCAGCCAACTTGAAGCAGCCAGAAAACAAGAAAGATCACGAGGAGAGATAGCCGCGCGAGACCTAGGTACTAGTGTGTTTGCATGTGAAGCGCGTGGTGCATCATACCATACGGAATGAAAAGTTTAGCATTGCATATTTGAGAAAGACCACGTATAGTTGTATTGTGTTCCGAATGTGTCATAGTTTAGTATGGCACGTTTGTTTTAAGTTTGCCATGGTTATACAAGAAAATTAAGTATACGACAAAAAGTTTAGCATGTTTCTTGACATTTGGCATTACAAACGTAATCTAACTACACGCAATAAAAAGTTTGCCATGAATATTTGAAGTTACGGATCTATTTATACTGTTCGTAATAATGTCCAAAACGGCGCCCCATACAAATCCTTACTTGGACTCATGCCATAAACTTCGTCAATACATATTCGGAAAATCGAAGACTATTCGGACAGCCAACGGAGAGTCCCCGATGTACTCAGAAAAAAACGAAGTACACATCATAAAACGATGAATAAATTAGCTTGTCGGACTAACCCAAATAACTCGTGTTCTGCGCTTGCGCACATCCACGAGTTATAAAATCAAAAACAAAAAAAATAGAAACTGGGTCATTAGTATTAGTTTTGAATTTTTTAGAGTGAGCTCCTTTTTTTGTAAAATTGTATGTCGAGCGTGTAAAATCGTCAAAACTATGAATGACTGATGCACCGGATCGACATCAAACAAAATAAAGCAAGCCATCGGTTTTACATGCATTAAAACTCGTAATTTACTCGGTTCTGTAATAGTATGATATGGAGCCATAAACTGTGAGCTTGGGCTGCCTGTGGTCACCTGCGGTTGACTGTGACCAAGTAGCCAACATATCTGACAAAGCCAAAATAGGATTAATGGCCTAAAGTTCTAAATGTGAGAGAATACGCCTTCACAAGGCAGCCATCTTGACTCGGAACATTGCGTACGTAGCCTCGTATTGAAGGGTTCCAGAACGAGTTTGTGTACGCAACAACAAAGGTTTTTATTCTCCTGGGATGTAAACATGCCTACCGCGTTATTAATAGATGTGTCTTCGTACAAATGTAGGTACGACACCCTCGCACAATAGCCGATATTACAGTGGCGTCTACGAATAGCAGTTTCAGCGGTATTGACCCGAACGCCTCACTTCAATGTAATGAAGCACTATTCAAACTGTGTATCTAAATTAGTCGTGCTTGTTAGAGTATTGGTGTCGTGTTAATGGCGCTTCATTACATCGTATCGAAGTTCGGCGACTGTAATACCACAGACCCATTACATAAATGTCCAATTTGAACAACCATTGCTTTAGTCTCACATTCATGTGAAAACGCTTTTGTGTGCAACGTGAGCACGAGCCTGAAGTCTCCAGCACAATATCTATTTAAATAGGACTCCATTTATGCAACAGGTCTATTGTCTACGTAAGTTAGACTCCCTCAGATAGATCCAACCAGCTGATGATTACGTACGTTAGAGCGGATTTCAATTGAGTGTCGGAAGTGTTTTGGTTTTGCGCTTACTAAGCTCTCCTATTGGCTGAGAAAGTAAACCAACCAATCAGAAACCAAAGTAAAACCAAACGCAAATTGTTTGGTTTGGTTTGTCATTGGCTCACAGGGAAGCCATTTATGAGTTACTTGTGATTACTCGCTCCTATGATTGGCTGGCTGTGAGTAATTTGCGTTTGGTTTAACAACACTCAACCGAAAACCGCTCTAACAATACAACCCAAATTGCTAAGGTAGCAATGACGTTTTTTTATTATACATAAACAAGCGTTTGACATTGTTCCTAATGCAGGGAATGTGAAAGGGATCAATACAAATGAAACGGATCTTTACACGAGGAGTGGACCATTAGATATCTGATATGGAGGGGCTGCTGCGAGACCTTTTTTAGCAAAGGAGATGAAAAGAAAATACATCCGTTTCCTTTTATCCTCTACGCCAGTTGCTATGTTTGCAATATAGTTATTTTAATTAGCAAAATCTATTCATTTAAGGGTATCTCAGTAATTAATACCATATAAGGCGTTGACGTAGTAGGGGTGAGGTGAGTACACTACGTACCCTCTCATGAAATAAAGAATTCTGACAATAATACGCCTACAGTCCCTTTCACCAGATACCATTGGTCCGTCCAATTACACAACCTTGTTCCTGTCAATTTGATTATACAGTGCGAACACTAATTTCATGTAAACTTAGTGTTTGCAGCCTAATTTTCTACACAATCTTTACTACATGTCTGAATCTTAAATATTCTCGCGAAAATATGACAGATACCTCGTGATTAGAAACATCTTATATGTAGATATATGTACGTACCGAGCGTGGGCACCTATGCACACATTTAACGTTCGACTCCCAACTAAGGCACGAGGCAAAAGCGACTCCCGACTAAGGCACAAGGCAAAAGCGATTCCCATGCGAGAAGAGTTAACCTCGATTTTCTGATGAACTCTATAAATCCAGCAACGAAATTTTTTTTTGGGGGGGGGGGGGGCGCACTTGCATGAAAAATGTGTAGGTACATGCGGCGGATCAATCCGCGTTTCTGGGAAACACCCACCCACCCCTCCCCCACATTTCACCCTAACCGTTAATGCTTAATCATTAATAAACATGCATATCAAAGGGAGGGGTGGGTGGGTAGTTTCCCAGAAACTGGGATTGAGCACATGCGCCATGGGGTCCGGTTTTACGAGCGAACCCGGATGTTCTCCCCGTTTGATCTGAATCGTCTATAACCCGGTATTCGACATGTTTTTTACGAATAATCAGGAACCGGAAATCGAAATTAGGTTCAAACCCGAAACCGCCGCACATGTTTATTACGTCATAAACAAAGTGCAGCACCCCCCCCCCCCCCCCCCCCCCCCCCACCACCACCACACACCCCGGAACAAAATACTTTATGTATGACTGACTAGTGTCTATATATGCGTTAATCTAAGCTAATGCTGCAGTTACTTCAGTTCAAACGCATGCCGATTTAGAGAGAAAAACGAAAACATCACTCAACTATCGCGTGCCCACTATTCTTTTGAAAAGTATCTCATAACCGCTAAAAGTCTCAGTTAATAACAACAATAAAAAACATCATTTGCAGCTCAGGTAGCGACGGACTATCCGATCGAGTCTGGCTCCAGGACTCACTGAAATTGTCCCTAAAATAATTTTAATATACATTTTTAATACTTTATTTATCAGCCGCTAAATGTGAGCAACGTTTTTTTTATTGATTGTCGTCGTATTCTTCTTCTAGGTTTCTCATGACCAAACAACGGTCGGATCCTATTGCCTCATCGCTACGGCTAACGTAATACGATCCCATTGCCTCATCGCTACGGCTAACGTAATACGATCCCATCGCCTCATCGCTACGGCTAACGTAATACGATCCTATTGCCTCATCGCTACGGCTAACGTAATACGATCCCATCGCCTCATCGCTACGGCTAACGTAATACGATCCCATCGCCTCATCGCTACGGCTAACGTAATACGATCCTATTGCCTCATCGCTACGGCTAACGTAATACGATCCCATGCAGAGTTTCGCGGTTTTACTGTGCGACAACTGTAACCGGGGCCACTTAGACAACGAGAACCAATCGCATTGCTGAATGAAAACTTTGATCCAATCAGCGTCGAGTACAAGACAGTAGCACTTTAACTTGCTCGAGCTTCGATCCAGTAAAAGGCAAATTTGGTGTCAAAGTCTTCTGAATGAAGAAAATCGTATGGATATGCTAGGACTTGTAAGTTGGAATGTGTTTAGTTCTCGTTGTCTAAGTGTAATCGCACTGTAAGATGAGATCTGTTTTAGAATGAAGCGCACTACGTCCGTGGAGATGGATTCCTGTATTATATACCACACGAATCCCAACCTCTGTATTGTTTTGCGTTGTTACTGTCCGACGCCATTTTCGAGCTGTTTACAATTTCCCGTGTGTTTCAAAGCGATAGGCGACCTCTTGTTCCTCTTGGCCTTGCACTTCTCCACTCTTAGATGACACTTACTACTGTAAGTTACGCCGTCTGTCCCGCACACCGGGCTTCTCTTGTGACGACACTTGCGAATCGTAAGACACGGCTTCGGGGTGGATGGCGACCCACAGGGACCCCGGTAACTAACTGACAACTTGCGTTTTTCTCCCTTTGGGAGGGCGCATTTTACCGACGCTAACATACAGCCGTTGCGGTAGGTATTTCCATCTGATCCGCAAACTGGCTTGTTGCTTTTCGGACATCTTCTTGGGCAGGGTTTTGGTGTGGTGGGACTGCCGCATCTACCTGTTGGCAAAGAATGACTGTAGTTAGTCATGACCCCAGTTACTCTTGGCAGTAGCTTGGTGAGCATCGTCATAAATAGCTCAGTAGTACGTGGTGAAAGTTACGGCTATCTCAGCAAGAAATCCTCCTCCAATATTAAAAGTGTGCTTGACTTGCGGCATACGTGAGGGATCTGGTTCTATTCATATGGCGCGCGACAAGTGAATTGGCACTGAAACACGCCACTGCGATCGTACAATAATTCTGCTTCATGTTTGTTTACTAGAAATAGCTAGTAGTTAGTACTTTCCGCTGTCTATCAATTACCATACTCGGTCGATAAAAAAAAAGACTTTTATATCTTATCATAAAGAATTTATTTCATTCTTTCGTTACTTGACGTAAAGGAAGGATTAAATTTGAACCCAGTAAGCTACAAACGTGAGCAAGCAATCCATCAACTACGGTAGATATTTACACAGAAATTCCCAAACGGAATTTCCCGATCGGCAACCCGGCCGTTCCAGATGACGAATACCCGAAGTAACGACGCAAAAGCCTAGACTGTGTATTGAAAAAAGCACACGAAATTCCCGGTCGGAAATTCCGGTTGGGAATTTTGGACTACCTCTAGCTCTGGAGACGTTCCGTTGACTTCGGAAATTTACCATGGGACGTTCCAACCGAAATTTCTATGTAAATGGTAAACAACCCGCAGTTGCCTCACGAGTTCTTTTGAAATAAAATATACAACGTTATCAAAAAGTTTACAATAGTTATCACCCGAATAGATAAAATGACTTAGATTGCGACAGGTTTTCCGGGACTGCTGGATACGGTGGTCTTCACAGGAACTGTTTAGAATTCCACGTTGGCCAAATAGTGTATATATCGCCAAGAATAATAAGTCTTGTTTATCTTTTTTGCTCTGCGGTGACGATCTTCAATACGGCTGTTCCTGTTTACGGCCATATGATATTTAAGTACTGTTTAAAACACGAACAGCAGTGTTTTATCAAGTTTAAAAATTCGAGGACGAAGCCCGATAATTTTTAGACTTGATAAAACACGTGCTGTGAGTGTTTTAAAACGGCTTCAAAAACGCTTTAAGAATGCAATGAAAGAAAGACGCACATCTCAAGGGAATGGTTACTTAATGAACCATATGCACCTTTGTATTCACAACGCCATGCAAAATATTCGAGTAATCACCGCCTGCAATTACGAACATCTCAAGGGAATGACATGAAGAAATTACCATACTATGTTGTTTGAAGCGGCGTTTCGCAATGCAAGAACAACCTGCACTTGAAGGATTTGGTGTCGTGGTTTACCTCGATAAAGTTCAAGTCTTGGAAAGCGATGTGACTGACATGACGGCAGACTCTAAATTTTTGACAAAATATGTAAGTTTAATGCACGTTTTTATTATTTGACGGCTTTGAGTTTGGCTTTGAATTGGAACTAAACAGTGGCTCGGCAAACAAGTAATGGTAGTTGGATAACTTCATTAAAAAAAATATATATCTGTGTATCTCGGTAGTTTGCTGATATTAGTAAATTTAGTGCAAAAATTATTATCTAGGTACCTTATGTTCCGTGTACTTTTTGCTATATTTGGGTCTTTATTAGTGAATTCTTAATTAGGATGAAACTTTATATATAATTTCATGTTCATTAGTATTCTTTATATAAAACGTTCATCCTAATTAGCAATTCAATGAGAAAGCTGAAACATCAATAGAAATTCCATTGTCTCAATCATTAACCCCGTTTCCCCCTGGGACAGAATTCAAATCCCTCCGCGGGCCTTTAAGAATGATGAGATTTTATCAGGTATAAAGGAGCATGCACGTGACTGATTTGCTTCATCTGATTGGACAAAATGCTCATTAATTATTCATGAGTTTTGAACTTTTTTTAATAACCTGAATAAGTTTTTCTGCGGAAATGTTTTTTTTTCTTCAATCAAATGAAAAATAGATCTTTTGAAAATACAATAATTTGTTTTCTTTTTCACATAACTCGAAGTCTCGACTCATAACTCGAAATCTCGACTCATAACTATGAGAAAAAGAAAATAATTCTTGTCATTTCAAAAGATGTAAGCTTATTTGTCATTTGATTGAAGAAAAAAACACATTTCCGCAGAAAAATAACTTGTTCAGGTTATAAAAAAAACCTTGGTTAAATATCATATGGCCCTAACCAGCCACCGTATTACGTTAGCCACTCTCATAATATCGACTTTTAATTGACAAAAGGCACTTCTATGGCCGCATATACCTACCCATATATCATAGGGTTCAGAACACGAGAAAAAATAGCTTCAATAACGAACCCGGACTTTCTCCCTGTTTGATTATTCTGAATCGTCAAGCTCTAACTCGAGAATTCGATATAATTTTTACGAAAAACCCGGACCCCATAAACGCTACCCGAATTGCGGGATTGATTCATCTTGTGATGTCACAATGGCAACCTACGGGATTTTATTGTAGTAGTTTTAGTTGAGTAATCTCATGACGTCACAGGATCCATGAAAAGTAACCAAAATTAGGGATTAAATGCCAGAAATGTTACGAAATTTGCAAGATTAATACCTTTTTGTCAGAAAGCAAAACAATAATGCAATATAATTTTTTTGGCATGATACTTGCACTTTAACTCTCCACCGACGCAGACCGACCGGCACAGCTTTTACTGAATTCTATAAATGCAACGGTGTTTTGTCTTATTCTAAATCCATACGTGGCAAATCTCAAAGTACCGCGGTATTACTACTAATCATTGGCATTTGAATTTCTTTTAATATTTGCTTTGATGACTTTGATGACGAGCTAATGGATAATTGTACCTTGTAGGTTTTTTTCCGTCGTAGGAACAAGTCCCTAACAACCGAGGCAGCTATTTTCAAATCGAAGCTACTTTAAAATACAATCTTCTCCGACCAAGAACTTGCTCAAGTTTGTCGGAATTTCTCAGTTTAAGATTACGATCAATAATGGGGGCTAACCAGCGGAATTAACACCTCACGTGTATGTACATTTAAAGTCGCGTGACCCCAAGACACAGCGTGGGGTAAAGTTTATACCATCAAGGTATTCCATTCTTATCTCTATGTTTTGTTTATACTTGCCTAGCCCCAAAGATGAATTGTTCTTAATACTTTAATAGGTAAAATAAAGTCAACACGACCTCTCTTTTGAAGTCTTCTCTCTAGCTTCCCCGGCCCTCCAATCTTAGCAATTGTTTATGTTATGTTGAAAGGAAAGGTGCTGGTAAATGCGTAGCCTGTTCACAGTCTCAAGATACTGGGGAAAATGACGAAAATAAAACCTGGCCAGTGCCCCTGTCCTCTTTTGTCCGATTTCTTTTTTTTTAGTATCCTCTCTTTTGTCCAATTTTTTTTAGTATCCAGGGCCTGTGAACAGGCTAGTAAATGCACAGACCATATCTTATTATATCCATCTCTGAAATGTTTTTTCAGCGCAGAAGAGCGATTGGCTTGTTTTCGCATTGTTGGCATCAAGGTGGGATGGATTCAAATCCACCTATGTTAAAATAATCAAATCCTACTTTGTTTATTTAATCGTAGTGAACCTGATAAGGGGAGGTTTAAACAACACGTACACATTACTATGTTTTTTCAAGTAAAATTGGGGAAATTGCTGATAGAATCTCGCATGCTCTATATATATATTATATCCGCTCTCGAAGTGTTTCATTGTTTAAAGTGAAGCCAACAAAACATAAAAAAAGTATTCTAACGTAAACTCGTAACCCAGCCAAGTCGCATGGCACTACTACCCAACGCCACGACGTATAGCTAGCGTCTAACACGCATGCTCAAATCTTATTACCCGTGGAGTGGTAACCAGCTGTTTCGTCGTAGTGTGTATTGGGTGGTGTTGGATAGTGCCAGGCCACGTAACTCCATTTGGTTTTCCTACCTTCAGTCCGGATTCACCGGCAACTTTTAAAACCGCTACCGCCCTCAGTAATTTCCGTAAATTAATTTCCGTCAACGTATCACGCTTAATTTACCAGTGTGAGATTGAAGTTCATCGTTGCACTTGCACATTTTATGAACGTAGAATAGCGATGTTTCGTGTTGATAAATATTGCAATTGTCATGCTAATGTACCAACCATGATTTGTAAAGCCCGCTTTGTGTTAGGAACCAATGGATCTCTGGTTGGCACATTAATGACAATAGATGACGACACACGAAACATCGCTATATTTAACTTAAAATAAACCCAGCAAGAACCGTTTACGACAATCCTGTCAAGTGGTACGTTAATCTCGTACCCAGATCTCCCACGGTCTTTGGATAGGAAAACATGGGGCGGGATCTGGGTACGAGATTAGTGGTACGTTGGATCTGCAGCGAGGTCTGATCAGCCAAAGAAATGAAAATAGAAGAAGTTCGAGGACTACCGCGGGTAAAGCTGATCGAACAACGTATATTAATAAACTTTTTACAATATTTCGGCTAGCCAAACCAAGCCTTCTTCAGGTATGATGGAGCTTACAAGTGGGAAGAGTTACATAAGGCGGGTATAATTAAAACATGGCATAGATTACACAATCATGACTGAAAAAAGAAATAACGTAAATATATGTGTAGATAATCTAGGTTTCGTCACGTTTATTCATGCT
The DNA here is from genome assembly GCA_030867875.1 of Actinernus sp. WN-2022. NCBI lineage: Eukaryota > Metazoa > Cnidaria > Anthozoa > Actiniaria > Actinernidae > Actinernus > Actinernus sp. WN-2022. Next base: position 37,660,008 of record JAOWCC010000577.1, read on the forward strand.
GAAGGGTTCAAGGATTTAGCTTTATCGATAAGATGCGACTCCCTGGCTTTACGCATTGAGTCTCGTAAAGAAAATATTACTTCTTAGGGGATGAGTTGACATTTTATGAGCCAGTTTTCCCGTTCCTTACAGATGCTAGAGAGGTGCCATAGAACAATCGGGCGACTCGCTTTCGTCATGGGATCGGAGCTTTAATCTATAGTGACCTCCGGGGTTCTAGCGCGCCAAATCAGACCGATCAGACAGATCAGACAGTGTGTCTTTCATGATAACGCAACTTCTGCCTCCCTCATGTCCAAAGTAAAGAAAAAAAGTGTCTTTGTATGCCCCGACTTTAGTGGAATGAATGTTGCAAAACTAACTGTGACTTGGCAGATATTTGGTGAGTAATTGAAAGTTGTCGGTATCCTTTTAAGTATTTTACTCCACGGCCTTTATTTGGTGTTTGTTTTGCTCTTCAGTGAACTTCGTTAAGCGCCAGACTGTAGATCTATTAAATACTTATATCTAATGTAATCATATAATTTCTTGAGATCAGAAAGATAATAATAATGCATGGTGACGCCTTTGGAACAATTCGAGAAGCCCTGAAATGTCAATAACAAAACGGCTTCACATATCATCTAACAAGCCTTAACATGCTCTAATCCTTGGCTAGCTATAGCGAGACTCTATATATACAACATTGTTGTTATCATAATTTTTTGCCGTTCACGAAACTAGAATTTTCTGTCACTGTTCTTACACCGAGTATATACCTTTAGCTAATGATAAGGAACTTTGCTATGGACTTCACTGCATGTTTGCCTCAGGGGTTTAATGTTCTTACACCGAGTACCTTTAGCTAATGATAAGGAACCGCTTTGCTATGGACTTCACTGCATGTTTGCCTCAGGGGTTTAATGTTCTTACACCGAGTACCTTTAGCTAATGATAAGGAACCGCTTTGCTATGGACTTCACTGCATGTTTGCCTCAGGGGTTTAATGTTCTTACACCAAGTACCTTTAGCTAATGATAAGGAACCGCTTTGCTATGGACTTCACTGCATGTTTGGGTTTAATAGAACCTTGGAGCTTCTGTATTTAATCAAAAAAGTTTCAACATTATTAAAATGTCAATGACGATTAGGGGAATTATGCCCGGCACATTGGTCCTCGAGTTTTCGGCGAATGTAACACAGTTATACCAAACTTACGATTAGCTCGTAATTTGCTGTTTTCTATGATGCAACCGAGACAGTTTTCTGGTCCAAAGTTGTTTAGCATTACCAAGCAATTCCCCGTTAGCTTCATGTCAGTCGAATTGAACTTACAAAAATAACACCATAAGATCGAAGAGAAATACCATGTTAATGTCCTGGCATGCTTTTCAAACATTTTCGATAGAAGATGGTAAATATTTTAATAAGTGGATTACAAAAGCTCATTCTAGAAACTTGATTTCGATTAATTACAGTGAACCGATTTCAAGTTGCTCTAAATTTCTCGGCAGTATATTTCATCCACGTACCCGAATCGTTGCCATCAAAATGTTCTCAAATATTCTCCAGTTTACCTCAGTATACCTCATGCTAACGGCCCGCTGAGTATAGTTATTTTTGTCTTTCGTCATGGGAAAGTTTATCACGTTTGAGTCGATATACGATTGATGGCTGTTAATTGGCTGCAAACAATTTAGAAAGGTTTCTACTCTCAATGAAATTATATACAATATTTTCTTTAAACACTATAAAATTTGCATACTAATTGGCACTGATTTTACCCATCCCACATGTGCGCGGAATTCGATTTCGTCAGTCCATATATAAAAATCGCTGAAAATAACTGAGACCCTTTTAGGGGGGGGGGGGGGATGCATGTCCCCTGTCCGAGTTTCAAACCTAGTCGTGTCGCAGTCTCTGAAGGTGGGTATGTCGCTGTCAGAATTTCGTCTATTGTTTTCTTATTTCTCTCTGTCGCTCTCTTAATTTCAGACAATTTCAGACGTTCGTCGTTGTTTCATTTTCTTCATGTCGCTGTTTCAACGCCGTGTCCTCTCGCCGTAACACAGCCCCCTTAACTAACACAGCCCCCTTAACTAACGTCTCATGTAGACTGGAAATGAGTACCACAGTATTATCTCGGTTAATTACAGAATATTTCATCGGTCAGAACTGACCACACAAAAACACGATAAACTACTGGCCAAAGATATTCCAATAGTTTCAACCTCAAAGGTGGGATGTATGCTAGTGGGCTTTTACAATGGTAAAACTATTTTACTTAGTAAATAAAGGAACCGAATAGCTTGATGTAGCACAATAGCGTGAATTTAATTTTGATATCTCAATTTTAGGAATAGGTCTTGCAGTGTCAACTCTAGACTTTTCAATTGGCCTTCGGCGTCTTTATCATATTTCAATTGTGATTTCCCTAACGTATTTAACCGCAAATGATGAAAAAGATTTGGCGAGTTGGAGGAGCAAGAGATGTTGCTACCTTAACCTTTTCTCAGGAAGGGAACTATAAGTTCTGTATAAATTTGATTGTAGACATAAAAGGCATTAAATAATATGTATAAGGTATAAATTCAATAAATTAAAGAAATCACTGCGGCATTATGTAAATAAATCTGTTTTTCATAAACTGAATGGGAATTGTGTACATATCTTACAGCAACTGAGCCGGTTGCTTCAGGGAATATAGCTTGTGACTGCATTTCTTTCTGCATTTGGTAACAGCTTTTTCCTCTCACAATTCTGCTATCGATAAAGCTAGGCTAAAGGTTAGCGAATCCTTTTTTGTCAGATTTCAGACTACTTAAATTCGAGTTACTTTTGCGATCAAACTTTGAATGGTCTTTTTTTTGCAAATAGGCCGGAATTCCGATTACAATAGTGAATGGCATTCAACCAAGACTTCGTGCGACTTGAGAAGTATTCATACGTACGATGATATTACCCTAGGGCCCCCGACTCGATCATGAAGCTTAGTTCAAAGAAACAGCAAGTTCGGTTCGCTGTACGGCACTGGAACGAGAAACAGTGGACACTTTTTCGTTCAGATTTAGGAAATTGTTCGCCATTATACCCTAAGTATGTGTGTAGAACTGTTAACATATGGTAGTTCACCGCAGGAATTTGTGCTGCTAGTAAAATAAACAGTGCTTGCTGTGTTAAACGAGTCTTGATGCTAGCCTAAATGAATTTTGATGGTTATTCCAACCAGTGCGATATCATAGCATCTGCATGTGCCTAAACGTCTGGCATTTTTCGTGAAAAATGCCATACTGTTATTTACAGTCTGTCTCTGTAAACTTCTTAAGACGTAAAGCTTAGGTGAAGAGTTTAAAAAAGTTACCTAGAGGTTAAGAAAGCATGGATTATAGGGCTAAAAATGCATGTCTACTACACGAATAAGCTATAAAGAGGACAGCAAGTATTGATATGTGTATGATGTTACAAGCCGGCAGAGGTCGATGAAGAAAACGCTGGTCAGAGAACGAGAGGAGTTCATCGGTTATCTGTGTGCTGTCATGGAAGTGAAGTTGCGAAGCATTTAGATTGTGAAAAATGATGAACAAGCTTATGAAAAAGAAGAATTTGTCTAAATCTTGTGCTGTTCGTAGAGCTAGTGTCAAAGCCAAAAGAATCAATGTGACCGAAACGAATAGACTAACTGCTCTAAATTGGGCTTTCAGAATAGTCCAGAAAGTCTCCAATGAAATCCCGTAACTCTAAAAAACATAGTTACTCCAAAGTATGAGGTTTTATGTGCATCTTTTTTCGATTCTATGCTTAAAACTAACATAAATATCTCACAATTATTATATCACTCATTATAATAATTACATGTGGGCTTTCTAGAACTTAACGCTATCATGGGAATCGCATTTTGGCGTCTCGCAATATGCCAAAGTCAAGTTCTGTGTAACCTTGACTCCTCGGCCCAAAAGGAATGTACAACGTATTACTGAAACAATCCCCAGAATTTCCTTTCCTTGACAGAAAGTTTATACGAGAAAAGTAAATGGTTTTGATCGAAAGCGATGAAGGTGAGATTGCTACTCAGGAGGTATTTAGTGATAGATAGTGAGCATTACTTTGTTCATTTATGTCAACGCCGAGAATGTAACAGGAGCATGTATAATGAAATGAGTGAGAGAAGCCTTGGAAATCAGACATTGAAATATGTGCGCAAAAACCACTTAGTCTGGTTACAACAAGGAGGAATTTCCCAGTGTTTGAGTCTTCGGTATTGCGGCTGAAACGGCTAAACAACAAATATCTCAAATGTTATCACAAATTGATTCCATGCGTCCCTGTAACTAGCGATAACTGTAACATGATCTTCCACTTCATAGCCATAGGCTGCTTACTGAAATCGCCTGTGACATTTCTATGGTCTTTGCTCTCTCCGGCCAAAGGAATCAATTTTACCATGTATATAAAACATTTCCGAGTATTCGGAGGATAATACACTGGATATATATGAACTTATCCATCAAATTTCTTGACATCAAAACTACAAAAGGGGACATTTCTTATTTTACTGATTGGACTAGGTCAACCCATAACTGCAAAATTGTATTGCGTCAACCGAGTAACACTAGGCTTGTCTTCACAATTCACAGAATACAGAAGGCTGAGCCCGCTGTGAATTGCATATTCACAGATTAACACGAGTTAGAAGTCAAGTATTTTTCGTGTTCCGGAAATTAGGGGATAAATCTTACAAAGATCGACGAGGGGATTTATGCATGCTTGATCAAGACAATGTTTAGCGACTCGAGGAGGATGTAGATCGCTCAACTGGATAATAATCGGCGTCAACTTGAGATCTAGAGCTCTGGGAATGCTATGCTCACAATGACCACACCCTCGCAAAAATGGCTACAGAGAAACACATTTTGACAAGCTTTTCGGTAAGATTGATTGCACTTTAGAGACCAAGACATATTTAACAGGCAATAAACGAATCAGTCGTAAAGACAGTTTAGTAATCCTCACTTATAGTGGCTCATTTTGAAACTTTATTTGCAGTACATTTTCCCGCGGCGATTAACGTGCACTTATAGTTGATAACCCGAGAATTTTGAACCGGAGCAGTCCTTAGTTTTGAGCTAGTAATCTACTGTATAAAAAATATTACATTCCAAGATAAGAAACGAATGGCTGGTCTCACTAAGCTTTATGGCTCTATCAATTCCAAACCACCCCCCGCGGGCGGACATTTGTGGGGCAGTCAGAACGTTGCAAATGCCCCTAAGCTATGCAAATGCCCCACCATGGGTCTTTGGAACGAGTACAACTGATCTCTTATAAAATTTGCTATTTTGACTCTCTTTGACCAATTCCCCACCCCACCAACTTTTCTTTGCTGGCAAATGCTCCACCCCCGGGACAGAAACTCAGTCAAATGCCCCACGTATGACCAGGGGTGGGGGATGGGCAGGTTTGGAATTGATAGAGCCACTAACGAGCAATAGGCCGCTGCTTTTAATGCCTACAACCCCTGGTTGCAGATTTTGCAAATATTAGAGGGGATACTGGATTTTTCTGAAGACTCTTCTTTTGATGCCGGAAGTCGTCAAGGGATGCTAAACGAAAAGCCTTTTTTAGTTCTTGGGGTATTGCAGTGTTTTTTTATTTAGAGATATATACAGCCATTTAAGGGTCGTTCCACATGAACTTATTACTTATGGCTGTACAACATTTGAGATCCCCAAAGGGGGAAGGGTGGAGAGGGGAGGTACAAAACGTTTCGTACACCTCAATTTTAAAGTTTTCAACTAGTTTACATACAAAGACAATAAGAAAGAAAGAAAGAAAAACAGAAAGAAAGAAAAATATATATGGTAACCAGGGTGAGTCATTGCCACCTGTAACTGCCCTTATTATATAGCTAAGTACTTTCATATATATGGTAACCAGGGTGAGTCATTGCCACCTGCCCTTATTATATAGCTAAGTACTTTCATATATATTATGGTAACCAGGGTGAGTCATTGCCACCTGTAACTGCCCTTATTATATAGCTAAGTACTTTCATATATATGGTAACCAGGGTGAGTCATTGCCACCTGTAACTGCCCTTATTATATAGCTAAGTACTTTCATATATATGGTAACCAGGGTGAGTCATTGCCACCTGTAACTGCCCTTATTATATAGCTAAGTACTTTCATATATATGGTAACCAGGGTGAGTCATTGCCACCTGTAACTGCCCTTATTATATAGCTAAGTACTTTCATATATATGGTAACCAGGGTGAGTCATTGTCACCTGTAACTGCCCTTATATAGCTAAGTACTTTGGCGAGCTATGATTGGTCAATTTGCGGACGGACCTTCAGCCCACTTCCGGTCTCAAAGAAAACGAAGAAGCCATATAACAAACATCTTATTAACCTCGTTTACTCGCTTCATACCGTAATTTATGGATCCTCGTTTCCCCCCAATTTTTAAACTGGTCCATAACTTAGGTATAGACCGAGCAAACAAGGTATTTATTACGTGTCCTTATATAGCTGTGAAGCTTTTTGGAATATTTTTATCGACTTACCTCGATACCTGAGTTTTATCTTTCGTCTCCTATCCTTCCTCGCATTGCATTTGGCCACCAGGAAGTGGCACAGGTTTCGGTAGGTCTGGCCGTTATTGCCGCATATTGGACTGTTCCGGTTGTGGCACTGGGATACCTGTGGACAGACCAACTGCCTCTTTGGCTTACCGCAAACACCCTTGTACTGTACGGTCACTAACTGTCCCCTTAAAGCTGCGTGACACTTTGCAATTCTAAAATGACAAAATGTGTGGTAGGTAACGTTATTGCTCCCGCACACGGCGTTACGCATTGAGTTTAGTCTCTTGCAGCGCGAGGTCGTCTCTGGACAAGCGCGTTTGCCGTTTCTGCTGGGTTTACGATTCTTCGTTGGTGTGATCCTCTTTGGTTTATTGGTGCTTATTTGCTTGGGATTTCCGCACTTTCCCTCGTACTGGATGAGTAGCTTGACGCCATTCTTGGTGGCTAGGCACTTTGCCCTTCTGAACTCGCATTTGTTGCTGTATGTTGTCCCGTTACTTCCACAAACTGGCTGGAGGTTTCTAGGACAAGGGATTTGGCAGTTTTTCGCTTTTTTCAGCTTCACTTTCCTGGCTAGGACGACTGAAATAGGATAAGATTAGGACTGGTTACGTTACGATCGCTAATACATGTATTTCGTTGGTCTTGCGGTTACACTAATTTTAAGAGGGTCTGAATGGGGGGTCTACATGTCAGTTGTCAGTTAAAATTTTGGCCATTTGTCAGTTGTCAGTTAGCTCTAGTTAATCATTACTAAAGAAAATTTACAAAGTTTGACCCACAAAAACAAATTTGTCAGTTGTCAGTTATTTTTCGGTTGTCAGTTGTCAGTAAAAATATCGTCATTTGTCAGTTATTTTTAAGGCCGTTTGTCAGTAGTCAGTTAACCCCATTCAGACCCTCTTTTAAGTGACGTCAATTCAATTGAATATTCAATTGATTAAGTTTATTTTATCTAAATCGTCAACACCGGCGTTGGAGTGACTCTTTTAAACAAATGCTATTTCGCCCGGTATTTCGCTTGAGGGTACCGTGAATCTGTGACTGCTGATGAGAAGGGGAAAGTGTGAAGTATACATGTGTGAATTGCGCAGACAATAAAAGGAGAAGGCGTGAAATGTTGTCGGTCATCAAAGAAAGAAAGACAACTCTAGCTCAGTAAACGCATTGCAGCTATTCATTCAAGATATTTACTATGGGAGAGAGAATGGATACCCCCGGCCCAGGTCTATCTCAGAAACGTTTGAACGGGAGATCGCACCCAGACAAATCGTTATTCTAATAACGTGTGCCTTTTCTGCTCAAAATAGCGACCTTATACTACTGTGTGTCTATACTACTGTATGTCTCAAGTAGAAAATGTACTCTGTGATGTCAACGGAAGTTCCGAATTTTGCGACTCGCACAATTTCCTTTATAGCTTTGTTCAAGTGCTGATCTTAATGGGCCCTTAAAACATACACCATTCATATCATACAAGATGGTCTCTTGATTGGTATCATCATACACTTTTTTAAATACCAAAATATCATCAATTTTCCTTACGACTTTTAATATATACTTCAAGCTGAAAATGCCGGTATCGAAGCGACGCATCTAATGAATTATATTTTTATTTTAGTTTATCTGTTGGAATGGAATTCGGGACCGCAATTGAATTGATTAGCGTTACGTATGTCTATAAATGATATCAGATGTGTCGGCCATTATCGGGCGATTTTTCATCTCAAGAAAAACATTACCGAGTTGACGATATCCTGATGTATGCCAACTGCAAGAAGACTTAATCATGCCATTAAACTATAAACTCATGTGCTGCCGTTCCATTATATTTTCATGATGATAAAACCATCTTCAATAATCTAACTTTATTGGTTTTTATATCAGAACGGACCAAACGGCGGGCCAAAGGTTTAGGCCGCTGATAAGGGCTCTGTGGATGTAGCCATGAGAGTGGCAATGATTACGTAAACATTAATAGGTTTGGGAAAGGCAGGAGCGGGATATCGTTCAGAGTCAGAAAAATGTGGGCCAAATAAACTCATCAGATCGTTTAAGATCGTTAAGCGTACCGACGATACATAAATAATGACAACAGTAGGCTGGAAAATGATAGCCCAGTGCAATTCGTTCAAAACACAGCGGTGACTTGTATTCGGAATGATCATTTAATCCCAGCTATTTAACTCATGCTGGTGCAGTATGAATGCATGGAAGAAATCCGTGCCATTTTCATTTAAAGTACTTACAATTTAAGGTATTTAGGGTCAGAAATCGCACTATTTCTGGATGCTAATTGAAACATCTTGGTCTGCCATTTTCCATCAAGAAAAAGATGTTCCTTTAATCAATGGAAAAATGATGCGATCCTGCGTGCGTAATTCTGAACTGTGTAGATTGATTTTGTTCGAATTTCAAAACGGTCTCGCCACAAGATAAACAAAATGGGCGGCAGTTTATTATCTTTCTCATTCCAGTTGCATCTCTCGATTTCCAGGTAGATTCCATCTCCTCACCCAAACGTCTCTGATGCTATACTTTATAATTTCAAGAACTTCACTGTGCCGAAAGCGCACACGCTATTGACTAACACATCTAAACCCTGCTCAGTGTTTCCCCTGTTGGAGATTGGTCCTGACAAGTTTCTCACAATGGGAGTGAATTTAACTGTACTGGAGCTATTAAAAAGGACATCCGCTCTAGATTTCATAGATTGAAATAAACCGCAAGAACACTGACAAAGTCTCGATTGTATCCAAGAACTTATCGAGTTCGTGCCATTGAACCAAAAAAAAATCTCCCTGGTCGATCTGAGCTGCTAAAATTAGCGGGTAAACACCAGTGTATAATCCTCGTGATACGTGGTTCTTTCTAGCTAGATCTCCTGTTTCTATAATTGTTCGACCGCATTTACAGTGATATACGGAACACTACAGACTTGTTGCCTTCGGGTCAGGATAGCGTTTCAAAGATGGCGACAAGTTTACGGTTTCGACGAACACAAGCTTATAATAACAAGATTACTAACTAATAAAACACAAATGAACACATATCATAGAAAAATCTTCCAGCTCTATAAACTAACTACTAAAAGAGGTGTACTTCGAAGCATTTAAGTGGTTGTGGTTTGAGATGTTGGTTTCCTTTTTCCTCTCATTTCTGTCGTGATGAGAATCTTCGGTGCAAAGAACATTACAGTAAATTTCCAGTTCAAGTTTGTGGTCTCATCGGGCCTCTCCCAGGGAGATGTAATACCTCAAGGATGTACCCTTGAATTCGCGGATCAGTGCTCGAGGTGTGGGCATTATAATAAATTTAGGACATGAAACGCTAATGGGGCGCACACTGTATTCACTTATCGGACCACGCGAATACTCGCGACATTTACTAACAGACTAACAGAGTCCTGTCCCTCTTCCAATTACTTTACAAGCAAACGAGGGGGGTTAGGTTATGCTAGTGGCGTAGATTGTAGTTTACTCTACCTGAATATGAACAAATCTCTGAAGGGGATGAAACGTTGTGGTGAAACGAGTGCGAAGCGCACATGAAAGCAATCTATCAACAATTTAGCACTGACATAGGACTCACCCGATGCTAGTGCCACCACGATCACTATGAGAAAGACCAAACGCCTCATTCTGGCAGCTAAAACGGTGAATGTTAATTCTCTGTATGACCCTTTCGTCAAGAGTTTTGAACCGGACGCACACTACAGCGATGTCCACAGCTTCAGCAGCAGGAATAATATGATGCGAACTCTTAGCATGCGAGCGTCCTAATGAGCGGCGGTCTTAACCCCTGCTTATTGTCTTTGTATACCATTCAGGACCATTCCTAGCATTGCCGAGAGTTATTAATTAAAACGTATCCTGTTTGTTTTGCGATAATATCTCAGCTGGTTCTATTTATTACAGCGAAAAAGGACGACAGGTAATACAAGCCGTGGTGGATTGATCTGTGTGATCCCGAGCTCCAAAGATACAGATATCGTAATCGCAATTCCTTACTTCAAGAATTTATCCTTCGCCGCTATTTATTTTGACTTCCCCAAACTCCAAAGTGGCACTCAGTCTAGGCAAATAGTCTTCCCATCAAAATTTTAGTACATAGGAGCTATTTCTCTACGCAAACATGCGAGAGTATCTTGTGGGTGGGTGTCAATGGCGCGAATGCGGGGCGCGGTTACTTGTCTGATCAGCGCTAAGCGATCACCATTCAACACAGAAACCTGAGGCGTGTTTTGTCATCGCCTTTGCTGACGTAAGAAGCCTCGTAAGTGTAATAGGAAGAACAAGTGATGAGCTAATTACATGGCTGATGCCAACAAATTGCCTCACATCTCGTGACAGTGGAGAGTACTAGCATGCAATAGTTCAAGTGATAGTTAAAATGGTATACTAACAACGAACAGAGCATGTCGGTAAAGCTCTTGTGGAGCCAGTTTTCTCAGTTCCCACGGTGATTCGATTCTTATAATTACTAGTTTGCCGAGGGAAAATCGACACAGCTGGTCAGCATACAAAAACTAGTGTTTTTCCTATATGAGGCCCTTTTAGGGGGGGGGGGGGGGGGGTATGCATGCTCTGAGTTTCTAAACTAGTCGTGTCGCAGTCTCTGAAGGTGGGCATGTCGCTGTCGGAATTTCGTCTATTGTTTTCTTATTTCTCTCTGTCGCTCTCGTAATTTCAGACGTTCGTCGTTGTTTCATGTCCGTTCATGTCGCTCAGTTTCAACGCTGTGTCGGAAGTTACCCTAAAAGGGCCTCCTTTATAGTAGACACATGCACTGACACCAGTTGACAAATGTGTACTATATATAGTGGTTTCCAGTTTGTAAAATTGCAAGATAAAACGTAACGTCTCTCACATAGTTATTTTAGAAAGTTCCATCAAAGATCCTAAGATATTTGTAGGAAGCTACAAGACGACTCAGAATGGTCAATCAGGGAGAACATCCGGGTTCGTTTTCACAATAACTTGAACATCCGGGTTGTTATTTTAGAAAGTTCCATCAAAGATCCTTAGATATTTGTAGGAAGCTACAAGACGACTCAGAATGCCGGTCAATCAGGGAGAACATCCGGGTTCGTTTTCACAATAACTTGAAAATCCGGGTTTGGAGCTACATTTTGTGGTATTTTGGGGTTTGTAAGATGACATACAAGGATTTACTGCCCGGATCTCAAAACCCTGACCTTATTTCAGACCAAAATATATGATATTATATATACCCATTTTCAGATCCCGAAAATTTGTATCCTATTTCATACACCCGCTTAAAGCTGCCTTACTCGCGTTATCTAATCAAATGGTATTTATCGCCGTAGTTTGTTCTCTTTCTCAATTACTTTGAAGATCAATAATGTCAAAACTGAACAAGGGAAGCTAAGAGATATTAACTAACATGCGTGGTCTTATACCATATTCCAGACTAAAAAGGCAAAATGTATAACCTATTTCAGACCGAAAACTAACATTTCCAAAAAAACCCGAGAGCCTGTAAGCAGGCTAGACCTAAACCAGCTCGAAAACCGCCATATCCTTTGGAGCGGCACATAGCCGCATAGCCAGAAGTGGTGTAGCTTATATATGGGATTACCCTCGCATCTGGAGGTATCGTAATAGCGATACGTTTTGGTTGTCTTTATTCCTTCAGAAAATGTTCACCTTGGGTCCAGAACTCATTATGCATAAACTTCGGTAATCTGACTGATGACCATTTTGCATTTTTGTTGCTTAGCTTGACTACTAGGATTTCTTGGAAAATACCCAAGGAAGACGCGCCTGTGAGGCTAACTGGCTTGCATTTACACTGATTCAACCTCTCTGGCATTTTTGCACTATGTGCTCCTACACTTATATGAGGAGATAGCGTCGCCAAATGTTTATTTCCTCCGATAAGAAAGACAGAAGAACCCGATCATGCCTAAGATGCTTCTCAAGTGGAAGCACTTAGGAAAATATTCTGGGTGCAGAGTATGAGCATTTGAAATTGGCATTAATTTTTTTTGAGAGAAATTAAACACAATCTTGAACTCCTTGATAAAAAAAACTCTTTTAACAACCGGCAGTTCGTGATCAACGAGCTCAATTTTCCGGGAATGGATTTATGCAAGAGACCATGATGATCTCTTGATTTCTGTCATGCGATCTCAATGAGCTGCCAAGGTCAAATGGAAGCAGGTTCAATGTGGACGAAGTTTTCTGACTCCATTTATCAATATAAATGTCAGTTTTATTGAAGAATCTTGTGATCACCCCATGTGCAACCTCCCAGGCCGATATCATGGACTTCTCAAAGTCATGCTTTACAGCCGTGCTCTCTAAAAAATCTTAAGAAATCAGGGAGTAAAAAGGCAAATCCCAATGCAATTGATATAAGTTTAGTATAATAATTATGTATGCAATCGATATAAATTTAGCATAATATTTATATATGCAATTGACATAAATTTAGTATAATAATTACGGTATGCAATTGATATAAATTTAGTATAATAATTACGGTTTGCAATTGATATAAATTTAACATAATAATTACGTTATACAATTGATATAAATTTAGTATAATAATTATGTATGCAATTGATATAAATTTAGTATAATAATTATATATGCAATTGACATAAATTTAACATAATAATTACGGTATACAATTGATATAAATTTAGTATAATAATTATGTATGCAATTGATATAAATTTAGTATAATAATTACGGTATGCAATTGGTATAAATTTAACATAATAATTACGGTATACAATTGATATAAATTTAGTATAATAATTATGTATGCAATTGATATAAATTTAGTATAATAATGATATATGCAATTGACATAAATTTAACATAATAATTACGGTATACAATTGATATAAATTAGTAAAATAATTATGTATGCAATTGATATAAATTTCGTATAATAATTACGGTATGCAATTGATATAAATTTAGTATCATAATTATGTATGCAATTGATATAAATTTAGTATCATAATTATGTACGCGATAAGGAGCCTATTTAAATGCGATTTAACAATACTAATAACTTTAATTTATTAACTTCATCTCACGAGATATCAGTGGGTGACATAAGTCATTCAATATAATGTCTGATGTAATAAAATATAAAAATAGGATTACAATGGTGATAACAAAAGTTTGGCTATAATTAGATAGCATGCGCATTTGAATAACATTTTATAATATCAGTCCTGTATTTCACTGGAAAAAATATATGACATTTTACCAGGCATAGAGGAGTATACAAGTGACTAATTTAGTTGATTTGATATAGCCGATACGTGGTCACAAGTAGATAATTAAGGATCAGTTTTAAAGAAAGGTTCTGATTATGTGCATGTAATACGTGCATGAGGGTTTCAAATCTGGTGACGTCTCATGATTATTAACATTCTATTCAAAGATAGTCGGGATGAGTTATCGTGTTGAAATATTCGAGGGACAATTCAATTAGCGGATGAGACTCGACGAACTATCCGCGACCCTTTGTGACGTTCCAATACCTGCTAAAAATACTCCCAGACGTACTTGAACGTTTCTGGCATTTCTGCTAATGGATGTTCTTAACTTCCTAAGCCAAAAACTTGCAAACTAGGAAGGAAAGTTTATCACCTCGCCGGCTTAATGATAAGAAGGTAGACAAGACGAACAACAATAGTTTTAAAAGTCGAAAATATCCGAAAATGGGATTCCACAGAGGTGAGTATCGGAAGAGTCAAGAGTCATCTCCTCCCCCTCCCCCCTGATGTTGTTTTTTGTCAAAGGTGTCAGTTCCTTTTTAGGACAAAAAAAGTCCAACAGAAACTCTGTCACTTCTTCCGGCTTCTTCAAGCCTCGATATCTCTTTGTGAGTAAAAGAGCTTTCGAATCCAAATTGCATTGATTATGTGTTCGAAATACCGACACATGTAAGTTTCCGGATCACATTCGATTACACTTTTACAGTACATAACTATCAGACACACCCTGGTGGATGTCCATGTTTCGGTTTACCACCCGGTAGGTTTGATTATGATTTGTGGTTTCACTGGCTTCGCGAAGTCTATGGCGGAAAACCGGCTTTGCCGGCACGTAACCTCTAACACCAGCCTTCGGGGTTTATATCGGTCACGGAGTCTCAGCTCACTACCTTACAATGCGTGATTAGAACTGTAACTAGAGTACATATACTGGTCACAGTGAAGTTAAGTCGGCCGGATGAAAGTACTTGTCAGCTTTGGTGTTGCCTATTAAAAGGCGATAGTATCTAGAGATTTGGCTTCTCTACAAAACACTGTAAACAGTGGGAAGCTCTTGTGAAGCCAGTTAAAAATAGTATCGATTTTATATAAACTTCACAGGAGGGCCTGGAGGTTTGGGGTTTCGCTTGAGTGACTGATAAAAATGTACTAGATTTTAAAACCATTTTGATGGTGGTCTTTGCGCGGAGAGGACTAATTAACTCCTTATCTTGTTTATGATATCTTCTCTATCTTTCCCTACCTTGTACATGAACGCAGAGGTTGGTATTAACATGGCATGGCATGAAAGCGCGGATTAGGAGTTGGGTTACAATAAAGAAACACATGAAAGAGTAACAGTTAAAGGGTAAAGCAGGAGCTCGTTATTCCAGAGGCCAGAAAATATTAAAGTGGCGAAAATCACGATTTCTTTTAGTTGTCGAAGAAACCGGTCAATCCGATTCAGTATTCGTAACTTAGGCTTTAATTATATATCACACGAAAATAAACTCGGACTTCCTTCTCCCGCTCAGGAATTTTACTAGCTAAAGAAGTAATATTGCGAATCCTTTTCTTCAGTCAGGGATCAGTTTTGTAGGACTTCTAGAGGACTTTTTTTTAGTCCAGAACAATTGTAATACAAGCAAGAAGATAGTTCTGAAATATGCCTAGATATTGTTTGCACAGAATGAAAGCCAGATCGAGAAAGGGCGCGACTCTTGAAAAGATGGCTCACAGATTAAAGAGTACCTCAACCAAAATGACATACATGTATATAAGTACTGATAATACGGCTAGAACTAAGCTTCTGGGTTATCTTGCGGAATGTGTTTGCTTTGCGGAATGTTTATCGACAAGACGACATATCCAACAGAACCCAAGTATATCTTAAGTGGCATTCTTCCCTTTCCGATTGCAAGAATGACTAACGAGACGATCATCTGCATACTGACTTGAGAAATCGTACGTTCTGAAAAGGGAAACTGATTCGTCCTAAACATGGGTTTTCGCACTGCATTTCATCCACACTGAAGGGGCCGACAGTACAAAAATAAAAATGAAATTCCTACAGGGGAAAAAATTAAGAAAAAAACATTCCTAAATGGCAAAGAAACCAGAAAACATATTGCATGTTAGGAAAAATATAATGACATGCTTCTCCAGGGAGTTAGTCTACACCCCCTTCACATTTCTAATCGGTACGCTCCTTATTTCTAGAGTTTCCACCAACAGAGAGAAGTGCCAGTCCACATTGGGCTATATCCCGGCGATGAAAGGGGTTTGTGCAATTTAAAGAAGCTAATGTATTGTGATCCGATTTTCTATCAAATAATTTGTTATTCAAGTAAATAACTGATATCAATGATTTATCGTCGTGGCTGAATTAATTTGCCCCGGTCAACTGAACTAGAAAAAAAAACGAGGTGCAATTAATTCGGCACATGTGGCATTGCGCAAAAAGAATTTGAACACAAAAGTTTGTCCGCGCAACAAATGTATCAAGCTGATGCACAGGGTCTTGCCCTTGTGTTGTGTTTTCCGTCAATCCATTTCTTCGCTATTCAGAATTTTAATGTTTTATCTAATCCCCTAAATGCTGTAATATTTACGCTGTACAGTACATATCGAAGGTTACGGTAACCGTTAACAATGATATACTAACATTTACTGTGCTTATTTTATTCATGGCGGCCTATCAGAAGTACTAACCAAAAGCAACTCCATCTAGTTCATTTGGTTCTTGCAGTGTTTATTTTGCTTATCAAATTAGTGGCATCTGCAAAATATCTTAATGGCAAACCTCAAATTTACGCTCATCATCTTTATCAGTCTCAAACTCGCTGATGGTTGAATATGAGAAGAGGTCAATCTCCGAGCATATGTACCAATCTCAAAGTGCGGCGAGAGGTAGGAACGTGATTAATGTTTACGAGGATATCGATCAAGTCGGTTGGGACAGCGTAAAGCCGTTTAACACCTTTAATTGTCGCTACCTGAGCCTTGCGATAATGTTAATAAAACATCGAAATTACTTTTCGTATGTGTTAGAGCGAGAGGTAATGAAGGATTCTGCTTTTGTTTTACTGATAACAGAATGGCCGAAAGAAGATAAATGCATGGGATGAATAGAACGTATTCTACAGGCCTTGTAGATTGTTGTTACTGTAACCAGCTTGGAAACGTCATTGTTAATCCGTGTAATTTCTTCTGGAACTGAAAAATATATCATATTAAAATCGTTTAGTTTAGCGGCGGTATTCTGGTTATTAAGCGCAAGGCATTATATTCTAATGTTCAGCGTGGTGTTAGCGATAGTAATGCCGCAAGCGGGTTCTTCTGCGACTCCATATACAACTGATTAGTCGGCTTAGAAAACGGCAGAAAAAGGGCGCACGGCCGAACCCCAAAATGATAATAGTTCTCATGAGGAAAGACAAACTGAAATAACTATTCAGATTGGCAGAGTATGCTTTACAGGTATACTGGAGAAAATTTGAGACAATTTTGATGACGGATGGGAAAGATTCGAGTGGATAAAAATAACTGATTTTAAGAGAAATGATCTAGAGCAACTTCAACACGGTTCACTTGCTGTCCGAAACTCATGTTTCTATAATAAGTTTTATAATACACTTTAATCGTTGCCATCCTCCATTCCGGCCTTTCTCTTCTATATCAGGGTGTTATTTTTATGGTTTCATTTATTTTTTAATTCAAAGGTTCAATTCGATTGATGATCGTGCATGCAGTTCCAATGTCTTATCTCATTTCCGCACTTCATCACGATGAAAAATGAAGTTTTTGCAAAGACTGTTCAAAGAGATATCATTATGTCTCCAGAAAACCCACCATTCCTCTCATCTAACTGATCAAGGAAGTCAGTAACTATTAGATGTCGACAAACGGTAATTGAATTAACACATGGTAAATGCATAACGTTAAGTGTAACGTCGGTGGCTGATTACGTCTGAAGCAAACGAGAATTACAGGAATCACTACACTCCTGATACGCTGACCACATGTGGCCACTTGTGCATGTTCACAAGGATAAGTAATTAGATCAGGAATAAGGCTCTGATTTAAGAAATCGTAAATGAGCGATGAAGATCAGTTTCAGTGAGAAAATTCGCCACACTAAGTGCATATGGTCGATATTAAAAGACCGAGAGGTACTTATTACGAATGTGCCGTAATTTAAAGCCAGGTGTTAGTTTAAATCGGGCGATATGGGTATAGTTAAAACCAAGTCGGCTTTAGGAATTGGGTAGTTACAGAACATTCTAGCTAGCAACATTAAAGGTGATGTCTATTTCACACCACGATTTTTAACGACGATTTTTAATGCATATTACGGCAAGCTAGCACCGCTTGTTGTCAAAATGTGACGGAGGAGCGAGCTCTTTGTTTGTTGGCCTCGTTTCCGTGAGCATAGCGAGGGTGAGGGACGACGCGAGGGTGTTACACGAAGCAACTCCAACAAAATTCGGGCAACAATGTTGCAGGTTTTTGAAGGTAATTAAGAATTTTGCAACAAGTTGCCGCAACGAAGATTGCGCTATAAATTGTCCAGCGCTCCATGTTACACTACTGTTGACTTTTCGCGCAGCAATTACCTTAGCTGTAGCATAATATAGTTCAACGGTGTTAAACTGGTTACGATTCTCTTGTTACACAACTTCATGGGTCACTCCTGTTGATGACGTATTATATATGCGGCGGTACGCGGGCAGGGTCAGACGGGTCTCGTGTAAAAAAATGTAGATTTCTGGTTTAAAGACGACTCAGAATGGTGAATCAGGGAGAACATCCGGGTTCGTTTTCACAATAACTTGAAAATCCGGGTTTGGAGCTACATTTTGTGGTATTTTTGGGTTTGTAAGATGACATACAAGGATTAACTCCGGGGGGGTTCTTCAAGGTAAAAAGGGTAGGGGTGACCGTCGGAAAACACCCTAAAAATACCAAACCGTGAAAAATTTCCCACCCTAAAATATGCTTCATGGTCTAAAAATCACCCTAAAAATGGATTTCGCTTGACTAACCCCTATAAAATACCCGATCGCCGATTTCAAACCCTAAAAAATACGACGATCACCCCTACCAGCCGAATATGGGAAGAACCCCCCCCCCCCCCCTCGGGATTTACTTACAAACGCCGGGAGCCCGTAACAATAAAGAAAATACAACACAGGGAACCCAATACCGGTTCTGGACCCCATGACCGCGCAAGCCCTACCATATATGTGCCCCCACCCCCTCTTGGGTGGATTATCTTCACCCGTACGAATAGGAAATCTAACATTTAATGTCTTGGTTGTGTGCGAGAGCGCTTGGCATCGTACATTTGTGGTTTTAAGTTCTTATCAAAAAGTGCGAACACTATTTCGTTCCAACCGATAAAGGCGAAGGTGTTGAAATATAGTCGACATTGCCGAAAAAAACGTTTATATTTACAAAAGCCATGTATTTACCAAAAAGAGGATCCAGTCTTGAAGACAAATCCTTAAATGTCGAAATATGTTTTCGTGAAATGTATTTTGCAAAAGCTGCGTTCAATATCAAGCCGAAATAATGGCTTACCAGGTTTTGTTGCTATAATAATTTTGACCTCGAGTCGAATGCTAGTGGCAAGCGATCAAAATATCTTAGAATGAGCTTATAAAGTTTATCATCTTGATTTGTGAGGATCTCTTATAAGGATTCCTATCAATTGATGAGAAAATTATCTAAAGACAAAGTGGTGGACACATTCACGAGATGACCTCGATCTGCGGAGAATTCCGTTCTTGAGTAGACTTTATTACAATGTCACTAATTCGGAATCTGCGATGCCGAGGAACACCAGATAAGGGACGTGAAAATATCAGGCCACTTAAGGCACAACTATCGAATACCCCGCCACTTAAGGCACAACTATCGAATACCCCGCCCCTTAAGGTACAACTATCTCGAATACCAACTATCCAATACCCCGCCACTTAAGGCACCGCAACTATCAAGGGGCGGGGTATTTTAAGTGGCGGGGTATTCGATAGTTGTGCCCAAATAGGAAAAGAAGGACACAGTATAAATTAAGTATGTATTTCCTATAATTTATGAAAATAATACAGTTTATTAAGTGATCAGCGTAACGAGAATACGTCCATACTAACACTAGTTATTTTAAGTAGTATTATCATGTAAAAATCATATTTCAGCCCTTTTTATGAAATACAGGGCAGCTTTTGGGTGAGACCGTAGCTCTAAAAACCTTGCATGTTTTTGGAACCCTTTTGGGCCGCACTATAAATACAATAACCTATTTGTGGCACGCTCACAGGGGGTGTATTCGCTGATATTTCCCGCTCATGGAGAGAAAATATCGGGTCACGTGACGCATTCAACCAATCACGCGCGGGCTATCCCTTTATGTAGGACGACACGAATTTTTACCAAAAATACAATATAATACAACACAATACAATGCAAAACAACAATAGAACGCAACACAATACAATACAATAGAATACAATTTGGTAGCAATTCGTGTCGTCCAAATGAAGGGATGGCCCACGCGCGAGAAAATATATGATTGGTTATAATCATTCTTAGTATATACCACACCGGTGAATATCACTTTTCGTTCGCTCTGATTGGCTACTCTAACTATAGCAAATTTCCTACGAGCGTGAAAATATACATAACTTATTAGCTGTCTTCCTGTCCTGCTATATCTTGGGGGATACTAGTGGATCCTCCTCTGATGTCTTCCATCATTATAAGTTTAAACTTTAATAGTAGCTATAGAATGTTTACATTACATTTTTATTCATTGTATAAAACCCAGCGACCTTCTTTGTTATAGGTCTTTGTTCGCTTTGTTCAACCGTGACCGTGCAACAAAACACAATAGATATTGGAATATGTTAATCAATCAGCCGATAGAAACGTGTGGGTTCAGCTGTTCAGGGGCCGCTAATGAACTATGACCGTGCACAATCTTTTGTTTTACCCCCTTAGAACCTAAATCGCAGCGTCATTGTTATCCCCTTTGAAGTTTGTCGGATTTCCTAACCATTCACTTAACTATGGCCAGGTTGCTCATCACGCCATTCACTTAACTATGGCCCGGTTCCTGAAAGCCCGATTAGCGCTAATCCAGAGTTAATTACCATGACAACTAATGTGTTTTGTTGAGAGTTAATCCAGGATTAGCGCTAATCGGGCTTTCAGGAACCGGGCCCTGGAGAACAAAAAGCTTTGTTATTGCGTAAACAGACTCATCCTGAATCTCTTCAAAGTGAGGCTGTGTTCGCAAAATGTATTGTTCCCAGTCAAGATGGCCGCTGCGTGAATACGGTGTATACTATCAGCAAGTATAGTGACGGGCCGACTTGCCCTTTACCTCTATTAGTTGCTTAACTAAAAGAGGTTATGTGATGTATGCGTGGAGTCCATGTTCGATTGGTGGCTATCAGTTGAAGTCCTCTCCCTCAATGACTGATGAATTGATATGCAATATTTTCCTTCAAGACTATGTCTATACACAGTTTGTTAGTTATTTTTGGATACTGATTTGCTTTGGTTTTGAACATCCCACATGTGCGCGAGGTTCGTCAGGGCATATAAGCATCGCCGAAAATAACTGTGTTCGTCCCAGATTACGAATACAAGGTTTGTCACCGTGACACATCACCGCGACACATCACCGTGACACACACTGTTCTACACATGAACGATGTCAGCAAGCGAGGGTGTCGACTGTTTCAACTCTCGTCTGCGCAGGCCTAAGTGATCACGTGACGCGGTTAGAGCCTCGATCGCACGCTGCCGTTTGAGTTTATTCTTCCATTGAAAAGCCAGATCAGCGGCTTCTGCGTGATCAGCGGTCATGCCATCCTGGTTATGCGCCAGACCCTATTGGCATAATGCAAAATAATTATTAGTTGGACTAATTAATATACAGAGAAACTAGGGATAGTTCTCAAGATCTGTTAACCAAATGAAAAGCCAGCTTCACACAATCTATAAAAGCAAAATAAACATTTACGAAATTGAACGCCCCTCTAATAGAAGTTCAGACGGCATGCAACATGCTCTAAGACGGCCTGGCCAATCTGTCTTCTGGGACTGGGTGGATATGGGGGTAGGGGGGGGGGGGTAGGGGGGGAGGGGGGGCACCTGATACCCCTCCCCCCAATGCCCCTGAGCGGTAATGACTTGCGTAGTATACTTACTTTGACACAAGCGGCTTCTGCTGCCTTTAGCGTCTTAACCACCGCCTGCATCAAATTCTCAGCATTCCTTACAAGCATTGCATCCGCCTGAATATCGGAAACATTGATATCATTATTGTTATTAACAAAACAAAAAAAATATTAGATTAGCAAATGCAGTGATACATAACTAAAAAGAGATCATGTTATAGAGCAGATTTTGTATGAGTGGGACAAACTACGGCATGTCCGTAGCTTACCGTAACCGTTCTGTAACTTACTGTACCGTAACTCTGTAATTTGATTGGATCAGAAAGACAAAAACAACAGGGAAACCATTTCAATGTCACGGCATGTCGTTATTGTCATACAGTAACCGTGCCGTAGTTACTGCCGTAATTTGTCCCACTCATACGAAATCTGCTCTAGCTACCGTACCGAAAAGTCGTTTGGAGTAGCGGCCTTGACAGATGAGATGATCTTTAGCTGTGTACTCATGGTAGGAATGTACTCCGCGTAATACAGCAGGTCGTTACGGCTCCTGAAAGTCCAAAGTTAATAAGTAAACAGTGTGAAACGCGCGCTCTGATTGGTCGATAGCCATGGCTTATTAGAGTACAGATGACGTCACACTGTGTGCTCTGATTGGTCGATAGCCACGTGTTATTAGAGTACAGATACATAGATGACGTCACACTGTGTGATCTGATTGATCGATAGCCACGTGTTGTTAGAGTAAAGATGCACAGATGACGTCACAATGTGTGATCTGATTGTTCGATAGCCACGTGTTATTAGATTACAGATACACAGATGACGTCACAATGTGTGATCTGATTGGTCGATAGCCATGTGTTATTAGAGTACAGATACACAGATGACGTCACAATGTGTGATCTGATTGGTCGATAGCCATGTGTTATTAGAGTACAGATACACAGATGACGTCACAATGTGTGATCTGATTGTTCGATAGCCACGTGTTATTAGAGTACAGATACACAGATGACGTCACACTGTGATCTGATTGGTCGATAGCCACGTGTTATTAGAGTACAGATACACAGATGACGTCACACTCTGTGATCTGATTGGTCGATAGCTACGTGTTATTAGAGTACAGATACACAGATGACGTCACAATGTGTGATCTGATTGGTCGATAGCCACGTGTTATTAGAGTACAGATACACAGATGACGTCACAATGTGTGATCTGATTGGTCGATAGCCATGTGTTATTAGAGTACAGATACACAGATGACGTCACAATGTGTGATCTGATTGGTCGATAGCCACGTGTTATTAGAGTACAGATACACAGATGACGTCACAATGTGTGATCTGATTGGTCGATAGCCACGTGTTATTAGAGTACAGATACACAGATGACGTCACAATGTGTGATCTGATTGGTCGATAGCCACGTGTTATTAGAGTACAGATACACAGATGACGTCACAATGTGTGATCTGATTGGTCGATAGCCATGTGTTATTAGAGTAGATAAACGGATGACGTTATACTGTGTACTCTGATTGGTCGACAGCCATGTATTATTAGAGTACAGATGACGTCACACTGTGTGCTCTAATTGGTCGATAGCCATGGGTTATTAGAGTACAGATGACGTCACACTGTGCTCTGATTGGTCGATAGCCATGGGTTATTAGAGTACAGATACACGGATGACGTCACACTGTGTATTCTGATTGGTCGATAGCAATGATAAGAGGTCAGACGCACGGCCAAATGACACTGTACAGCTATTTCAAAAAGGTTGTCCCGGACAAACGGCAAACGACATTTCCATACCGAAATGGATTGTGGATATACATTGTACCTGTGCAGCTGTGCGAAACGTATAAACAACGGAGTAATTCGATTCGCAGGAGACCATTAATATTCGTCAGCTACAACCACAATCCATTTCGGTCTGGAAATGTCGTTTGCCGTTTCTCAGGGAGAACCTCTGGTGTCTATTTTGGATACGACATGTGGAAACCGCCTACAATGAATTTCACAACGCGGCTGAAGCAAACAATGGGGAACAACTCCGAAACGGGGTGTCACTCGCTGTGTGTGTTTGTTCGTGATGATATGATGCGGGATGCTTAATACTTTTAGCTTTTGGTTGACTCCATTTTCCTCTACTACTAAAGCTGGAGATTTGGCATCGTCAAATTATTTTGCTCAGTCCGTCCAGTAATTGCTTAACATTGCCGTACCTTTCGTCCACACACTGCTTAGCGAGGACATGTGCGAACTCTAGGATGACATTGCCATTAGCAGCAATGGCTTTAGTGGTGTTGATCATCTCCATCTTGTTCTAAAATGCATCAAATCAACAACTATGTTTAGTATAAAGAAAAATGGGAAACTATATTTTAAAAATAAGTCCATCTGGACACGGTTGTTCGAAGCAACCTGGTAACTTTATCCCTGGTAACTTTATCCTGGTAACTTTATCCCTAGGATAGCGCTAAATCTGTAATTGTAATCTCTACGGTTTAACCTCGGGTTAGCGATTTAATCCCAGGATAGCGCGTACCCTTGCTTCGATCTACCGGGCCCAGGGCAATGAAGCCAATGGCTGGGTTTAGGTTGTCAGTGTAGAGCACGTCTGCAAAAGAGGCAGCTAAACTATTGTCGCGACAGGTGAAACGAGCACTGTCGATTGAATTGGATCTTCAAGTTTCTTGAAATAAAACTACAAAAATAACGCCCTGAGATTAGAAGAGAAATGCCTTGTGAATGTCCTGATATGCTTTTCAAACTTGTTTCGATAGAGGATGGCAAAGATTAAAGTAAATTACAAAAGCTTATCCTAGAAACTCCATTTCGGTTACAGAGAGCCGATTTCAAGTTGCTCCAAATTTCTCTTAAAAGCAGTATTTTACATCCACGCGAATCTTTGTCATCCTTCATCAAAATTATCTGAAATTGTTTCCAGTATACCTGGAAAGCATACTCTGCTAATCTGAGTAGTTATTTTTGTCTTTCGTCATGAGAAAGGTTATCATTTGGGGATTGACGGTGGCTCATTTAAGTCTTGGGAACTAAAATATTTAGCATACATGCGTCTTCCTCTTTTCACATAAGATATATACAAACCCACTTTGCCTTCATAATGATATAGGGCGAAGTGGCGTTCCATCAGGAGACCTAAGATCGGTCTACTCCTATTTCATCCGCCCAGTTTTGGAGTATGCTTGCCCAGTTTGGCACACTTCACTGTCGCGCAAACTAAGTGATCAACTTGAACAAATCCAACGTCGTGCTCTTCGTGTCATCTTTCCACATCTGTCCTACACTAATGGACTAACTGCACTAGATCTAACCACTCTTGAGGAGCGAAGAGAATTTCTATGTAAATCATTTTACAAGAACAATTTAAACACTACTAGTAAACTCCGCAGCCTGTTACCTGACCCTGTTGACCATTATTATAATTTTAGAAATCCTAGGAAGCTGCCCTTGTATAAATGCAGAAGTACTCGTTTCAGTAACAGTTTTTTACCATATTGTGTCCGTAAATGGGATGCTAACCCATAGCCTTACATGTTTAAACACATTACCTTAATTGCCTTTTATACAATATTACTATATACCATAAATGTATTATCTGAAAACTTGAGTTTTTCAATTTCAATTTTTATTATTGTAAATTGCCAATCAAGTGTTTTAATAAACATTACATTAGACTTAAAATTAAAAAAAAAAAAAAAAAAAAAAGAAAGGAGAGCTCTAACGTATGCATACTCTGCTGAACGTATCATGATTAACAGCACATTATTACAGACTGAGTGAAAGATGACTTGAAACTGATTAGATCGATTCGTCTTTGTCTTTGAATTGTTGCATAACAATTGTCACCACCCTGCAAAACGCATTTCACCCAGGAAATCACGCTCGCGCGCATCAGTTAGGTTGAATTGTCATTCAAAATGTGGATTTCAAAGCATTTTCACAGAAAAATACAAGCTTCGATGTTTAAGTGCTTATCACGAACCAGTCCCAAATTTAATTGACCTATATCACTATGACGTCATATCAAAACAATCTATTGTTTAAACGCTAAGGATCACGGTCGTGGGAGGGGGACAAAACAGCAACAACACAAAGGAAATCGCTATCAAATGCATTTTGAAGAACGTAGAATAGCGGTAACAGCCACCAAATACGGTAAATATTGTGGGATAAACATTGATACAGCTGATATCTGGAAACCAGACAATTCGAAGTTAAATTTTCCTCAGCAGAGCAGATTTAGTTCAAAATTCTATTGTTCAAGTCGATTCTGTCCCCCTCATAAACAAGCCGTGACGTCATAATGATATAGGGCAATTAGCTTGATGACTAAACTAATAAAACTCTTAACTCTTGCGATTTTCCCCTTATCCCCGGTCTTTTTTGTGATGAGTTGAGTTTTTTTTAACAGAAACCATTTAGAAGCATTTAGAGCTGCGCCCGCGATTTCTATCGCTGACTGGACATGCGCAGTATTCAACCATAACAACCTTTCTTCAGTTATTTATTCTGTTTTACCACTCGAAGGTGGACGGAGAACCCCGACAGGTTTATAGCTCCTCTATGGAGGTCTCCGAGGGTCTATGATTTATCGTCCTTATCCGAGAAGACGTGAAGGTCTAACCATTTGCAGTTCGATCACAAAGGCAGTACCTTCTACTCAGTGATTTTAAGACCCCCAGCGTTGGTACGGCCGGGGTTTAAACCGTCGACCTCCTCCACATCGACCGGCGCTTTACCACTGAACCGAAAGGCGGTAAATTTAAAGCGCAAATAATCTCCGTCAAGAACGCGTACCTGTAATTTCCCTCTCTGTCGCGCAAATTGTGCAATCTGTAGCATTTGCTGTGCCATCTTTTTAGCAACTCGTACGATGGAATTATTTTCTTCATCCCACTGTTCTGCCTCTTCCTGCAGTAATTTTGCAGCAAGCTGTAAAACAAGAACACGCAAACAGTTGGTAATATGGTGATTCCCTCCTACACCTACACGGGAGTGTATGACGTCACAAATGAAATAGTATTATTTCCAGCGAAACTAACAGGGCTTCGAATAATTGAAAACAAATTTAAACGATTTTGGCGTGACCAATGACTGTATCACTAACAAATACATTTTTGCGCAATTTGGAATTCTGCTATCGGAGTTCTAGATTTCACTCAGCATTTCTTTAATACATAAAGTTCCTGTAATTGTAATATGTTCAGGTTCTGTCTTTTACCGTTTATTGTCTACTGCTTAGACGATAATACATGTATACATATTATATTCGATTTATAAACATATATTGGATTTATCAACAGACGTTACGTGTATAAATAAACGATTGATTGATTGAAACACATCATAGTTTGTTCTGTTGCATGTTTACCGCGATGGACTTTGAACTCTTCCTTGCCCTCAAGTCCTCAGTCGATTCAGACATCCAGTCAGGCCTTCTAAGGTCCGACAAACTGACGGCGCGTTGGTGTCTTTTGCGTTCTATCTCAAACTTGGCCCAGTACCTAGCGTCCCATCTTGACCGGTTGAGGGAGTCGGTAGAGGAGAATCGCTGGTGCAGCTCGTCTACTAGTGCTTTCCTGATGTCAGTTTCACTGCTTGATGCACCCATAGGTACGCGGCGTCTGGTATCTGGGAAGGCTTCACTATCGGACAAAGAACGGTCCATTGGTGGTGCTTTCTATAATAATATAAAAAAAAACATTTACAAGGTTTTTAAAAATGTAGGCAGGAACAAGAATTTCGCCAGGAAAAAAAGCAAATCACTTTTAGCTCCTTCGCAGAGATACGTCGACACCTTTTACCTTTTTATAAGAATCTTTTAACTGTATTCCGTCATTTGACACCGAAGTGAAATAGTAATTCTGTGCAAGGCTTTGGTAAGTTAAGCTGAGATCTTGCCAGAAATTCAAAGAACCAAAAAGTATTCCTAGGATGTGGTTCTAGAGATAGCTGTAAATAAATGGGTGTATTCTCTCTCAGTCGTACAATGTAAAAGTCACCTTTCTTCCCACATCAATGTCATCTACCGCTACAGCCGTTTTTGGCGTTCTTTTGGTCTCCAGCACAGGTTCCTCACTGAATACAGGCTTTGGAGGTACAACAGGCAGCTTTCTTGGTGGAGAGGGCGAGCGTCGAGGCTTAACAAACCGTTGGGGCATTGGCTCCCGAGGTCCCCTAACCTCTGGGGAAGGCGTGAAGAGTCGAGATGAACCTGCTATGGCAGTGGAGTCGTCTTCGGTTAAAGACTCGAAACTGGCGGCGGCTTCGAGGCTCAAAGCGCCAAGGAGGTCTTGGATGACGTCTGAAAATAAAAGGAATAATTAGAAAACAGAAACTAAAGAGAATTGATAACCAATATAAAAAAAAGCATTTCCAAGATTTAACAAACTGATGATCAGCGGGGCATGTGCTAGAAAATCACTTCCGAATGTATTTTTCGACCTTAGACAAGTTTAAGCCAGTTGAGTCCAGTTAGCCTTAGTACTTGCAAAATAATGTTTAAGTTTACACTTTTCGCCTTTTTTGGCAGCGAATATGAACTTTCAGGGCTTTTGACGTTACCTTCAAGGGACTGAATATTGCGTATCATTTAAATCAAGCATCGAGGGAGGGGATTTTAACTGGTTGTATAGCCAATTAACAGTCACTAATCGAACATTGACTCCAGACGTACACGACATAGCCCCTTTAATGAACTGGGCAAAATAAATACATAAATCGATCAAGGTCAATTTTCTAGATCTTCTAGTGTCTCTTTAACCATCTGCGCTAATCCTAATACAACTGTGTGAAATTTAAATCTGCCCACACGAGGCACCTTACTTTGAACGGCAGCTACATTGGCATCCGACAGCTCATCAAGCGTTGCCATTAGCAACTGAGCCTTGGATGCCCACTG
This sequence comes from Actinernus sp. WN-2022, assembly GCA_030867875.1. Lineage (NCBI taxonomy): Eukaryota > Metazoa > Cnidaria > Anthozoa > Actiniaria > Actinernidae > Actinernus > Actinernus sp. WN-2022. Next base: position 37,688,945 of record JAOWCC010000577.1, read on the forward strand.
ACGGCGCAGCATCTGAAAGTGCTCTACAGTGGGCTGGTCAGGGTTGTCTGGCAAAAAAGTAAATATGAAAACGATCCAGCGTTAATATCATGAGTAAATGTCCTAAGGGGAGCCGGGGCGGCGCAGTGGTTAAGCGCTTCGCCTCTCACCTCTGTGGCCCAGTTGCAGGTTCGATACCCGGCCGGACGCAGTGCCATATGTGAGTTGAGTTTGTTGGTATCTCACCACTTACTCCGAGGGTTTTTTCTCCAGGTTCTCCAGGTTCTTCCACAAAAACCTACACGCTAAATTCCAATTCGATCTGTAGTTTAGCCGGGTCCTGACTTTGATCAGCCCCTATGGTTGTTTCAGGTCCCGTTAGAAATTCAGAGTTTTTTTTAAGGCCAGCAAAAGTGGTAGCTGTGGCAAGCAAAGTTATACTCAAGAGTTGTTCACGTGCGCGAATCTTATTTCCATCTATGAACAAAGTTGAGTAAAAAAGGCTGAACAACCTTACTTAACAAACTCGGTAACAGTCTGGTGAAACCGATAAATTTGAGGCCGACGTTCGGTTAGACCAACGATTTTGCGTCCTTATCCGAGAAGACGTGAAGGTCTAACCATTTGCAGTTCGAGAACGAGATTGCTTCACAAAGGCAGCACCAAGACCCTGAGTGTTGGTCCGGCCCACAGTTTCAGACATACTTTACACGGGGTACTTGGACTGGGGACAATACATACTATTTTATATCAAGAACGCTTAATCACATATACCTGCCAAGGCTCTCGCAGCTCCTATGACTTGTGGGGTCAACCTATCAATGAAGTCGCCCGTTACTCTGACCGTACGCACTTTGCTGTTATTTTTGGATCTTTCTACTGCTTTACTTGCGTGATTTCTCACACGAACAACACGACTGGATAGCTCCTGCGCCTGCGCTTCGAAAACTTGTTCCTGCTGCAGCTTCTCTGATAGGTCTGCTCTACTGACCGCTAGAGCTGCGCCCGCGAGACGATCTACTGGAGCTGAGACTTCCGCGGTCAGATCATCGACTAGGGCTGTCAAGAGATGAACCTTGATAGAGGAGATACATAAAACATTCAGTGACATTCGGAGAATTTTGTGATCGGCAATAGGGAAATGGCTATTATTCATACGAAAACACCCAGACATACCCGATGCATACTTATCAACATTGCAGATTTCCAACGACCACGACCCCCCCCCCCCCCCTCCCCTCCCCCACCCCGGCAAAAAATATTACTCGCAAAAAAATGAAAATTTCGAAAATGTGGACAAATGCAGGACATTTTGTGGTCATGCGGGACGGCGGGATAATAGGCTAAAATGCGGGACAGCCCCGCACAATCCGGGACAGTTGGCAAATATGCCGTTGCACCCACCCCCTCAAAAATGAGCTTTGCCATATCTGACAGGACTGGATAGAAATTCCTCTTAAAACCTTAATCCTGTTATTGCGTGTCATCAAATTTCCTACAAAATGCAACCTGACGGCCAGAAATGCAACCAAATTCCTGACCCCTCCCCCCTTACCTTGGCAGCCCATTCTCTTCGTGTGAGGCTCATTTTCTCTACAATACTCATGAATGCCAGGTTTTGTTCCATCGTCTTGTTTTCTCGTGCGCTTAGGTCTGCAACAATGCGTGTTGTGTCGTGAAGGTCAGCGGTAAGTCGCTCAACAGATGCCACAGTAGACTCAACACGGGCGACTTTCTTCTGATCTCGGCACCTGAGAGGTGGGATAAGAAAAGAGACTAAAATGAGACAACGTTAAACCGGCTGTGTCACGATGAAATTCCTTTAGTTTACTGTCCAGACCAGACACAGTTATTTCCAGCGATATTCGTATGAACTGACACGTGGGATGGTTAAAATCCAAGCAAATATACAAGAGGAATGGAAACTTTTTTTTCCTGACTGCTCGTCACAGGTTAACCAAGTCCAAAGTTTAACGTTACTCCAGTATATCATAAGCGCTATGTCAGTTGACTAGTATTTCCAGACAACAAGAACGACAACAATTTATTTACTCAGATGGTATATCTTACTTTACAATAATAGTGGAAAAAGAATATGTAAGTAATGAGTGAGTTGGTCCTGAAAAAAAGCTATCTAGCCAGGACCACTCTGGCGGATTTATAGATGAACACTTACAAAAGGACAGTAGTAACAATTATTAACCGGTAACAAAACGAGCGGGGGCCTGAAACCGAGTCAGTAAAACCAATTCAGAAAAACATAATTCTTTGCGTTGCTTGTTTTGTTCCTCTAATTTAGACCATTGTCTTGGTATTCTCAGAGAAGTTTCAAAATATGAATAAGAACAAGAATTCGCAAAGGATTCTGGTAGTTGCATTCAAATGACGTCATAGTGCATACCGTCTATTCTCTCAAATAAAAGTCACGTGTTTATGTAAGGCCGACAGCGACCCAAGGACTCATCACGTAATTCAAGAGACCATGGTCTCTTTCGTAATCATTATATTTAGCGGTACGGGAAGCCAGGGTGGAGCAGTGACAAGCGCTTAGCCTTTCACCTGTGGCCCGGGTTCGATTCCCGATTGATTCGCGGTGCCATATGTGAGTGAGTTTGTTGGTATATCGCCCTTGCTCTAAGAGTTTTTCTCCAGATTCTCCGGTTTTCATCCCTCCACAAAAACTAACCTAAATTGCAATTCGACCCTGAAATTCTGGTCGAATACTTAAACATAAGCCACTGGCATAGGAGTCCCGGTAACGGCTCCGTGGATCTCGACGTAAAACAAACCATTTGACTTTCTTTTTTACACTACTCACCCTGCCGTTGAAGCACCCGCCATTTCTTTCAGCGTTCTAGTGTATGACGTCACCAGTCTCATTCTCTCCTGCAAGGTATGATGGTCACTTTCCATTGCAGCCGCCGCCAGCTGTTCCACAGGGGCCGAGGTTCCCACTGTCACATCGTCCACAGCGAAAACGAGGTTGTGGACTTTACAGGCCCATTCCCTGCGCAGTAGTTCAAGACGCTCAACACGAGCGACTTCTGTAGGACTGGAAACCAAGAACTGGGAAAAGAGGGAAGGACACTTACAGGAGCCCATTACCCGGAGCGTCCATCTCTCATACTACGTCTGTGATGCAGCGTTTTTAAAAACCGGGTTATTTTTAGAATCTACCGGCCTCTTTTTTGTGTTATGACCGCGCGAGTTATGCATAGTGTGTATGAGGCATTTACAACATTCCGCGATGGAAGCGAACAACGCGATGTGAAATCTAAAAATAACCCGGTCTGTAAAAACGCTGCATCACAAATATACGACAGATGGACGCTCAGGGTAATAGGCTCCTGATACTTACTAACTTCTTCAAATAAAGTCGCGAGTCACCCATGTTTTCAACATCCCTTCAACATGATGCTACAAATGTTGTCGATGTTGAACCCGGTTGACCAAGGCATTACCCTTTGTTTTGTTTTGTATTATTTGTCTCATTCACTGCTTGTAAATCATACACACTGTCAAGATACTTCCGGTTTACTTGATTGACAGTTGTCGATTATAATTATAGAACGTAGGCTTGATAAGAGGGAATGTAATGGCGGTCGTTCTCAATAAGCTCGTTGAGTTTAAGTAGATATAAACAGAGATCTACTGTGTAAGTTAATCGGTAAAATCAGAAATAAATAAGACACACACATCTTTGATAATTAGATGAGTATAAATAAAATCAAACTTCAAACATCTACCGCTGCACGAAAAACAGTTGCTCGGCGTTTTCATGTGATGTCATCAAAATTCTAAAATTTCAAATGTAAGATCTAGAAAGCTGTCCATTTTATATATTGTAAAGGACTATGTTTTCTTGAGAGAAAAAAATGAAATCCATAGGGTGTTTTGTTTTTGGGTTACGGAATTTTGAATTTTATGAAAGCCTGGATTGGTGTAGCCTCCTAAATTGCCGTGTCCAGTGTTCAGTCCCCCACCCTGGGAGGTCGGGGGGGGGGGGGATTGAAGACTGGACACGGCTGTTTAGGAGGCTAGGCTTGGTACGTAAAAATACAAGTAACTTGATGAATCATTAAAAGTTGAATCGAAAGTATTTTGAAGTGAAACCCACTGGTTTTGATGGGAAATTCAGACTACGTGTTCAAAATACGGCTGCTCGTGACCAGTAGTCGGAAATATGATCACATAACTCCAGTTTTAAAACAACTTCATTGGCTTCCAATTGAACAACGTATTGCTTTTAAGATACTGCAGTTAATAACTTTTAAAGCTATTAATGACTTGGCACCTCAATACATGACATGCTCAAGGACTATATTCCTTCAAGACAATGGGCCTTTAACAGGAATGCCATCACGTGGTGGTACTGGACAGCAAAAAAATATGACTTCATTTATTTAAATGCACTTGTACGAGATCGGTAGTGTTTGTAAATGCTATTTTCCACCTCCAATCGATTGTCGATCTTTCTAAAACTGCGTTTTTAAAGATGGCTTGCCCTCCAGCACCCATGGCAACGCCTTTTCCATGGGGATAACGAGCTCAATTCATTCGTTAACGAAGTATTATATCAGCACGTGACTGTATTATATCAGCACGTGACTGTATTATATCAGCACGTGACTGTATTATATCAGCACGTGACTGTATTATATCAGCACGTGACTGTATTATATCAGCACGTGACTGTTTCCTGCAAAAGGCCTATTGCATGAGATCTTCTACTAAGAAATTACTATTAGTTCCATCAGCAAAATTAAAAACGTACGGAGAGAAAGGGCGCTTTCAATATAGCTACCCCCAAACTTTGGAACTCCCACTTCATAATAGAGATAGTCCATCTGTACATATATTTAAGATTAAGATTAAGACATTACTTTTTAACCGAGCATATAATTAGATATCAACTTAACTTAGTGATGTTTTAAATATTTATAGATTTTTAATACCATATATCTATTTTATTGATTTATTTAGTTTTTATGTATATATTTTTCAATGTATATATTACGTTACCGATGTTAGCATTGCATGGCAATTAGTGGATATTGGCGCTATAAAAATTATTAAATTATTATTATTTATGTATATCGCAGTTTTATAGCCGCCATGTTGGTGTTCCAAGATGGCGCTGTATACAAAGCTACATTCAAGAAAACTTTCAGCTTTAGCGCTGCTTCTCTATAGAACAAACTATCTACTGAACTAAAACAAGCAGCCTCAAGAGCTTCATTCTCATTCAAATAAAGTAATGATTCGTGTAAGAACTACGCCGGGCACCGAACGGCATTCAGATGGAGCAAGGTGTTAATTTTATATTGTGAAAAGTCTTGATTGAAACATGAAAATCGCCCTAAAGATTAGGAAGACATCTAATTTCCTCCAATTTTTCAAAATATTAAAACTACGCCGGATTGGCACTAACCTGAGCAGCCGAGATAAGCTGTGGGGTCATCTTCTCTATTTCCCCAGAAGTAACGCGAACCAACTCGATGCGCTGAAGGGAGGCTGGGTCACGTGCCGGTACGTCACTTTCATTCCCAGCATCCACTGCGTAATCCTCAGCATCAGCTGCAGCCTTGGCTGATGACGCCAACTGACGTAGACGAACCACGTGACTGTTAATGTTGTCAACCTGGAGTGAACGAGCGGGAATGGATACTATATATTTTCCCGTTGAAGTATGTTCTGTTTCCAATAGAGTTTAGAATGTAAAGCAGCCCCTTTCGTATCGCAAAATCAGCCGAGAAACGGGGCCAGGAGCGTGGTCAGAAGAATGAGAACAGGCCACGTGGCCAGAGAAAATGGGTTGGATCTTGCTGTTGTCATTCTTCTAACAGCGCTTGTATGTAGTCCTGTTTCTGAACTGAAGGAACTGTTTTACACGGTCTAAACACAGGACATCATTACTGTACTTTGGTAGACCTTGGTGAAGAATCGTTTTTTGAGAGGCCTAAAAACAGCCGTGTATCGTCGCAAACACAGTCAAAACAACAACACGAGGTCAGGGAAGGATACACCGTTAAAGTGCGTATAAGCCCAATTTTCAACATTGAAATCGATTCTCCATCAAGTACATAGTTGAATAGTAAAATATTTCTTGATTTGGGTGTTGCAACTATTAGTTATAGAAATCTTCGGGAGTTTACACATAAAAAATCAGTTCGCCATTACAAGAACTATAATGACTACCACCCCCGTGGCATTGGGCTTCTTTAAATACAGTTCTATCGGAGCAACAAACATCAAGTAACATGCAAATATCGCAATGAACTATGGTCGACCACTTAACAACTGTGCCTCTTTCATTGAGCAGAAATGATTGGAAATCAAGAATTCCAGTAAAATGTCTATGCGAGATGGATTTTTGAAATATTATAGATATCGATGAGAACGGAGAATCGGGATTCATCTTAAACTCGCTTGAAATTATTCTAAAAGTGCACAGGAGAAAATACAACTTATTTGAAGCAGAGAATCTTTATTTCATTGCTTGCATTAATTTTCTAACACTTCACGAATTTATTTGTGAGAAGTCCTATACCTTAAGGACTTACTAATTTTAGCGGTCAATTTAGCGATTTTTTGAAAAGAGGATATAACGACTACTTAATACAGGATGTATATAGATGACCTTCAAAGGATTTTTTACAAGCGAATTATGAGCACTGAATTGAAAGTCCCATAGTTAAACATTTAGCACGTAAGCGCTAGCAAAGGATGTAAATAAATATATCGACTTGCTCACATTTATGAAAACAATTATAACTTCAATAGACAGTATTAAAAGATTAACTGCTATGTCAACAATTGCGCTACACCTTCCTTCCAGCATCAATTATGCTCCTTGGCTCCAGGAACGACCGCGCCAACCCCACGGATTCGGTCGATCGCATTCAAAATGGCTGCTATGAGAAAGTTTAGCTGAGTTTGTTTGGGCTTCGCTTCGCGAGTAGCTGTGATGTTACCGTTTTATATGCATACAAAGGTAAGATAATTATCGTACTGTGTGCTGCATAAGTTTGAGCTCGATTCGATGCGAATTTCTTGGTAAAATTTGTCATTTTGTGGAACTTGTTGTGATTGCTGGAATCGCTTTTCGAGATGAACTGTCCACCCTTCCATTAATTATGAAGGGTATTTTTTTTTAGGAAAAGTTCAAAACTAACATAAATAATGACCAGACACAGTTTAAAGACGATATTCAAACTTTATTTTTACAATAGCCCACTTCCGAGATATGCCTCACTTCCTACGTACAAAGGAATCAATACGAGGCTCCGTGAATAATGCTTAGTCGTTCGTGACAAACTACAGAAGGGCTGTAGTCTTGCCGTCACGAACGACTGAGCATTATGCACGGAGCTTCGTATTGATTCCTTTGCACTCAATCCCCACAGATTCAAATGACAAAGGGCATGGCGGCCATGTTGGTGTACAGAACAATAGAAGCTAACGAAGAATCTATTGTTAACTGTACACCAACATGGCGGCTTTGACGTAAAGTGCAAAGGGTCAATTTCATATATTACACTGATAACACAGAAACTAATTAGCTTGGGCTCCCTGTGGACAAACAAGGCATTCAATGTTTCAAATTGCTGCCGAGTCATTGGCATTTTAAATGTAGAAAATACATGAAAGCGAGGCTGGAAAGGCCTACATGGTTATACTCATACAAATCTCTCTAATTTCAAATCGCTGTAATTTTACAGCCTTTTATGCTACAACACTCAAATTCTACAGTATCACCAACGTTGGTATGCCCTTTCGCATGGCAAGGATGTTGTTTTTCATACATTGAACATATAGCTAAACTGTTAAAGTGCTTCTAACCCTTCTTGAAATTTTTCTACCTATGAACCTTTGAAAGGTTTTGAGTACTTCTGCAAATAAATTTTTGGTTTACAAAGAATACTCTATGTTCTACGCTTGTTTGAAATGGTGAAAAATTGACCTTTCCTGACCCATGACCGTGTTAGAAAAAGCCTGGGTCGATTCCCGGGTCGACGTCATCTCATTAATGCATTATCCTCCATGGCGCCTTTCTATCATACACAACAACATCGATTTATAGAAAATATGCACAGTTTGTGAGTTGTTAGTAAAGAAAAAAGTCATTTTAGACAAAATGCTAAGTATTTATTCAAATTATTGCAAAGTCGAATTAATAAGATGACGTCTACCCGGTAATCGACCCAGGCTTTTTCTAACGCGGTCATGGGTCAGGAAAGGTCAATTTTTCGCCATTTCAAACAAGCGTACAACATAGAGTATTCTTTGTAAACCAAAAATTTCTTCGCAAAAGTACTGAAAACCTTTCAAAGGTTTATAGGTAGAAAAATGTCAAGAAGCGTTAGAAGCACTTTAACATACAGAGACCACGCCCTTATGATTGAGGTGTATGGAAGTATTTGTCGGGGAGCAAATTACCATTTTTACGGCTGATTTATACACATCGAACTCTGTAGCAGTTATTGCGAAACCGGCACTCTTGATTCATCGAGGGGTTCTTCCTCAAATCAACGAGTATTTAGCATGACTTCAGCCAGATTTTGAGACCGGCAATGTATGGATGAATAATAGAGACTATAACTACGACTACATGGAAAGGCTCGGGAAGTAAGTAAACGTTTATTAAAGGAGTCGTTGTTGAGTTAATTTGTTTTAGCTGAGTCAGTACTAAACATGTTTCGAAGCTCCACCTATATAAGTGTTATATTGATAAAACACATAAACTCTTCATACATTTTCTTGCATGGTTTCGGCGCATGGCACGCACGGCCGCCATCTTGTCCCAAATTTCTGGCAATGAACGAAACTCGAAACGAAAACTAGGCCTCACTTCCCTCTCGATCAAGAAGTCAAAAATATCGTACAGCCGTTCCGAAAGTAACGACAAACGAAAATAACGACCTTTCGAAAATAACGACCTTTCGAAAATAACGTTCGAATTCTTCAACAATTATTAACTGACTGAGAACGTACTGTGAGAAAACGGAATAAATCGTACTCCATGATCTGACCCGAACATCAGCACAGAAAAAGATGGTTCTACATTTGACCACAATCCTTTGCGAACCTAACACAGTAAAACAACACGTAGAAATCCTCTATTCTCTTAAATAGATGACAGTGTACTGGTAACACCACTTGTACTGGCATGTTTCTAAGATTTAGAACCTCTCTACTGTGATTTTGACGAATTTAACGTTTTTCGCGCGCAAAGAGTTGTGGGTAAAAGTACAAGCTGTACGATGATGGATTCAGTTATAGGTAATGTTCTAAAATAACTTGTGTGTGTGTGATTTAATGTTCTTCAACGGTAAGGCGCTTATTGAGCAATCTACTTTTAGCTGTCATTAGCTGGCCGCCTTTACACTTTTTCGCTATCCGAAAGTAATGAGGGTAGAAGGCTTCTCAATCGGAAAGTAGCAACCTTCGTTACTTTCGGAACTCTACGCCGGGTAACAAAAGTTCCAGTTCTTGGACACAAGCCCAGAATACGTACGTTGGCAATGAGACAAAAACTTACAGTAGCCAAAAACCTTCTAATTTATTTTCACTTTCTTGGTATTGTATTTTAGTAGCCTTTTTTTAAACTAGGTAAAGTTCGTGTAATTTTAATACCTTTCACCGTTTATTGTAAATAAATGTTAACTGTTTAGACGATAATACATGTATACACGAATATATCAAGGTTTACAGTATGTGAAAAATACCAACACGAGTTTAGTCAGGTATTACTGCCTATTTTCATCATGGGCGGCGGATTTAAGGGGGGGGGGGGGGGGGTGGATTGGGTGGCAAGCCAACCCCCTTTGGGCTAGTTGGACTGACCAAATTGCAGCATTTTACAGAGGCAATAATAATAATAAGTAATTATAAGTTGATAAAATTACATATCAAAGTTACAATTATACGATTATAGTAAATCATTACAGTAAATTGAATAATAAAATTAATAGCTAGGACTAAGACACAACTATAATAATGTCAAAAACTATACTTACAAAAATACCTTAAAATACTAAAAACCTTAACAATATTTATAAGTAAAACCTTACTAATATACAGCCAAGTCATATCTAAAATCTAATCTATTAAAAAATGCATTCATAAAACGGGAAGTATTGTCTTTAGGCCTGTATGAATGTCGCTTCCTTAAGTTAATTTTAGACTGTTTGGCCACCGGTAGAAATTTCTTTAAAGGGTGAACTGCCGGGCATCTTCTGAACCTTATTAAAAATGCGTTTATCAAACCTCTCTACTAAATTAGATATATTAATGTTCTTGGAGGTGTATCTACGTTTGAAACATCTGTCTAGAACTAAGCATTGTATAGTTGTGAGTTCAGGTGCACGTCGAAGCACAGTAGACAGGCAGACCGTAGGTTAACTTAGGCATAACAATTGAGTTAAAAAGGTGATCGATTTTCCTGTTGACCGTACCCTCCTTCCTAAGGCTTCTCAATACGAACAAACACTTATTTGCCTCTTTAAGCTTAGTTTTTACGTGTACATCGAATCTACTGTTGTACTGGAATGTAACTCCTAAAATATTCAATTCTTTACATTGTGGAATGTCTTCAACCGGCAAAAAAAAAGAGTTTGATTGTCCCTTCTTACTAAATATCAATTCTTTGCATTTACTAAAGTTATACACACCATAGAGTTTTTAGTGGCCCAGGCCATAAATAGTTTAACCGATTCAATTGCTGAGTCCGCATTGTCTTTCCAAACAGGGACAACGAGAGTTGAACATGTGCATACTTAATGAGTGAGTTGTCCCCAAAGTCTAAATCATTAAGAAATATATGAAATAAGTAGGGGCCGCTTACACTTCCTTGCGTGGTATCTTTGTTAACATACCTCCACTCACTCTTAATCCCGTTCGCAACCACTCTCTGTTTTCTGTCTCTAAGGAAACTCAAATACCAATTGATAATATATGGATTAAGCGGCCAGCTTTTTAGTTTTCCACCTAAAAGATCATGCTTCACATTGTCGAACGCTTTGGAGAAGGCCATAGCAAACAGGCGCACATAACACAGAGTTTTGCAAGCATAACAAAGCATCTGTACAATTACCTCCCTCCCTATAAGCGAACTGTGATAATCGCAAGTTCTCATTAACAATATCTTTGCAGTAAGTTTTATAAACTATTTTTTCAAATGCTCTAGCAATTACTGGTGTGACATTAATACCACGATAATCAGAGTCAGTGAGTGGAATATCAACCTTGGGAAAAGGAGTCAGATTGGCTTCCTTCCACACAATAGGCCACGTATGGGATTGAAGCGAGGAGTTCCACAGCCTGAGAATGACTGGTGACAATATATCTGCGCAATCTCGCCATACCGAAAAAGGGATTCCGTCTGGACCTGTAGCCGTCTGTTTGATATTAGAGAGTGAATACAACACTTGAGTTTCCGTCAGTTCAGGGATATAGATATCAGCATTATAAGGAACTTGAAGTAAAGTAGGCTCTTTGTAATCATTATCATAACACAGTTTGGTTAAGTATTCGTTTAAGCTTGAGACGGTTTCGGTTTTGAGGGAGATACGGTTAGAACACTTCCGATGGGACAGAGAATCAACCTTATCCCACCACTCACGGGTGCCTATTTGAGCTGAAGTAACTGATTGTGTTTCGGTATAACAGCAGATGTGTGATCTCTCCGACTTTGCACAACAGGAATACCGTAATGTCCACTAAACCCGCCCAATGATTCTTCAGATATCCTTATCTGTTTCCCCCCTCGTCTTCCTGTGTATCTCACAATGTGTAGTTCTTTAAGGCGACTAAGTACTGCAGCCTCTGGGATGCACTTAAACTTAAGAAGTTCAGTTAGTTCTGTCTTGGTGAAACTGAAGCTCTCCAGGGAACAAATGCGAATAACTCCCGGGGGGGGGGGGGGGGGGGGGTACTTACATGAAAAATGGGTATGCATGTTAAAAAGGGCCGGAATAGGAGGGAAAGTATATTCTATCATAAAATCAATGTACTCAAATGACTCCTCAGCAGTGAAAATTGGCGATACGATATCAGAGGAATTTAATGTTATAAAGGGGTTAGGCAGGGGTGTAACGCTATTTAACCTATTCCTTAGTGACCTGCCTGAATTTCTTAATCAGGGCGACTTGGCAGAACCAGTCGAAATCCAAAATAAAACAATAAGTTGCCTTATATATGCAGATGACTTGGTTGTACTATCAAAGACCGCTGAAGGTATACAGAAATATCTACATAGAATCAAGGAATATTGCAACCAATACAATTTAGAAGTAAATACCGAAAAAACAAAAACCATGGTCTTCAACAATACAGGAAAGAGAATGAACAACTATGTTTTTAATTACGACGGCGAAACCCTGGAAAATGTTCGAGCATTTAAATACCTTGGTTTAACGTTCAGTACGTACGGTAACTTCACACTAGCCAAACAAGAACTGAAAAAGATAGCACTAAAAGCCCTTTTTAAACTCCGCAAAGAAATGGGTGACCACTTTAGAACTGACCTAAAGCTCACACTGAAATTATTTGACTCTCTTATTCAGCCAATCCTCCTATATGGAAGCGAAATCTGGGGAGTTGACTGTAAGGGTCCTATTGACAGAGATCCAATAGAGTCAGTTCATGTTAAGTTTTGCAAATGGCTCCTAGGAGTAAATAGGAATGCTACGAATAATGCTTGTCGTGCTGAACTAGGCAGACTCCCACTTAAAGGCGAAGCGATATTCCGAAGTATTAAATATTGGCTAAAACTGGAAAATGTGGATAATACAAAATTGGCAACCGAGGCTTACGCTGACTCCAGACTCTTACTCAAGCCCATGGTCTGGTGCCAAAAGATAAGAAGCATAATATGTCACCTCGGCTTTGGCAATCTGTGGCTAGACCAGAATAATATAACCAATTACACAGCACTCGCTAGCAAACTAAAACAAAGGATACGAGACGTTGAAGGTAGTCTAGAAACCTAAGACCTAAGACCTAAGACCTAAGACCTAAGACCTAGAAACCTAAGACCTAGAAACCTAAGACCTAGAAACCTAAGACCTAGAAACCTAAGACCTAGAAACCTAAGACCTAGAAACCATCTGTTTTTCTTGTTTTTTGAGCAAAAAAATAGGTATAAATTAAATCCTAGTAGTTGTGGTTTTCGAACTGTCAACACTCACGTTGGAATGCATCATATCTCCTTTCAGCCGAGGAAATCAGACACCCGCGTCTCGACAGGCGTCTGGTTTTCTCAAGGCTTCTATTTTACCATAGAAAACATTTCTCAACCATAGTTTGGCTGGTTTACTGTAGTTAACATCAGCCATTTTCATTTGATAAAAATACTTTTTTGACCTCACGTTTTTCACAGACCCGAGACCCTAATTTCTTTAGTTTTTACCTGGAACATCACTTGCCTAGACTGTAACACAATGATTTGTTATGCATTATAGAGGTTGACCAATGAGAAAGTAGCATTCCCACGGTAATTAGTATGCAAATAGGCAATAGCCAAGCTTTGTTTTTGTGAACATCTAGAAATGTACGCACATGACCTAGGAAATAGAAAAATCTTTTTATTTCATGATCCAAACCAAAGTATTTTTTTTCTAGACTACAGAGAACGAAATAAAACCTCCAGCGAGGTATATGCTGGTATAAACCTCTATATATTCTATATATATATATGTATATATAAACCTCTATATATTCTAGGGGTCCAGCAGCTGCGGTCTACGCGCTATTTTAATATCTCAAGCAATGATGTTGTGTCACTTTTTTTCAGTGAATGTTCAGTTCCTTTTACCCCAGCTTAATTATTTTCTTCTTGGCCATTAAAGCTCTTTCCAATTGTTTCCAGTTTATTTTATTGATTTTCCAGCGAGAAATGTTACCCTTTGTTGATGTTTCCACTGGGGTCCGGTCTATTTTATAATTTCTAGCTCTCAGAGTTCAGTTGCGCTGTTTTGTTCTGTCATTCTTTTTCCGGTTCAATATAATTGAATGTCTTTAAGCAATTGCCTCTAGTTGCATATCGACGTAGCTCTATAACCTTCGTGACCTTTTGGTCAAATCACAACTACCACGTAACACATAATATTTTTTTTATCAATCTAAAGCTCCGCCAGCTGCGGACAAGATTGTGCAACTTGTCCCTACATTACTAACGGCCTCAATCAATACACATTTCATTCCACTGTACATGATACAATGTAATCGTTGCCATTTGTATTTTTATCAAATGAAAATGGCTGACGTTAACTACAGTAAACCAGCCAAACTATGGTTAAGAAATGTTTTCTATGGTAAAATAGAAGCCTTGAGAAAACCAGACGCCTGTCTGAGACTCAGGTGTCTGATTTCCTCTGCTGAAAGGAGATATGATGCATTCCAACGTGAGTGTTATAGTTTGGAAACCACAACTACTAGGATTTAATTACCTATTTTTTTGCTCAAAAACAAGAAAAATAGATGGTTTCTAGGTCTTAGGTTTCTAGGTCTTAGGTTTCTAGGTCTTAGGTTTCTAGGTCTTAGGTTTCTAGGTCTTAGGTTTCTAGGTCTTAGGTTTCTAGGTCTTAGGTTTCTAGGTCTTAGGTTTCTAGGTCTTAGGTCTTAGGTCTTAGGCCTTAGGTCTTAGGTCTTAGGTCTTAGGTTTCTAGACTACCAGACGTTGAATGCCAAAACTGGTACAGCGAGATCCATAATGACTCGAGAAGTAATTCAAATCAGCGAAATAAGTTAAGAACATACAGAATATTCAAGAAATCTTACGAATTAGAAAATTACTTGAAGGAAGTAGACAATGTGAAGCACAGAATAGCACTAACAAGGCTAAGAATAAGCAACCACAAACTAGAGATCGAAAAAGGAAGGTATGCAAGACCATACAAACCAATCGAGGAAAGATTATGCCATTTCTGCATCTCGGAGATTGAGGATGAAACCCACTTTGTCTTGAAGTGCAAGAAATATGAAAACCTAAGGAAGGAATTCTATGCTTCACTAAAGAATAAATGTAATATAAATACGGCACACCGATCTGAAAATAGCCTATTATGCACAATCATGAACCCTGACAGTAGAATTTCTAGTCTTTCAGCAAAATTCATTTATAACTGCTTCAACATCAGAGCTGAAGCTTTAACGCAATGATGCCTGTTCCCAACTAACAGAGATATACATAACCTAATTTAACTGAAATTTATTGGACCCATGTCGAAGTACTTGCATGTACAAAACACCAATAAAATATGTCTGTCTGTCTGTCTGTCTGTGAGGCCAAGAGGCTCAAACCCTGACCCTGTTTGACCCAATCCGAGCTCCAAAACCCTGATTGCCCTCTTTTTGAAAAAAAAAACCTGATTGCCCCTTCTTTAAATTGTTTTAAAAACATGGTCGGATATATATCCCAGCCGGTATACCGCGTACCGGGATTGCATGCAAAATACGGAATATTTCAAGTCAGGATGTGGCATTGGGTAAACAAATCAGCAGATGAAGTACATAGATAAGTACTGAAGTACGAATTAGCGGCGTCACGATGTATGGGAACCTCAGTGCTTGCATGTGGGCAGGCGATCAAAATGCGGCAACAGAATGTCTTTTTTTGACATAGTAGCTAAAAAAACTGAACCCTAACTGCCTAAAAAATACTGAACCCCGACCCTGACTGCACCCAAATTATACCCAAATCCTGACCCTGATCTGCCCAAATCAGGTCAAAACCCTGTCCCTACCTGCCCAAACTGAGCTCAAAACCCTGATCCACCCGGGCGGCACATACATAATACGTCACAAACAGGAGTACCCCCCCCCCCCCCCCCCCCCCCCCCGGGGGAATAACTTCATCATGTTCTGCATTTATAACAGATTCTGTTTCTTGTCCTGGACCTGGATTGCTCTCTATGTCCATAGCAATTGTAATATCAATCAGTATAGACACAAGAGATAGACACAAGTATCTATGTTTGTTCCAAGTAGTTATCGGTGTCCTGATTCTTGAAGTGAAGTTCGTACGGCTTTGTATACGATAGACCGCGGGACCAATTGAGTTAATAGGATTATCTTGGCTGTATATTACATTTAGGCGTTCTTTTGGATTAACGACCAAGTGAGAACATTGATTGAAATTGTAAAAAATAAGAAACGTAGCAAGACAGCTAAAAAGCATGGCTGCCATGTTTGGCGCCTGCGCAAAAACTGCATGTGCATGTTCCCGAACAAAACATCTATGATAGCCCCCCCCCTCAAAATCATGGATCCGCCCCTGCTCATTCATGTATCTAATTTTGAGCTGCGATATCTTTTAAGCCTTTCTTGCTATATCATCCAAATTTTCCAAAACTATTGATTTCAAAGTGATATTTCAGACCGCCGGTACGAGCAGTTTTCATAGGAAGACTTTTAGTAAGAGAAATCGCCATATCAGAATTCGGTCTATATCAGTCACTTTCTGACGAACACTTAATGAGATTATCGAAAATTAACTAAGAGATAAGTTACTGGCTCACGGGTATTTCTCCTTCAGTTAGGACTGTATTAATTTGGCTTACTTTCCTTGTGCTTTGGCTTAACTTTGGGCCATCCCTTCATGTAGGACGACACGAATTGCTACCAAATTGTATTCTATTGTATTGTATTGTGTTGCGTTCTATTGTTGTATTGAATTGTATCGTGTTGTATTCTATTGTATTTTTGGTAAAAATTCGTGTCGTCCTACATAAAGGGATTGCCTAACTTTGTGTTCACTTGCTTATGCCTCGCACTACTCGTGATTCTCGATTTAAGATCCAAATTCTCTTCATTGTTCTTCATATATTCCTTGTAGTGTCAGTTAAGAAAATTCGGTGTTACATCAAAACATCCCCCTCCCCCAGGGCCCAGTTGTTGGAAGCAAGCGGGTAAGCGCTACCCCGGGGTTAAATCGCTAACCAGACGTTAAACTGTACAGATTACAATTACAGATTTAGCACTATCCTAGGGATAGTTAACCGGGCCCAGGTGATCAACTCCAATGTTCTCACGACCGGACTGCCGGTAGACAAGGATTGAAAATGAGAGTCTGATCGCAACAAGACTTTACGTTAGCCAGCCAGTCCTCTACAAAGAACGAATATTCTCTCCCTGGAAATCTGTCAACTGACTCACCATTGCGGTGCACGTACGTGTCGACATAAGAATTTTCAATACCAGATCAATACTAAGATCCCCATTGTTGATCAAATGCCCGCCCCCGGAGTCTCCGGATGGTCGTCAAATGTCCCATTATTGGCAGCAAGGCCGGATGCTGCCAACCCCGGGGGGCGGGCATTAATAGGTTTGGAATTGACTGATACAAAAATTTGATATGAAACACAAAATGTTGCAGAAAACCCTCTTGCTTAATACTAATAATACAATTTATATAGCGCCAATACATTGCTGTTCTAAGCGCTTTACAATGAAATAGACCTAATAAATTATAATACTAAAAAATACTGAATAATTAACATTACTATATTACATATTAAAAATAAATTAATAATAAATACTACTACTGCTTATAGGAAAATATGACTTACAGGGATATAAAAACAACACCGTTAATTTAACTAATTACAAATTGTAAGCAGCTTTAAAAAGATGTCTTCAGCCTAGACTTAAAAATAATTACATTCTCACTCGACTTAACATTTAGTGGCAATACATTCCACAGTTCAGGAGCAGCCGTGGAAAAGGATCTATGTCCATAGGTCTTCAAATTGTAAATAGGCTTATTAAGGCGTAACACAGCATTGCATGAACGGAGTTGTCTACGTGGTCTATATAACTCTAGCAACTCCTACAAATACTTAGGTGCTAAATTATGTAAACACCCTTATGTTCACCCCACTGCACTGTGTGGTATCTTCTTTGAGATCACATTTTGTGTTTACTCGAACATCCCAACAATTCCCTGCATTATTTCTCATCCTCCTCACCGCGTTCTACGGCAAACGGGAAACGTCAGCCCGCCATCTAGCCTGCTTGCAGGCGGTGGAGGGTGTTTTTCGCGCAGCAAACGGATCATCGCCGCCATATTGGCCGAGCGTGATTGAGACCTGGGATCGAATGACAAATGGAGGGGGGTGGGGGGTGGGGGAGAACAAGCAGATTCTGCTTGTTCTCCCCCACCCCCCACCCCCCTCCATTTGTCATTCGATCCCAGGTCTCAATCACGCTCGGCCAATATGGCGGCGATGATCCGTTTGCTGCGCGAAAAACACCCTCCACCGCCTGCAAGCAGGCTACCCGCCATCAAAATACGAAATAAATATATAAGAAAAGTGGAAAAGAATTCCAACGTTCACAACAAACGCGGATCTACTCGACTTCACGTAAAAACTGAAAATGTCAAGCATTAAACGCGCGAAAATTGTGGATATGTTTTCATTTAATGACTCTTAGTCTCTCCAGCCATCTGTCACATTGATTGAACTAGGGTTACTTCCATAGTTGAATGTCTATTCACTTTGCTGCTTTGCCGCATTATATTGCCAAATATGGCATCTACCATCTGTACCTTGCTATGGAGAAGTTGAAAGAAATCAAGTAACAGAAATGCTCAATCTGCATGAACCTTTCCACGTCGCCGGTAGACAAGGATTGAGAATATGTCTTGAAGTCGGAAAGTCAGCTGAAACGGGACTTTCCCTCCCATATATGGACTACACGGGGTTGATCCGCTGGACAGGGTATGGTTTATCGAGTTTCTGGTCTTAGACAGGGTATCTATATTCACATCGACAGATCTTGAACAGGGTATGGTATTTATCTAGTGTTTTATTTAGGCTAGTGCTTGATGAAGACTTATTTAGTTATGACAAATAACCCAACCCCGGGACTTTTCCTATCCCAACCCCGGGACTTTTCCTATCCCGAAATTAAAGTATATAATGATCGATTTTGCATTGTTTTATAATCAGACTTTAATTTCGGGATAGGAAAAGTCCCGGGGTTGGGTAGGGTACATACACTTTCTGGAAATGTTTTCCAACTTTTATGTGATGGGTAGAGTGGTGTAGTTAAAAGAAAGGACGCTCTGTACAGTTGTAGTTGAGACCGGGGCTATTGCTCCTAACAACTTCAAATAGATGCCCACTAAAGTAGAGCACCGCGACAGAGCTTATGATAGCATTAACAACCATGTGGTACCGCCATTTGGCTCTCCATACTCTGTTTACTGCCACATTCATCACCCGAGTTTGGATAAAAACTGAGATGGTGTTGAAGAACAGATCAATAGCCAAACCAATTATGGACCGAATGAGAAACTCGTAAATAGGTTTTGCATCGGCATGCGGTTTCTCTTTACTGTGCATGAATTCAAAGATGTAGATGTAGCCTAATGCACCAATCAGGCAAGCGGATTCTTGCAGCATGATAAGGATGCTAACATCAGCAATGAATCGTCTGCTTCTCAGGCTACGAAACCTACTAGTTGGCCTCCTGTCTCGCTTTAGAAGCCGGTACAAACACTCCCATATTTCATCCCTCATTGTAATCGTAATCCTTTCAAAGAGATCAACTATACCGTGAGCGATGCCAAGGGCCACGAAGAGAGATCGTTGTGACAGTTCACCTTGCATGATTCTAAATACAAGCGCAAATGCCGCATATAAAGCTGCCACAAGGACGTGAGCCGCTCCAGGGTGGACTATCCCATTTAGTTTCTGAGCACCAAGGCGAGCTACAACCTTAGGGATAGCAGTGATCAGAGGAGCGAAAGCAGCAACTATAGCCCGAGTGTATGGTTCCTGTTTGATGTACCATGGTAAAACCACATAAACAAGGAATAACGCGGCTGGCAGTCCTAGCAAAAACTGAGCGGAAAGGATGAAGTCCATCTTTAAGGCAGTTTTCAATCTATCGGGAAAGAAATGGCGTCCCAGAATATAATTGTTCACAAGGAGCATGAGTATGAATAAAGCATTCAGTGGGAAGGACATCCAACTCACGTGGTAGATACCGAAGACTTGGAAGTACAATCTGTAGGTCATGTCCGTGAATGCAGCCAGTAGATTAAGAACAAGCAAGTTCAGTTCCTTTATCACAGACCAAGGAAAGACCGCTACGAGTACGAGAAAGTCCCACAGTTCGATAATAAACCCCTCAACTGCTTGAGATCCTGCACGGATTCTTTGAATAGAAATTGGTAGAGCGTTCCAGTTGTGTTCCTTTTCATAAATGGAGCATAACTCTACTGTGTTGAGATCTATGAAAATAAAAAACACGGCGAGAAGTCCAATCGCCGTTCCTGCAATAGTTTGGATCAAAAGCACGCTTTCTAAAGACTGCCATAAAGACATTTTGATACTTGGAAGGCTTTTTTTCCACGATTTTGGTTGTTCCTCTTCGCCGTCTGGTGGATCGTATTCTTGGAAAATTGAGTCTGTCGGGTCAAGCTGGGTGAAATCTTCTAACGGTTGTTCAGATGTCGGAAGAAGTCTTTCTTGTTGACTGGCCGTCGAATTAGCAGCATAATTCTGTATCAAAGCTACTCCTGTACAATTCTCCAATAGAAACCCAAGAAAAACCAATATTTCCGCGATTACAGCCATGGCTGGTGCGAATATAATACTCTATAGCGTATAATTGTCGAAGGAATTCCAAGAAACAATTATTGTTTTGATTTCTTGGAAACGAAACAGTGCACCATTTTGCAAGAAGATTTGGCGTTTTTCCAGGGAAAGCTTGAATTTGAACGTTAAAGATCGGAAGATGCACAATATGTGAAAATGATCAAATATCACGGCTATAATTTATGCTGAGTTACAACGTGAAATCCGCATCACGCTCATTTGTCATGCTGATCGGGCACTGAAAACAAGTGATTTCTGCCCTTTTCTATTTCTAGCAAATGATTGCTATTCGTAATCTAGTGAGGGCGTTTATGGTAGCGTGACAAAATGAAACTGAAGATGAAAGGCACTTTCTTGTTAAATGCCCTTTATATAACAACTTGAGGAACGAATTATTAGCTCAATTTAGCTCCCTTAAATATCAATCGAAAAAGAATGTCTTCATTAATCCTTAATTATTCATTGTTCTTCGTATATTCCTTGTAGTGTCAGTTACGAGAATTCGGTGTTACATCAAAACATTCCCCTCCCCCAGGGCCCGGTTGTTTGAAGCAAGGGTAAGCGCTACCCCGGGTTAAATCGCTAACCGGAGGTTAAACTGTACAGATTACAATTACAGATTTAGCGCTGTCCTAGAGATAAAGTTACCATTACTTCGAACAACCGGGTCCAGGTGATCAACTCCAATGTTCTCACGACCTGACTTCCGGTAGACAAGGATCAAAAATGAGAGTCTGATCGCAATAAGACTTTGCGTTATCCAGCCAGTCCTCTACAAAGAACAAATATTCTCTCCCTGGAAATCTGTCAACGGACTAGCCATTGCAGTGCACGTACGTGGCACTAAGATCCCCATTGTTTCCGGATGGTCGTCAAATGTCCCACTATTGGCAGCAAACCACTCATCTGATGGCCGGGTGCTCCCAACCCCGGGGGCTGGGCATTAACGGGTTTGGAATTGACTGATACATAAAGGACCCGGAATTCAGTGAACAAACGGAATTGATAAATCGTACGTGCACTGCAATGGCTAGTCCGTTGACAGATTTCCAGGGAGAGAATATTTGTTCTTTGTAGAGGACTGGCTGGATAACGTAAAGTCTTATTGCGATCAGACTCTCATTTTCGAAACCTTGACCTCACTTGAAGAAAATTTTTAATGCTCTGGACTGGAGTTTATACACGCGCGGGTATATAGTTCACCAACATTAGTCTGAGTATAGACTGATTTAGCTTGTACATTTGTTGCCCATTTCAGATCATGCTCTCCATAGGATTCAGTGCTTTGTTTTCCAATTAGAGAAATTTGTACATTTCCTCTTGGGATACAGAAAACCAAGAAAAAAAGGGAAAAGTCAGGGGACCTGAATTGGGACAACAAAAAATGTACAAGCTAAATTGGTCTATTGTGGAGCCAGCCTTGGTCATCTGAATGCTATACACCACATGGTTAAACTATCAATGTGCATTATATCTGTTGAATTTGATAAAACTTTCCTCAAGATCCACATTGATTTCCAGTCATTTGATTACCTATTTAACTGAACAGGTTCATCCCCTTGAATAACTTATAAGTCAAAACATAAAAAACTGTTCACATTTATTTAAAGACAGACATTTTTGATCAGGATATTTAATGGTTTATACACACAGTCAACCACTGTAGCAATAAAGGGTGTGCATTTTCATTTGTCACCACAGGGAGCCCAGTCCTTTCTCGTACAAAAATATATGTCGAACGCACTTTGATAATCTATGATTACTTCTAGTATACTCTGATAAAACATGGCCGTTTAGCCAAATCTGAGCGCGCGTACTATATCGTATCTATATTATGAAACAAAATAATGCACGCTCGAGGTCTTGAAAAACTGCGGATGCACGAGTGGAACGTCTTACGCGAGTGCATTTATAGCAGCTTTTCAAGACCTCGAAAGTGCATTATTTTGTTTTATAACAAGGAGAACCATCTTTTTATAATATAAACTTCAATCTAGGCGAAGTAAATTAAGCTATCTTGAGAACCCGCGGAAAAATCTAAAAGCAAACTGACGACAGCGAACACCCCATTTTACTACTTGACTTGTTTACAACTTTTTTCGTCGCTGATTGGTTCAATTGTGACAGCTTGACATTGACGATCTGAAAGCTGGTTTCTTTATATTGGATGAAGTAACCTGCTAAGAATTGAACATATCAATCGATAAGAGTGAAAGACAGAAATTGCAAGAATCGGCAAATGAACTGGGTTGTAATATTGTCATCTGGTCAAAACTGTTGTAGGAAACAAAGTGCTTTCTTTTTATAATTTCTGGTCAGCACAGGAGAGGTTAATTCGCACATTGTGATAGTGTAAGGCGTTGAAAATGCCTGATGGAAAAGCATTCACAGAGAAAGCGTTAGCAACAAGGGCACCCAACGAGTACTTTTTGAAATTCGTTTGAAACCAGTTGTATGCAGCTCATCTAGCCATTTTAAGGCGCCTACTATGTCTTTTGACGTATTCTAGAAAGCTATTAGCTGTTCGGATTTTCTAGGTGAAAATCGCGTCAACCGAAAATACTATGGCAAAATATTCCCGGCCTACGAATTTGTTAGTAGTCTAGAACATAAACAAGAATTTTCTCGCCCAAGTAACTTCATGTTGCAAAGTTTTGTGGAGGTACGAATTTTTTAGGGGTTCTTTTTTCCTTTAAGCAATTCTTTTAGGGGACCTCCATTTGCTAAAGGTTTATTCTTTCAGATTTTAGATGTCAAAATTTTACTTTGGGAATGAAAATGTGTTCTCGAAAACTTTAGGTGGCCGCTTCACTAAATGATTTGTGATAATGAGTTTTTTTTTCATTCCAAGGGACTGAAAACAAATTTTCTAGCCAGTATTTCAGAAAACAATTTTCTAGGGACAATTTTTTCAAATCCGGAAGTTTAGGCTAACTTACTCTCCCGAACAGCTTTTTAACCGAAAACTTCGTTGGGTGCCCTTGTAGCAAATTAGCGGCATTAGCGGCAGTAGAGTTGGACACGCGAGTTGAGGATTCCCGACTATTTTCTACAACAACTGCATAGTTGACACTGATTACTGATTCTGTGGTCTGAAGGATATTTTCTTTATCCCAAGGAACAGTGTTGTAACTGCTGCTCTGATGGCCGTGTTGCGTAGCTTTTGAGGATTCTCTTCGTTGGCATGGCCACTATACACATGAATGATAATCTACTCAGTCTTCTGAAATTTTGCCAGTGCTGGGTTCTCTGTAAGTTTTATCGCCCGTTTTTCATTCAGGAACCTCTCAAACGAATTTCTACATGAAACCAGAGACACCCCATTGTATTCTTCGCCATTCACTGTTCAGGTTTCAGCATAAAACAGGCGTATTAAAGGGCATGTACTAAAACCCGGAACACAGGAACGGAAACACCAGAACGGAAACACCGGAACGGACGAACAAACCGGATTGACCGGAACGACCGGAACCGTTATTAAAACTGTCGAAACCAATTATTAAGAGGCAAAGGCCATTATAACGTAGAATTTTTAAGATTTTTTTTAAGATACAATATTTTAGCTGGTCAAACCAGCCTTCTTCAGGTCAGGTTGAATTTATGAGAGTGAAATAATACGTCTGCATAGCTCTCCTTGGTCAGGAGCCCTGTTCAGGAATAATAAGATTTACAATGGCGTGTATTTTTGAACGTAAACCCCCCCCCCCCCCCCCCCCCCATCCCCGCAAAACGTCCACCTCTTGAGGAGATCTTAAGACCACACCAAACGTCTCATGAGCAGTAAAACAGATTGTATCAGATCTCGCCTAATATAGAAACAATCCTCAACCAATCAGGCGCCACGTTACATGTATCATTTGACTCTGACGTTACCAGAGGCAAATAATTCAAGATGGCGGACGTCTTGAATGTGAGAGGGGGTAACCGAAGAAAAACTTCTTTACTTGGACGTTTTCAACACAAAAATAGGATCGCTTACTCATGTGGAATACGGAAATTGATAGTTTACGGTTTACATCTCGTCTTTATCACCTAAGAACGCTCATTTTTGGCCAACAAAAGAGCTACATAGAAATGACTGAACGATTTGTTAATAAAATACTGTGTAGATCTCTAGATATTTAACCCTATAGAATACATATTCTCGGCTTACCTATTCGTCCAGGACTTCCATGGCTGCCATCCATCAGATAAACATCGTACAAAGCGCGGGAACACAAATCACGTGGGAGAAGATATATAGTAGAAACCTCCAGAGGTGGGAGAGAAGAATTCATCAGTGTTCTTCTTTTTGCCAGGGAGGGGAGGGAAGAAGGAATTATCTCTGTTTTCTCGGACTGTAAATATATCACAATGTGGACTGTCGCGCTCAAAAACTAACTTTAGCGTAATGATTGCTCTGGTCAGCTCAAATAACTGTTTGCGTGAATTAGTTTATTGGCTGTTTCTACAATAACCTTAGCGTCTTTCAAAATTTACCAAGGCAGAGAATGTCAAATATTGTAGTCTGTGGTTGCTGTACTGAAGGTCGCTATCTCTAACAAATCGATACGTTAGTACCGGTTGGTTTCGACAGCTTTAATAACGGTTCCGGTGGTTTCGGTCGTTCCGGTGGTTCCGTTGTTTCGGTCGTTCCGGTGGTTCCGTTCCGGTGTTCCTGGTTTTAGTACATGCCGTATTAAAGCAGTATCGTCGAGTTCTTGGTGAGTCATGTCTTGTTGTTGTGTTGTCACTTTCCACTCGTTTAAATAATAAATTTTAATATACCAGGCTGTTAGAAAAACCACATTTTTCCTAAATTCAATCATCTCTCAATGAGTAACACTGTATTATATTAGAATGTGGTCATTTTTAGCATCCCATTTTGTTGTCGCTTTAGAGTACGAAGCCGATGCTAAATTCTCTCGCCGATCATTTTCTTTTAGTTTTGGGAAGCGACTTTTATTTTCCTCTTCTTCAACACATCTTAACAACTCAATGTCGGACATGTTTTCTTCCCAGTCTATGAAATTATCTCCGTTAGCTATATAAACCCCAGGCAGCCCACCCGCGCGTGGGCTCCCTGTGTGGCAGTGTGAATCACGTGACGTCATCGTGTTTTCATCGGTTTTCTGTAAAATAATTCACACTGCCACAGGGAGCCCACGCGCGGGTGGGCTGCCTGTGTATAAACTCGCGAAAAACAATCACCGATACGCTTTGTTTTGATTGAATGCTGAGCGTGCTTGATTTTCTTGAGCGTGCATTTATAAGAAATTCTCAAACTCATTAATAATTCATGAACTTTTTAGTCAATCAGAGGGCTGCATTTGGTCACATGCATGAATCTGGATACCCAATGAAACTCTAGATGAACATCACTAGTGATTTGGATATCCAAATCACTAGTGATGTTCATCTGTGTTCTCATTGGTTATCATTCATGCATGTGTTCAAGTTCAAGTTCAATTTATTCACGCTTGTTTATAGGTTACAATTATTGGTTGAATATAACAAGCCATAAGAAAAAGAAAAATTAATAGTAGATAATAATTACAATCTTTAGATGATAGTGTGTAGTGGTCAAAGGAGCGAATTGGGTGTTGGACAAGGGTTACAGCATAAATAAGACTTTACATGGAGAAGTGAAGGAGAAGACGGAAATAAAAATCGGTGTCCAGAGTGTGACTCGAACCATCATCCTCATGGCTGCTCTTGACTACTAGTCCGCTGTCTTGCCCACTACGCTATCAGGCCGTTTGTTGGAATGACCGTGACAAAATAACAATCACAACCCTTGTAGTCTATAATTGCATGCAATAAAATTCCAAGCAAACAATACTTTCTAACTAGAAGTATTCATAGATTATCAAAGTGCGTTCGACATATTATTTTGTAGGAGAAAGGACTGGGCTAGTGCTTCCTGTGGTAACCCAAAAGAGTGAAAGATTGCTGCAATAATGCATGCAGACTGTGGGTGTAAATAATCCTGATCATAAATATTTGGTTTTAACTAATGTGCAACTTGTGAATGCCTTGACTTACAAGTAAATATACAAGGGGATACATCTGGGTATAAAACTGTAATTTGTGTAATTATCATTGGATACGATGCTTATGTGGCTATATGTACACGTTTTTTATGATATGGTTATCATTCATTTGAGCATATGTAGCACATTTTGCGGTGTGGTATACAGTGTAAAGCAATAATTGGAGTTAGTGTAGAACACAAATCAACCCTATATGGCTATTCAGATGTGTATAAACCGAATTCCAGTTGCTAGCATTCACAATACTAAGTACACTCCAGTGTAGAACATAAATTATATATGCATGTGCCCAGTTAATTCAGAGCATTCAAACTATTTTTCAAGTGAGAACAAGGTTGGCTGCAGAATACTGAGTTTAATTGTTAGTTGTAGAATAATTTATGATCAATGTTGGTAGCCCACATGGCCGAGAGGTTCGTTAGTTCATATCAAAATCGGTGGGAATAGCTGTTTCGATTTCGGCCCGGAACGCAAAATGTATTTTTGTTGGGCATTCGTAATTAGCACCTAGTGTTCTTCCCTAAGGACTTGGAGTTGTTATTTAAGATGATATTTGCATATATCTTTCACTTGACGCCAGCCAGTTTACACGGTCGGTTATCCGAGCCAAAATTTATAGACACTATGTAATCCCGGCTTTGTACAAGCATTACGAATCCAACGCTGTTGCTTTAAACGAAGAAGACGACAAGAAGATACGTAGTGCTGAGAGGGAAGCCTTACGCGAGCAAACTCGCTCAAGGACCAAGCGTAATAATGCTGAAAAAGCTAGAGAAAGAAGTCGACAATCTTCTCCATACAGTATCAACAGACCCTGGTCACGTGGCCCACAAGGGCAATGGCAGACCCAGAACCAGCGTTCTTCTAGCATCACAATGTATCACCCACGAGGCTAGCAGTTCCAGGAATCTAGGGGCTCCTGCAGATATTGTGGTTCCTTTGCACATTGGTGGCGTGATTGCCCAGTCAGGCTTGCTAAAACCTCTCCCATTGGAAGCCAGTACAGCTCCGCTCCCCCATTCCGTCCAAATCGTTTCTAAGGATTCATTTTGGGGGCCACTCAAGGCTGACGCATCTGACGTTCTTGGAGGCCATAGGATGTTTCTCCCCGAAACCTGTAACAGGGATCAGCTTCCAGTTCCAGGACGATCCAACATCGAACATGAATTCAACGAACTCCTAGCGCAAGATAAGTACATTATCGATTCCTCTTTCGAACAGTTCTTGAAATGTAATTTACATGAGTACCAGCAAGGGATAGCTCCCCTTATACTTAAATATCGTCTCAAAACTCATATTAAGTTTTGGGTTAATATAGGAACACCTGCCTGGATTTTAGATGTCATTTCGAATGGTTATAAGATTCCTTTTATTTCTTTGCCACCTAGTGCGACATTTAAGAACAACGCATCAGCGTTGTCATGCACTGATTTTGTTAACAAGGCTATTTATGACTTACTCAGGGTAGGCTCTGTTGTTGAAGTTTTTTCGTCACCTAGGGTGGTTAACCCTCTTTCTGTGTCCACTAATTCTGAGGGCAAACGTAGGCTCATACTTGATCTCAGACACGTTAACCAGCATATTTATAAACTTAAATTTAAGATGGAAGATTCTAAACTGTTTCTTCAGTACCTCCATTTATCAGGATACATGTTTAAGTTTGACATGAAATCAGGCTACCATCACATTGATATTTGTGACGCTAACCAGTGTTACTTGGGTTTTCAGTGGCCGCTATTTAATTCGAACATACCCAGGTTTTTTCAGTTTACCGTTCTACCATTCGGCCTGTCCTCGGCACCTTATCTCTTTACGAAAGTTTTTCGTCCTCTAGTTCGGCATTGGCGAGCACAAGGTATTCCTTTGGTTTTATATCTGGACGACGGTGCGGCATGCCTTCCGAGTCGTACACAGGCTGAGAGTATGTCTCGTCTTATTAGTACGAGTCTTCATAATGCTGGAATCGTAGTCAACGAAGAAAAATCTATCTGGTGTCCTACACAAGAGATGGAATGGCTTGGTTTTTTCTGGCATTTACGTAATGGTTTTGTTTCTATTCCTGAACGGAGAATTAAGAAGCTTGTTAGTTCTCTCATAGAGCTTAAGCATAAAATTCCTATAGTCTCTCCTCGGTTCGTTGCCTCAGTCGTGGGTAAAATCATCTCCCTTTCACTCGTAGTTGGTAACGTCGCCCTTTTAATGTCTAAATTCTTACAGTCTTTTGTACAGTTTCATGATAATTGGGATATTCCACTTGACATGAGTGCGTATCAGTTTTTTCCGCAGTGCCTTCAGGAAATTCAATTTTGGATTCATAATTGCGTTAAGCTCAACGGTAGAGCTCTCGTTGAGTATTCGCCTCCGATTGTATTGGTTTATTCGGACGCTAGTGGTTACGCCTGCGGGGGCTATGCTCTATATCTGGATAGGGATGAGTTCGAGTTATTCTATAAAGCATTCTCTTCTACCCAGATAACTTCTGATAGTAACGCTAGGGAGCTCCTTGCTATCCTTTATAGTTTGAAGTCGTTCAAGATGTCTTTGCATAATAAGGCAGTTAAGATTTTCACGGACAATATGAACGCAGCGTCTATTTCCGTTAGAGGTAGCAATTCACTCAGACTCCATGCCCTTGCGGTGGATATATACACATTCTGTGTTTTTCACAATATTTCGCTGGAGGTACAATGGATTCCTAGGTCCCTTAATGAATTTGCAGATTATATGAGTCGCGTTGTTGATTACGATGATTGGTCCGTGTCTCTGCAATTTTTTCAGCATATCTGCCATCTTCACGGTTTTTTCGATGTTGATCGTTTTGCTTCTTCGAGTTCAGCTAAGTGCGTCCGGTTTTTCTCCAAGTTCTGGAGCCCGGGGTGCGAAGGAGTTGATGCTTTTAGTGCTAATTGGCGAGGTGTTAACAATTGGTTAGTTCCACCTATTTATCTGGTCATCCGCACCATCTTACACCTTGAGTTTTCTCATGCTTCGGGGACACTGGTGATTCCCAAATGGCAATCGGCTAGTTTTTGGCCTTTCCTTTTCCCTTCTGGTGTGCCTAGGTCTTCAGTTTCACACATTGTTGAGTTTTCTGACCCTCGAGGTATTTTTGATTCGTCGCATCTCAGTTTTCCTACCATTTTCAGCGCATGCAATTTTCATTCAGCTGTACTAGTCGTCCGTTTAGACGCTTCCTAAAAAACATTTTTTGTTATTGCTCAGTTTACTACCGCTTTATAGCGGTCTTGTCATTGATAGTGCATATAGGAACGCACAACGCTTTATAGCGTAAGAATGTGACTACATCGCGATTGTACGGTCACACCGCTTTATAGCGGAATATTGTGGTTATTTGTGCATTTACTGTTAGTATGTACTGCACACCGCTTTATAGCGGAGATGTTCGTTATACATGGGTTGTGAGAGATATTATATAATGCATAGTTTGCTTCATTTAGTAGTGGTCTTTGCCAGATTATGTGGTATTGGAGGCTTTCTTAGTTATAATCACGGCCTATGCCTGCTTTTTTATGATTTATCTTATAATAGATATATGCTGCTTTATTGTTATAATGTCCTCGTCGTGATTATGTATCTCACACCAGATTATGTTTTTTCATATTCTTTAGTTTTAATTATTGTTAGAAATTATTCGCAATAATAAAATTGTATTCATGTACTTATGTACTTATATTGTATTTATGTCTTATATACATTTGGAATGTTGTTTTTATTTGGCATAGCAGTGATTCCATTTCCAACCCTTATTCCCTACCATCTCTATTACAAGTTCTAGGTCACAAGGCCTTTTCACACTTCGCCATCCAGCCTTGCAGTTGCTTGCCCGTCAGGTTCCAAGCTTCCTCAGCCAGAGTAGGGTTCCCAACACCATGAAGTCGTACGGTGGTTACTTTAAGAGATGGAAGTCCTGGGCGAAAACTTTCCCTGAAGTCATTTATTTTCCTGCTGAAGACATTCACGTTGCCCTGTATTTAATGTCTTTAGTTCAGTCGGGTCACACATTTTCTACGATTCAGTTGGTATTTTATAGCATTAATTTTTTCCACCATGCCTGTGGTGTAGCTCAGAGAGGTAATACTAGCAAAACTGAAGGCCATTGGTGTTGATACTAGCAGTATTGGTTTACATTCCTTTAGGATAGGTGGCGCTTCCGCAGCCTCGAACAATGGTGTTCCTGAACATATTATTAAAAAACACGGCAGATAGAAGTCCGATAGTGCCAAAGAACTGTATTGCCGTGAAGACCTTAAACAACAGTTGCTCGCGACTGCTAACTTAGGCATTTAATTCTGCACTGACTACAATATTTATATTCCTATTACCATTCCCACCGCGAACTTTGTAATCTTGACATAACTGGTCGGCATCCTCCTAACACGCCTTGCTTGATGTGTATGTAGAATATACAACATAAATATTTTCTATGCGGCGGAGCGCAGTGACAGAGCATAGAAATGTATTTTTGTTGGGC
Source organism: Actinernus sp. WN-2022 (assembly GCA_030867875.1). Classification (NCBI taxonomy): domain Eukaryota; kingdom Metazoa; phylum Cnidaria; class Anthozoa; order Actiniaria; family Actinernidae; genus Actinernus; species Actinernus sp. WN-2022. The sequence continues at coordinate 37,720,057 of JAOWCC010000577.1, forward strand.
ATTCGTAATTAGCACCTAGTGTTCTTCCCTAAGGACTTGGAGTTGTTATTTAAGATGATATTTGCATATATCTTTCACTTGACGCCAGCCAGTTTACACGGTCGGTTATCCGAGCCAAAATTTATAGACACTATGTAATCCCGGCTTTATACAGCGGTTGTTTATGTAAGTAAGTTTTTTGATGACCCTTAACCTCCAGGGGTCTTGGCGAATTCGCATAGGGTTGGAGTATACGTTTCCAGAATAGTTTTCTCCTCAAAGTGAGGTTTTAACCTGGTTTTTCGTATCCGGCGATTCGTCATTAGTTTAACATTAATATGTAATGTTTATACGGCAATAAACTTGACATAACTGGTCGGCATCCTCCTAACACGCCTTGCTTGATGTGTATGTAGAATATACAACATAAATATTTTCTATGCGGCGGAGCGCAGTGACAGAGCATAGAAGTCTAATTACCGTGACACAGCCCCTTTAAAAAGATGTGTCTTCAGCCTAGACTTAAAAATAACTACATTCTCACTCGACTTAACATTTAGTGGCAATACATTCCACAGTTCAGGAGCAGCTGTGGAAAAGGATCTATGTCCATAGGTCTTCAAATTGTAAATAGGCTTATTAAGGCGTAACACAGCATTGGATGAACGGAGTTGTCTTATGTGGTCTATATAACTCTAGCAACTTCTGCAAACACTTACGTGCTAAATTATGTAAAACCTTAAAAGTAAGTAAATTAATGGGCCTTTTGCAGCTAGGCATTCACGCGTGATTGTACAGGAATGTACTGGATGGCAAAACAGATTTATATCTATTTATTTAGAAGCCTTGTACGAGATCGTATTGTTATTAGCAAAACCTGTTGGTAAATGCTATTTTTTCACCTCCAATCGATCTTTCTAAAACAGCGTTTTTAAAAATGGCTTGCCATCCAGCATTCATGGCAACGTCTTTCCCATGGGGATCACCAGCTCATTCATTCGTTAACGAAGTATTATATCAGCACGTGACTGCATGTTAGCTGCAAAAGGCCTATTCTCCCTCTCTCACAATTCTCATAAAAGGAAGATAAAAGTGTTCGGTGAAGAACTATTTGCACCGAAATACCCTTATGTTCACCCCACTGCACTGTGTGGTACCTTCTTTGAGATCACATTTTGTGTTTACTCGAACATCCCAACAATTCCCTGCATTATTTCTCATCCTCTTCACGATCACTCAAGTTACATGTAAATGAAGACATGTCTCTGAAATACATACCTCGGATTTATAGTTTATTTGTTCAGCTGGTCTTGCGTGACACGTCACGTTACCCTATCTGAGAATGATTTGGACCAATAATCCAGTACTACATGTATTACTAGTAGTTTCAAATTGAAAGTGGCATGCTGTCGAGCGAATATAGTAGCAAAGCCATGTATTAAGGCCATCATATACCCATCTAATCAGTATCTAATATTATAAGAGCACGATTTGAATGAATGAAAGTATTCATCAAAGCTGAACGCAGAGTAACAAATGGAGCATAGACCACTCAGTTCGCGGTAAATTCCGACATTTTGAAAGGGGTGCAAACATGGCGCGAAATACAGTGTTTGTATGGGAATCGATGGGAATCCGATGCCAAATAAAATCCGTAAAATATAATTTCTTAAATAATCTTCAGATACAAACTTAAGATACCAGGTAAAAGGTTAACATATCGAAATTTGAGGGATGTAGCTGTGTTGGGAAGCGTGCAATCGTGTTTTCAGTTTTCCATACATTGACTGTAAAAACGAGTCAAATTCCGCGTAAAAATTTAGACGTATGGAAAACTGAAAACACCATTTGCTGCTTTGTTTGCCTCAATGGGCTCCACCACAAGCAACGGACGGTACACGTGTGTATTTCCCTGAAATTGAATCGCAGATCAACGTATCTAGTGCTTTATTTAGTCTAGTGCTTGATGAAGACTTATTTAGTTATGACACTCATTATACAAGATCACAATAAACACAGACATAGATAATTCGTTATTTGTCTTAAAGAGGGATATAAAATTTTAACACTTTGTCTTGAACAGGGTATGGTGTTTAAAAAAAATCTTAAACATGGTAAGGGTTTCAGAGCCCCAGCGGCACACCCCAACCCAACCCCGGGACTTTTCCTATCCCAAAATTAAAGTATACAATGATCGATACATTATTTTATAATCAGACTTTAATTTCGGGATAGGAAAAGTCCCGAGGTTGGGTAGGGTACACACACTTTCTGGAAATGTTTTCCAACTTTTATGTGATGGGTAGAGTGGTGTAGTTAAAAGAAAGGAGGCTCTGTACAGTTGTAGTTGAGACCGGGGCTATTGCTCCTAACAACTTCAAATAGATGCCCACTAAAGTAGAGCACCGCGACAGAGCTTATGATAGCATTAACAACCATGTGGTACCGCCATTTGGCTCTCCATACTCTGTTTACTGCCACATTCATCACCCGAGTTTGGATAAAAACTGAAATGGTGTTGAAGAACAGATCAATAGCCAAACCAATTATGGACCGAATCAGAAACTCGTAAATAGGTTTTGCATCGGCATACGGTTTCTCTTTACTGTGCATGAATTCAAAGATGTAGATGTAGCCTAATGCACCAATCAGGCAAGCGGATTCTTGCAGCATGATAAGGATGCTAACATCAGCAATGAATCGTCTGCTTCTCAGGCTACGAAACCTACGAGTTGGCCTCCTGTCTCGCTTTAGAAGCCGGTACAAACACTCCCATATTTCATCCCTCATTGTAATCGTAATCCTTTCAAAGAGATCAACTATACCGTGAGCGATGCCAAGGGCCACGAAGAGAGATCGTTGTGACAGTTCACCTTGCATGATTCTAAATACAAGCGCAGATGCCGCATATAAAGCTGCCACAAGGACGTGAGCCGCTCCAGGGTGGACTATCCCATTTAGTTTCTGAGCACCAAGGCGAGCTACAACCTTAGGGAAAGCAGTGATCAGAGGAGCGAAAGCAGCAACTATAGCCCGAGTGTATGGTTCCTGTTTGATGTACCATGGTAAAACCACATAAACAAGGAATAACGCGGCTGGCAGTCCTAGCAAAAACTGAGCGGAAAGGATGAAGTCCATCTTTAAGGCAGTTTTCAATCTATCGGGAAAGAAATGGCGTCCCAGAATATAATTGTTCACAAGGAGCATGAGTATGAATAAAGCATTCAGTGGGAAGGACATCCAACTCACGTGGTAGATACCGAAGACTTGGAAGTACAATCTGTAGGTCATGTCCGTGAATGCAGCCAGTAGATTAAGAACAAGCAAGTTCAGTTCCTTTATCACAGACCAAGGAAAGACCGCTACGAGTACGAGAAAGTCCCACAGTTCGATAATAAACCCCTCAACTGCTTGAGATCCTGCACGGATTCTTTGAATAGAAATTGGTAGAGCGTTCCAGTTGTGTTCCTTTTCATAAATGGAGCATAACTCTACTGTGTTGAGATCTATGAAAATAAAAAACACGGCGAGAAGTCCAATCGCCGTTCCTGCAATAGTTTGGATCAAAAGCACGCTTTCTAAAGACTGCCATAAAGACATTTTGATACTTGGAAGGCTTTTTTTCCACGATTTTGGTTGTTCCTCTTCGCCGTCTGGTGGATCGTATTCTTGGAAAATTGAGTCTGTCGGGTCAAGCTGGGTGAAATCTTCTAACGGTTGTTCAGATGTCGGAAGAAGTCTTTCTTGTTGACTGGCCGTCGAATTAGCAGCATAATTCTGTATCAAAGCTACTCCTGTACAATTCTCCAATAGAAACCCAAGAAAAACCAATATTTCCGCGATTACAGCCATGGCTGGTGCGAATATAATACTCTATAGCGTATAATTGTCGAAGGAATTCCATACAACGTGAAATCCGCATCACGCTCATTTGTCATGCTGATCGGGCACTGAAAACAAGTGATTTCTGCCCTTTTCTATTTCTAGCAAATGATTGCTATTCGTAATCTAGTGAGGGCGTTTATGGTAGCGTGACAAAATGAAACTGAAGATGAAAGGCACTTTCTTGTTAAATGCCCTTTATATAACAACTTGAGGAACGAATTATTAGCTCAATTTAGCTCCCTTAAATATCAATCGAAAAAGAATGTCTTCATTAATCCTTAATTATTCATTGTTCTTCGTATATTCCTTGTAGTGTCAGTTACGAGAATTCGGTGTTACATCAAAACATTCCCCTCCCCCAGGGCCCGGTTGTTTGAAGCAAGGGTAAGCGCTACCCCGGGTTAAATCGCTAACCGGAGGTTAAACTGTACAGATTACAATTACAGATTTAGCGCTGTCCTAGAGATAAAGTTACCATTACTTCGAACAACCGGGTCCAGGTGATCAACTCCAATGTTCTCACGACCTGACTTCCGGTAGACAAGGATCAAAAATGAGAGTCTGATCGCAATAAGACTTTACGTTATCCAGCCAGTCCTCTACAAAGAACAAATATTCTCTCCCTGGAAATCTGTCAACGGACTAGCCATTGCAGTGCACGTACGTGGCACTAAGATCCCCATTGTTTCCGGATGGTCGTCAAATGTCCCACTATTGGCAGCAAACCACTCATCTGATGGCCGGGTGCTCCCAACCCCGGGGGCTGGGCATTAACGGGTTTGGAATTGACTGATACATAAAGGACCCGGAATTCAGTGAACAAACGGAATTGATAAATCGTACGTGCACTGCAATGGCTAGTCCGTTGACAGATTTCCAGGGAGAGAATATTTGTTCTTTGTAGAGGACTGGCTGGATAACGTAAAGTCTTATTGCGATCAGACTCTCATTTTCGAAACCTTGACCTCACTTGAAGAAAAAAATTAATGCTCTGGACTGGAGTTTATACACGCGCGGGTATATAGTTCACCAACATTAGTCTGAGTATAGACTGATTTAGCTTGTACATTTGTTGCCCATTTCAGATCATGCTCTCCATAGGATTCAGTGCTTTGTTTTCCAATTAGAGAAATTTGTACATTTCCTCTTGGGATACAGAAAACCAAGAAAAAAAGGGAAAAGTCAGGGGACCTGAATTGGGACAACAAAAAATGTACAAGCTAAATTGGTCTATTGTGGAGCCAGCCTTGGTCATCTGAATGCTATACACCACATGGTTAAACTATCAATGTGCATTATATCTGTTGAATTTGATAAAACTTTCCTCAAGATCCACATTGATTTCCAGTCATTTGATTACCTATTTAACTGAACAGGTTCATCCCCTTGAATAACTTATAAGTCAAAACATAAAAAACTGTTCACATTTATTTAAAGACAGACATTTTTGATCAGGATATTTAATGGTTTATACACACAGTCAACCACTGTAGCAATAAAGGGTGTGCATTTTCATTTGTCACCACAGGGAGCCCAGTCCTTTCTCGTACAAAAATATATGTCGAACGCACTTTGATAATCTATGATTACTTCTAGTATACTCTGATAAAACATGGCCGTTTAGCCAAATCTGAGCGCGCGTACTATATCGTATCTATATTATGAAACAAAATAATGCACGCTCGAGGTCTTGAAAAACTGCGGATGCACGAGTGGAACGTCTTACGCGAGTGCATTTATAGCAGCTTTTCAAGACCTCGAAAGTGCATTATTTTGTTTTATAACAAGGAGAACCATCTTTTTATAATATAAACTTCAATCTAGGCGAAGTAAATTAAGCTATCTTGAGAACCCGCGGAAAAATCTAAAAGCAAACTGACGACAGCGAACACCCCATTTTACTACTTGACTTGTTTACAACTTTTTTCGTCGCTGATTGGTTCAATTGTGACAGCTTGACATTGACGATCTGAAAGCTGGTTTCTTTATATTGGATGAAGTAACCTGCTAAGAATTGAACATATCAATCGATAAGAGTGAAAGACAGAAATTGCAAGAATCGGCAAATGAACTGGGTTGTAATATTGTCATCTGGTCAAAACTGTTGTAGGAAACAAAGTGCTTTCTTTTTATAATTTCTGGTCAGCACAGGAGAGGTTAATTCGCACATTGTGATAGTGTAAGGCGTTGAAAATGCCTGATGGAAAAGCATTCACAGAGAAAGCGTTAGCAACAAGGGCACCCAACGAGTACTTTTTGAAATTCGTTTGAAACCAGTTGTATGCAGCTCATCTAGCCATTTTAAGGCGCCTACTATGTCTTTTGACGTATTCTAGAAAGCTATTAGCTGTTCGGATTTTCTAGGTGAAAATCGCGTCAACCGAAAATACTATGGCAAAATATTCCCGGCCTACGAATTTGTTAGTAGTCTAGAACATAAACAAGAATTTTCTCGCCCAAGTAACTTCATGTTGCAAAGTTTTGTGGAGGTACGAATTTTTTAGGGGTTCTTTTTTCCTTTAAGCAATTCTTTTAGGGGACCTCCATTTGCTAAAGGTTTATTCTTTCAGATTTTAGATGTCAAAATTTTACTTTGGGAATGAAAATGTGTTCTCGAAAACTTTAGGTGGCCGCTTCACTAAATGATTTGTGATAATGAGTTTTTTTTTCATTCCAAGGGACTGAAAACAAATTTTCTAGCCAGTATTTCAGAAAACAATTTTCTAGGGACAATTTTTTCAAATCCGGAAGTTTTAGGCTAACTTACTCTCCCGAACAGCTTTTTAACCGAAAACTTCGTTGGGTGCCCTTGTAGCAAATTAGCGGCATTAGCGGCAGTAGAGTTGGACACGCGAGTTGAGGATTCCCGACTATTTTCTACAACAACTGCATAGTTGACACTGATTACTGATTCTGTGGTCTGAAGGATATTTTCTTTATCCCAAGGAACAGTGTTGTAACTGCTGCTCTGATGGCCGTGTTGCGTAGCTTTTGAGGATTCTCTTCGTTGGCATGGCCACTATACACATGAATGATAATCTACTCAGTCTTCTGAAATTTTGCCAGTGCTGGGTTCTCTGTAAGTTTTATCGCCCGTTTTTCATTCAGGAACCTCTCAAACGAATTTCTACATGAAACCAGAGACACCCCATTGTATTCTTCGCCATTCACTGTTCAGGTTTCAGCATAAAACAGGCGTATTAAAGGGCATGTACTAAAACCCGGAACACAGGAACGGAAACACCAGAACGGAAACACCGGAACGGACGAACAAACCGGATTGACCGGAACGACCGGAACCGTTATTAAAACTGTCGAAACCAATTATTAAGAGGCAAAGGCCATTATAACGTAGAATTTTTAAGATTTTTTTTAAGATACAATATTTTAGCTGGTCAAACCAGCCTTCTTCAGGTCAGGTTGAATTTATGAGAGTGAAATAATACGTCTGCATAGCTCTCCTTGGTCAGGAGCCCTGTTCAGGAATAATAAGATTTACAATGGCGTGTATTTTTGAACGTAAACCCCCCCCCCCCCCCCCCCCCCCCCATCCCCGCAAAACGTCCACCTCTTGAGGAGATCTTAAGACCACACCAAACGTCTCATGAGCAGTAAAACAGATTGTATCAGATCTCGCCTAATATAGAAACAATCCTCAACCAATCAGGCGCCACGTTACATGTATCATTTGACTCTGACGTTACCAGAGGCAAATAATTCAAGATGGCGGACGTCTTGAATGTGAGAGGGGGTAACCGAAGAAAAACTTCTTTACTTGGACGTTTTCAACACAAAAATAGGATCGCTTACTCATGTGGAATACGGAAATTGATAGTTTACGGTTTACATCTCGTCTTTATCACCTAAGAACGCTCATTTTTGGCCAACAAAAGAGCTACATAGAAATGACTGAACGATTTGTTAATAAAATACTGTGTAGATCTCTAGATATTTAACCCTATAGAATACATATTCTCGGCTTACCTATTCGTCCAGGACTTCCATGGCTGCCATCCATCAGATAAACATCGTACAAAGCGCGGGAACACAAATCACGTGGGAGAAGATATATAGTAGAAACCTCCAGAGGTGGGAGAGAAGAATTCATCAGTGTTCTTCTTTTTGCCAGGGAGGGGAGGGAAGAAGGAATTATCTCTGTTTTCTCGGACTGTAAATATATCACAATGTGGACTGTCGCGCTCAAAAACTAACTTTAGCGTAATGATTGCTCTGGTCAGCTCAAATAACTGTTTGCGTGAATTAGTTTATTGGCTGTTTCTACAATAACCTTAGCGTCTTTCAAAATTTACCAAGGCAGAGAATGTCAAATATTGTAGTCTGTGGTTGCTGTACTGAAGGTCGCTATCTCTAACAAATCGATACGTTAGTACCGGTTGGTTTCGACAGCTTTAATAACGGTTCCGGTGGTTTCGGTCGTTCCGGTGGTTCCGTTGTTTCGGTCGTTCCGGTGGTTCCGTTCCGGTGTTCCTGGTTTTAGTACATGCCGTATTAAAGCAGTATCGTCGAGTTCTTGGTGAGTCATGTCTTGTTGTTGTGTTGTCACTTTCCACTCGTTTAAATAATAAATTTTAATATACCAGGCTGTTAGAAAAACCACATTTTTCCTAAATTCAATCATCTCTCAATGAGTAACACTGTATTATATTAGAATGTGGTCATTTTTAGCATCCCATTTTGTTGTCGCTTTAGAGTACGAAGCCGATGCTAAATTCTCTCGCCGATCATTTTCTTTTAGTTTTGGGAAGCGACTTTTATTTTCCTCTTCTTCAACACATCTTAACAACTCAATGTCGGACATGTTTTCTTCCCAGTCTATGAAATTATCTCCGTTAGCTATATAAACCCCAGGCAGCCCACCCGCGCGTGGGCTCCCTGTGTGGCAGTGTGAATCACGTGACGTCATCGTGTTTTCATCGGTTTTCTGTAAAATAATTCACACTGCCACAGGGAGCCCACGCGCGGGTGGGCTGCCTGTGTATAAACTCGCGAAAAACAATCACCGATACGCTTTGTTTTGATTGAATGCTGAGCGTGCTTGATTTTCTTGAGCGTGCATTTATAAGAAATTCTCAAACTCATTAATAATTCATGAACTTTTTAGTCAATCAGAGGGCTGCATTTGGTCACATGCATGAATCTGGATACCCAATGAAACTCTAGATGAACATCACTAGTGATTTGGATATCCAAATCACTAGTGATGTTCATCTGTGTTCTCATTGGTTATCATTCATGCATGTGTTCAAGTTCAAGTTCAATTTATTCACGCTTGTTTATAGGTTACAATTATTGGTTGAATATAACAAGCCATAAGAAAAAGAAAAATTAATAGTAGATAATAATTACAATCTTTAGATGATAGTGTGTAGTGGTCAAAGGAGCGAATTGGGTGTTGGACAAGGGTTACAGCATAAATAAGACTTTACATGGAGAAGTGAAGGAGAAGACGGAAATAAAAATCGGTGTCCAGAGTGTGACTCGAACCATCATCCTCATGGCTGCTCTTGACTACTAGTCCGCTGTCTTGCCCACTACGCTATCAGGCCGTTTGTTGGAATGACCGTGACAAAATAACAATCACAACCCTTGTAGTCTATAATTGCATGCAATAAAATTCCAAGCAAACAATACTTTCTAACTAGAAGTATTCATAGATTATCAAAGTGCGTTCGACATATTATTTTGTAGGAGAAAGGACTGGGCTAGTGCTTCCTGTGGTAACCCAAAAGAGTGAAAGATTGCTGCAATAATGCATGCAGACTGTGGGTGTAAATAATCCTGATCATAAATATTTGGTTTTAACTAATGTGCAACTTGTGAATGCCTTGACTTACAAGTAAATATACAAGGGGATACATCTGGGTATAAAACTGTAATTTGTGTAATTATCATTGGATACGATGCTTATGTGGCTATATGTACACGTTTTTTATGATATGGTTATCATTCATTTGAGCATATGTAGCACATTTTGCGGTGTGGTATACAGTGTAAAGCAATAATTGGAGTTAGTGTAGAACACAAATCAACCCTATATGGCTATTCAGATGTGTATAAACCGAATTCCAGTTGCTAGCATTCACAATACTAAGTACACTCCAGTGTAGAACATAAATTATATATGCATGTGCCCAGTTAATTCAGAGCATTCAAACTATTTTTCAAGTGAGAACAAGGTTGGCTGCAGAATACTGAGTTTAATTGTTAGTTGTAGAATAATTTATGATCAATGTTGGTAGCCCACATGGCCGAGAGGTTCGTTAGTTCATATCAAAATCGGTGGGAATAGCTGTTTCGATTTCGGCCCGGAACGCAATTTCTAATTACCGTGACACAGCCCCTTTAAAAAGATGTGTCTTCAGCCTAGACTTAAAAATAACTACATTCTCACTCGACTTAACATTTAGTGGCAATACATTCCACAGTTCAGGAGCGGCTGTGAAAAAGGATCTATGTCCATAGGTCTTCAAATTGTAAATAGGCTTATTAAGGCGTAACATAGCATTGGATGAACGGAGTTGTCTTATGTGGTCTATATAACTCTAGCAACTTCTGCAAACACTTGCGTGCGAAATTATGTAAAACCTTAAAAGTAAGTAAATTAATGGGCCTTTTGCAGCAAGGCATTCACGTGATTGTACAGGAATGTACTGGATGGCAAAACAGATTTAAATCTATTTATTTAGAAGCCTTGTACGAGATCGTATTGTTACTAGCAAAACCTGTTGGTAAATGCTATTTTTCACCTCCAATCGATCTTTCTAAAACAGCGTTTTAAAAAATGGCTTGCCATCCAGCATTCATGGCAACTTCTTTCCCATGGGGATCACCAGCTCATTCATTCGTTAACGAAGTATTATATCAGCACGTGACTGTATTATATCAGCACGTGACTGTATTATATCAGCACGTGACTGCATGTTAGCTGCAAAAGGCCTATTCTCCCTCTCTCACAATTCTCATAAAAGGAAGAAAAAAGTGTTCGGTGAAGAACTATTTGCACCGAAATACCCTTATGTTCACCCCACTGCACTGTGTGGTACCTTCTTTGAGATCACATTTTGTGTTTACTCGAACATCCCAACAATTCCCTGCATTATTTCTCATCCTCTTCCCGATCACTCAAGCTACATGTAAATGAAGACATGTCTCTGAAATACATACCTCGGATTTATAGTTTATTTGTTCAGCTGGTCTTGCGTGACACGTCACGTTACCCTATCTGAGAATGATTTGGACCAATAATCCAGTACTATATGTATTACTAGTAGTTTCAAATTGAAAGTGACATGCTGTCGAGCGAATATAGTAGCAAAGCCATGTATTAAGGCCATCATATACCCATCTAATCAGTATCTAATATTATAAGAGTACGATTTGAATGAATGAAAGTATTCATCAAAGCTGAACGCAGAGTAACAAATGGAGCATAGACCACTCAGTTCGCGGTAAATTCCGACATTTTGAAAGGGGTGCAAACATGGCGCGAAATACAGTGTTTGTATGGGAATCGATGGGAATCCGATGCCAAATAAAATCCGTAAAATAGAATTTCTTAAATATTCTTCAGATACAAACTTAAAGTGCCCCTCAACCCTTTTGCAATTTTTATATATATGAAACTTTGAAAGGTTTTGAGTACTTCTGCGAAGAAATTCTTGGCTTACAGAGAATACACTATGTTCTAGGCTTGTTTGAAATGGTGAAAATGTGATCTCTCCTGACCCATTACCGTGTAAGAAAAAGCCTGGGTCGATTCCCCATCTTACGTCACCTCATTAATGCATTATTGTCCATGACGCCTTTCTATCACAACAACATCGATATATAGAGAATATACACAGTCTGTGAGATTTTAGTAAAGAAAACAGCTATTTTAGACAAAATGCTAAATATTTATTCAAGTTATTGCAAAGTCGAATGAATTGGATGACGTAAGATAGGGAATCGACCCAGTCTTTTTCTTACAAGGTCATGGGTCAGGAGAGGTCACATTTTTTACCAATTCAAACAAGCCTAGAACATAGAGTATTCTCTGTAAGCCACAAATTTCTTCGCAGAAGTATTCAAAGCCTTTCAAAGTTTCATATATATAAATATTGCAAAAGGGTTTAGGGGCACTTTAAGATACCAGGTAAAAGATTAACATATCGAAATTTGAGGGATGTAGCTGTGCTGGGAAGCGTGCAATCGTGTTTTCAGTTTTCCATACATTGATTGTAAAACGAGTCAAATTCCGCGTAAAAATTTACAGACGTATGGAAAACTGAAAACACCATTTGCTGCTTTGTTTGCCTCAATGGGCTCCACCACAAGCAACGGACGGTACACGTGTGTATTTCCCTGAAATTGAATCGCAGATCAACGTATCAAGTGCTTTATTTAGTCTAGTGCTTGATGATAACACAAGATCACAATAAACACAGACATAGATAATTCGTTACTTGTCTTAAAGAGGGATATAAAATTTTAACACTTTGTCTTGAACAGGGTATGGTGTTTAAAAAAAATCTTAAACAGGGTAAGGGTTTCAGAGCCCCAGCGGCACACCCCTACCCAACCCCGGGACTTTTCCTATCCCGAAATTAAAGTATACAATGATCGATTTTGCATTGTTTTATAATCAGACTTTAATTTCGGGATAGGAAAAGTCCCGAGGTTGGGTAGGGTACATACACTTTCTGGAAATGTTTTCCAACTTTTATGTGATGGGTAGAGTGGTGTAGTTAAAAGAAAGGAGGCTCTGTACAGTTGTAGTTGAGACCGGGGCTATTGCTCCTAACAACTTCAAATAGATGCCCACTAAAGTAGAGCACCGCGACAGAGCTTATGATAGCATTAACAACCATGTGGTACCGCCATTTGGCTCTCCATACTCTATTTACTGCCACATTCATCACCCGAGTTTGGATAAAAACTGAGATGGTGTTGAAGAACAGATCAATAGCCAAACCAATTATGGACCGAATGAGAAACTCGTAAATAGGTTTTGCATCGGCATACGGTTTCTCTTTACTGTGCATGAATTCAAAGATATAGATATAACCTAATGCACCAACCAGGCCGGCGGATTCTTGCAGCATGATATGGATGCTAACATCAGCAATGAATCGTCTGCTTCTCAGGCTACGAAACCTACGAGTTGGCCTCCTGTCTCGCTTTAGAAGCCGGTACAAACACTCCCATATTTCATCCCTCATTGTAATCGTAATCCTTTCAAAGAGATCAACTATACCGTGAGCGATGCCAAGGGCCACGAAGAGAGATCGTTGTGACAGTTCACCTTGCATGATTCTAAATACAAGCGCAGATGCCGCATATAAAACTGCCACAAGGACGTGAGCCGCTCCAGGGTGGACTATCCCATTTAGTTTCTGAGCACCAAGGCGAACTACAACCTTAGGGATAGCAGTGATCAGAGGAGCGAAAGCAGCAACTATAGCCCGAGTGTATGGTTCCTGTTTGATGTACCATGGTAAAACCACATAAACAAGGAATAAAGCGGCTGGCAGTCCTAGCAAAAACTGAGCGGAAAGGATGAAGTCGATCTTTAAGGCAATTTTCAATCTATTGGGAAAGAAATGGCGTCCCAGAATATAATTGTTCACAAGGAGCATGAGTGTGAATAAAGCATTCAGTGGGAAGGACATCCAACTCACGTGGTAGATACCGAAGACTTGGAAGTACAATCTGTAGGTCATGTCCGTGAATGCAGCCAGTAGATTAAGAACAAGCAAGTTCAGTTCCTTTATCACAGACCAAGGAAAGACCGCTACGAGTACGAGAAAGTCCCACAGTTCGATAATAAACCCCTCAACAGCTTGAGATCCTGCACGGATTCTTTGAATAGAAATTGGTAGAGCGTTCCAGTTGTGTTCCTTTTCATAAATGGAGCATAACTCTACTGTGTTGAGATCTATGAAAATCAAAAACACGGCGAGAAGACCAATCGCCGTTCCTGCAATAGTTTGGATCAAAAGCACGCTTTCTAAAGACTGCCATAAAGACATTTTGATACTTGGAAGGCTTTTTTCCCACGATTTTGGTTGTTCCTCTTCGCCGTCTGGCGGATCGTATTCTTGGAAAATTGAGTCTGCCGGGTCAAGCTGGGTGAAATCTTCTAACGGTTGTTCAGATGTCGGAATAAGTCTTTCTTGTTGACTGGCCGTCGAATTAGCAGCATAATTCTGTATCAAAGCTACTCCTGTACAATTCTCCAACAGAAACCCAAGAAAAACCAATATTTCCGCGATTACAGCCATGGCTGGTGCGAATATACTACTCGATCTATAGCGTATAATTGTCGAAGGAGTTCCAAGAAGCAATTATTGTTTTGATTTCTTGAAAACGAAACAGCGCACCGTTTTGCAATTAGATTTGGCGTTTTTCCAGGGAAAGATTGAATTTGAACGTTAAAGATCGGAAGATGCACAATACATGAAAATGAACAAATATCACGGCCATGTGCTGAGTTACATCATGAAATCCGCATCACGCTCATTTGTAATGCTGATTTGTCACGCTACCATTTGCTTTCAAGCTTGAAGCGTGAAGAATTTGACAGACAGACAGTATTTTATTTGGCTTTGTACGAACGTGTACATCAACTTGAATCCAAATATTTTATACAGTATATCCTAACTAAGATTGTTTTCCTTATCTCTAAGAGAAACACAGTTAAATATGTATTTCGCTACTATGTTTTGGAGTTTAGGTGGAAAATCTATCATTATATAGAATTTCAAGCGGTCTGGCTGGGAGATCTACATAACGACAATAGGAGCACACAGCGGTCAAACGTCTGCGCGTGCGTATTACGGTCAGATTTCCCGCGCAAAATTACCTTAAAACGTATTACAGTGAACTTCTACCCCCAAAAGTTAAGAAAAATACGTGAAAGTTAAGCTTTTTATTTTCACAGTCGACGGGAAATTGAACAAACTTCAAACTGTGAGTTTACCAAATTGTTTCGTAATTTACCAAAGAAGTTCTCAGGGTTTGAAAGTGGGTTTGTGAACAGTGACGGCCCGCCGGCTCGCTTTGAATTTGATTTGGAATACGTTGTTGTTGCAAGACTTTTAACGCATGCGCAGACGTTTGACCGCTGTGTGCACAACGCATCCTCGCTCTACCAATAATCAGTAAATGGGAAACACGCTTGAAATACCGATTATTGGTAATACTACGACAAATCCTAACCCGAACCATAAACCAAACCCTAACCATCGGACGAGTTCGCGGGTAAACGACGGGTTCTCACTCACTAGAGCTAGGGTTCACAGGTAACAAGAAGAGAAGGTAAACGAGAGGAATTTTTTTTTGAGCGCTCCTACTCGGGCTTGAACTCGTAGTCGTTTGCGTGTTGTGCTTGGCAGTGCAGGCGTCACGACCACTACACTGAGCGCGTCTACCGCCGTTCGGATTTGGACAATTGTTTATCTTTGTCCTTGACTGGTTTTAAGAATGTCATTGTTTAATTTGTGTTCCAGAATTAGCGATTATTGATAATTGAAGAGCAAAAGCCAATTACTGATTATTGGTAATTGTAGAACGATGGTATGTTTGTGTGCAATAGGAGTGACCCGGCCCAGAAGAATACATTGAGAACATACCGCCTTCTTTTGAAGGCTATTTATCAGAGGTTAAGAACCTTAGGCACGGAAACGCCCTCGCTAGATTACGAATAAGCAATCATTCGCTAGAAATAGTAAAGGGCAGATACTCAGGTGGTTATAAAAAACCTGAAGAAATAACTTGTTTTCAGTGCCCCAACGAGACTGAAGATGAAAGGCACTTTCTTGTTAAATGCCCTTTATATAACAACTTGAGGAACGAATTATTAGCTCAATTTAGCTCCCTTAATATCAATCGAAAGAGAATGTCTGATGATCAGTTGTTCCTCTTCATTAAACCTTTGCTTAATTATTTGTAGGTTCGAGACTAGGTGGACATCATTTAACTCTTGGTCCAACCAGATATTTCCAAAACCAATTTGGGTTAGCATGTCTTTGATTTTAGATTTTAGCCGGATTGTCGGGTTTGATTACGTTACAAACGCCCGTTACAAACGCCCTTTCAAATACCGATTAGACGGAAGTAGAAGGAGACAAGGCCAACGGCTTATAAACGTCCCTGCCCAAGGACGCGGCCGGGATCTGAACCCACGACCTCCCGCACTCTAGACCGTGCTCTACCAACTGAGCTCCTTTCTTATTGGCGAGCTGAGCATAACGTTTTACCGCGGTGGAGGAGTGCTTAACAATTCCAGTGCATATGTGTTGATTAAAACGAGATAACATGGAATTTCTGTGGAAAATTGACCAAACCTGTATTGGAACGATCTCCCCGCCAGAGCACCTTTCTTATAATAATAATAATGGCCATATTTATACAGCGCCATATTACCACAGTCTCTTGGCGCTTTACAAATTACTGATATCCTCAGTGTCAGTGAAGTTACAGACTGCTTATACAGTGCTGATAGCTGCCACACAGTTTACAATTTTTGAGTGTGTGGTTAGGAAAATGGCAAGGCTGCTGTACCGAGTGACAATCCCCTGCTCGTTTTCGAGTATAGCACAGCAGGCTTATATACGTCCATGCCCAAGGAAGGACGCGGCCGGGATCTGAACCCACGACCTCCCGCTCTCTAGACCAGATAATAATGTATGTAGCTTACCTGTTTTCTTAGCTCATCAGCGTCCCCAGACGTAGCTGCGAGGGAGAGTTTTGACGCAGGTGCTGACCACGGCATAACCATCTCATCCACAGCATTGGACAGCATGTGTATCTTGGATGCCCACTCTCGACCAATCGTATGCAAGCGGTCCACGGTTACCATGTCACGTGGGTTGGCCGTGACGTCACGCGCAGCCTGGACGATCATTGATGTAAGTTTTTCGATTTCTCCCGATGTTACGCGGACTTGCCTGGTAAACGTAGTTTCATATTTCAGAAGAGTTCGCGCGTTCAAGGTTAATAATATGAGTAGCGGTTGTTTTGAATGAGTATTGTCTACGGCAAATATAGCACCTTAAATGACGTAATTAATCTTAATTGGCTGCCAATACGTGAAAGGAGGGAATGTAATTTGCTGAAGATGACCCATAAGGCTTTATATAATGAAGTGTGGCCAGAATATCTGCGTCTGCAATTACATTCAGTTAGCGCTTATATTTTTTCTCGGATAAGGACGTAAAATCATAGGCCTATCAGTGGATGAAGAGCCACCTCGTGGATATGCCACTGATTAAACCGTTATTATTATCATTATTATTATACTTTAAATCATCGGCCCCTAGATTATTCGTATACCTAGGGAATCAGATACTTTTCAACATATGGCCAAGCACACATTTAATAGCCTCTCAGGAGGTATTAGACTTATCACAAGTTAGTAACTTAGGGACTAGTCGGAAATTAGTAGGAGAGGGGAGGGTGGAGAAAGGGGGAGGGTCATGACTTTGTGAGCGCCTCAAAAGGGAGGGTTATAAAAAATATATATAATGGAAAGGGGAGGGTCATATAAAGTTAAGCTCACCCTTATCTATATGAATAGATCATTAGTGAGCATTTTATTGTAATAGTACAAGATGATGTAAGATAATGAATTGTATACATGATTCAAACAAAACATGCTATCAAATGTCTCTGAAGAATACATCAGAAGCTAGAATACAGCAACATCTGTATCTACTGTTCACTTGCACCAGTTCCTTTATCACTATCATCATCGTCAGCATCAGTATCATCAAGGCAATGGCAATTACCCACAAAACTTGAAATGGGAATACTTTAAACCAACTGATGGCATGAGCGAAGAAGAACTAAAAACACTCACAATTGAAGAGA
The DNA here is from genome assembly GCA_030867875.1 of Actinernus sp. WN-2022. Classification (NCBI taxonomy): domain Eukaryota; kingdom Metazoa; phylum Cnidaria; class Anthozoa; order Actiniaria; family Actinernidae; genus Actinernus; species Actinernus sp. WN-2022. Next base: position 37,737,793 of record JAOWCC010000577.1, read on the forward strand.
TCAAGAAACTATGTAGAGGAGCATGCAAAGGAGCAAAACGCATGGAGAGTTTCCATGCAGGATGTTGTGTCAAGAATCGATGGTGAGCCTGGTCGTGCTGGTGATTGCATGAAAGCAGTTGTCACTAGCACAAAAGACCAGCAGTTCTTTTTTAACACAGAATACGTACAAGAATACAATGCTGCAAAGTCTGATAAAAGTCAAAGTGCCAGGGTATAACTATTTAAAAAAAAAACACAGCATCAGTAGGTCATCTGTGAGTTCTGGAGAAAAGTTTCACGAGTATTGCATTGATCTTTCAGTTGCTCCAACTCCTCGTCCAGTTCCAGACAGCAGCACACTTCCTACAAGTTTCACTACCTTCCTTTTAAAGAAACGCCAACCGCAAATGAAAATGGTGACAGAAGACAAGTGGATGATTATCACCCTAGGCCTAAGGCAGCTTTACAAAGAGAAGAGGATCACTGTAGATGACGCTGAAAGTGGACAAAGCTTCTCAAAGACATATATTGTCGAAGAGAAGCTTGTAAAACAATACATAGAACATCTAAACCATTTAGATATGATGAATGAGAAGAGGAAAATGGAAAATAATGGGAAAACTTTACAAGAAAACAGAATCTGTTGTAAGGAGTTTGACTGGAAACAAATGCTTAGTGATGGAAGCTGTTGCTGTTCTTGATAAGTACATAGTACATACTGTTTGCCGTAAGAAATAAAAACCAACCAGACAAAGCAGGAGAGTATGAGGCCGGTACCCTCATACTCTCTTGAGACAAAGTCATTGCGATTCTCACTTACAATCCTCAGCTGTCATTTCTGAGGAGCAGAGGATGCAGGAACGTAGTGATTTCGCTGCCGAGGAACAGCTAGAAGAGGATGAGACATACAGCACAGGTGAAAGTGATGAAGACCTCGTATTAGAAGAAATAGGAAAGTATAGTTCCAGTGAGCTGTCAGAGTCAGATTGAGTAGGGAGACATACCCTTTAATATCATTTTCTAGCGTTTTTGTACTCTTAGACTACCTTACAGTGCGACTACTGAAAGCGGGGCCACTTAGACAACGAGAACCAATCACATTGTAGAACGAAAACAAAGTATTCCAACTTTGAGTTAGTTGAAACGCTATTGTGTTGTACTCGACAATAATTTGCTCAAATAACCGAAGTTGGAATGCTTTGTTTTCGTTCTGCAATGTGATTGGTTCTCGTTGTCTAAGTGGCCCCGCTTTCAGTAGCCGCACTGTAATATAACAAGATAGACATTTAGTCGTATCACTATCAATGACAGGTTTGTGTCAATGTTGCTCCAGTGAAAAGTTAAGTACCTATTTTTGGAGGTATTATTCTGTAGGGGGGAGGGTCATGATATTTTTGTCTGTGGCCAAGGGGAGGGTCAGGATATTTCGTTCTCATCGTTGGGAGGGTTACCTCATTTCCAACATTTCATTTCAACTCTCTACCCCCCCCCCCCCCCCCCTCTGACTAGTCCCTTATGAGAAATTTTATATCATAGTTTTGTTAATAATTATTTATATAATTAGTATCACAATTCTTTTTTCCTCTCAAGATATACATTGTAATTTTATTTAGCTCTTAGCAAACAAAGAGCCACCTAGTGGATGTATTGCTAATAAATCATTATTTAATATTATTACAATATTATGATTAAATGCCTAACTCCTAAATTTGCAACTTAGACAAAAGTAGCATAATAGTCTATATTAATAACACTATAGAACAACAGACATGCTCTATTTACAATCAAGTGATAAACAAGTATAATAATAATAATAACATATAATCATTAAACTAAGCCGTTAGTCAAGAACTAGATGAAATTAAACAGGCATGTATTAACAACTGAGACGTTTTTGAAGCGCTCCGTTGTGACTTGCGGGAGAATATACCGGTGGCCTCTATCCCGGAGCCGGCGCGATCTAACAGGAGGTAATAAGTCATCAAAATTCCCCCTCCCACCGCTTCACAAAACTCTTCGCAAAATAGTCGTTCCACACAGAACACTTGTTTCGCGAGGTGTCTTTAACTCTGTGTCACGACTTCTCGATCCCAAAAAGGGTCACGCAATACGCGCGGTTACACCGTGACATTACCGCGTACCGTTAAGACAATACACCTTATTCCAATATGGCTGCTCTTATTTGCATACTGCCAAAAAACTTAGGATATTAGGCGAAGTGAATGCCGTCTTTATTAAAGCATGCAAAAGTAAGTAATACTGAGCAGTTTGAGAGTTTGGTCTTCATTGTTGCAAAGTTATTGACATTTAAATACAGTGTAAATCACGAAAACGAGGCTAGTAGGTATAACTGGCTGAAACCCATACAAAACTCTAAAATATTGAAATCTCGATAACTTAGTACCATTTTATACTATCACCCCTAACATTCAGAGTATTGCTAATCTTGGCATACTCTTTAACGTGGTAGCATTCAACTGTTATTTACTGCTCTCTATGCTACTCAAACAGGATTTGCCATTTTGGAAGAGTGTTTATGAAAAAGGTACGAGCCGGAAAACGCTTATAAAATTGTCTTTAAAATTTTGCAGCTAATATGCTTCCGTTATAACAGCTGTACATTTTAATCAAAGTAGTATTCCACAGTGTGAAATAATAGTAAAAATCCTGCATTAGCTATACGAAAAAACCTCCCGTATGAACACCCACAAAAAACGAGAATCGCAGTTCAGCAGCAGACTCGTTCCGAGTCGCTACTATGGCGGCGCGGAACTAATCCTTTGGGCGACTTCCCATGACATCCCACGCGCTTGCTAGTCGCGCCGCCATTTATAACAGCAGCGACTGGGTACGAGTCTGGTTCAGCAACATTGTCATAGTTTCCTGACCGACGGAACCCAATTTAGAAGCAGTAAGGATTTTACCGGTACCTGACTTGCTCGACGTTGTGGGATTTTTCAGCAGATATTTCCGCTAGTTGTTTAAGCCCCTCTGCCTTTGAGACAAGGTCTTTGATGTGTCTCTCGATCTTGTCTCGATCCCCATCTTTTGCTGCACGTAATAAGCGGGTAACTGGAACTCTAGAGCTACGCGAAGGCTTGACAGGTCTACCAAGAATACTTGAAAGGGAGGTCAAGGGTTGGGAAGTGCTGTCCGCTGCACTGAGACCTATTTATGAATTCGGAAACATTTATGAGCCAGATATTAAATATTCTTTAGTAAGGGCTTGAGACTGAGTGGAGTACAACAGAGTACCACCAGACCTATATTTGGTCAAATTAGTTGAGCTAGCTAAGAAATACAGAGGTTATTTGTCGGCTAACCAGCTAATACGGCTGTGTATTTTTAAAGGTTATCTCAACTATAAAATATCTGCCCTCCGAAGCATCGTGCCATTCGTTTGAGTCTTTAAAAGTCACCGACATAGATTAGGCAGTAATAAATAAAGCCTAATGAGTCTCATCAAGAGAGCATAAGTAAGAGAGGGAATCTGGTAGCGCGCGGTGTGCGATAATAATGTCTACCTTATTACATGATATAGCTAATAGCAAGAGAGCATAATAACAAGAGAGCATAATAACAAGAGAGCATAATAACAAGAGAGCATAAGTAAGAGAGGGAATCTTCTTGCGCGCGTTGTGCGATCATAATGTCTACCTTATTACATGATATAGCTAATAGCAAGAGCAAGAGAGCATAATAACAAGAGAGCATAATAACAAGAGAGCATAAGTAAGAGAGGGAATCTTCTTGCGCGCGGTGTGCGATGATAATGTCTACCTTATTACATGATATAGCTAATATCAAGAGAGCATAATAACAAGAGAGCATAATAACAAGAGAGCATAATAACAAGAGAGCATAATAACAAGAGAGCATAATAACAAGAGAGCATAATAACAAGAGAGCATATTAACAAGAGAGCATAAGTAAGAGAGGGAATCTCGTAGCGCGCGGTGTGCGATCATAATGTCTACCTTATTACATGATATAGCTAATAACAAGAGAGCATAATAATAAGAGAGCATAATAACAAGAGAGCATAATAACAAGAGAGCATAAGTAAGAGAGGGAATCTCGTAGCGCGCGGTGTGCGATCATAATGTCTACCTTATTACATGATACAGCTAATAGCAAGAGAGCATAATAACAAGAGAGCATAATAACAAGAGAGCATAAGTAAGAGAGGGAATCTTCTTGCGCGCGTTGTGCGATCATAATGTCTACCTTATTACATGATATAGCTAATAGCAAGAGAGCATAATAACAAGAGAGCATAAGTAAGAGAGGGAATCTTCTTGCGCGCGTTGTGCGATCATAATGTCTACCTTATTACATGATATAGCTAATAGCAAGAGAGCATAATAACAAGAGAGCATAAGTAAGAGAGGGAATCTTCTTGCGCGCGTTGTGCGATCATAATGTCTACCTTATTACATGATATAGCTAATAGCAAGAGAGCATAATAACAAGAGAGCATAAGTAAGAGAGGGAATCTTCTTGCGCGCGTTGTGCGATCATAATGTCTACCTTATTACATGATATAGCTAATAGCAAGAGAGCATAATAACAAGAGAGCATAAGTAAGAGAGGGAATCTCGTAGCGCGCGGTGTGCGATAATAATGTCTACCTTATTACATGATATAGCTAATAACAAGAGAGCATAATAACAAGAGAGCATAATAACAAGAGAGCATAAGCAAGAGAGGGAATCTTCTTGCGCGCGTTGTGCGATAATAATGTCTTCCTTATTACATGATATAGCTAATAGCAAGAGAGCATAATAACAAGAGAGCATAATAACAAGAGAGCATAATAACAAGAGAGCATAATAACAAGAGAGCATAAGTAAGAGAGGGAATCTCGTAGCGCGCGGTGTGCGATAATAATGTCTACCTTATTACATGATATAGCTAATAGCAAGAGAGCATAATAACAAGAGAGCATAATAACAAGAGAGCATAATAACAAGAGAGCATAAGTAAGAGAGGGAATCTTCTTGCGCGCGTTGTGCGATAATAATGTCTACCTTATTACATGATATAGCTAATAGCAAGAGAGCATAATAACAAGAGAGCATAAGTAAGAGAGGGAATCTCGTAGCGCGCGGTGTGCGATAATAATGTCTACCTTATTACATGATATAGCTAATAACAAGAGAGCATAATAACAAGAGAGCATAATAACAAGAGAGCATAAGCAAGAGAGGGAATCTTCTTGCGCGCGTTGTGCGATAATAATGTCTACCTTATTACATGATATAGCTAATAGCAAGAGAGCATAATAACAAGAGAGCATAATAACAAGAGAGCATAATAACAAGAGAGCATAATAACAAGAGAGCATAATAACAAGAGAGCATAAGTAAGAGAGGGAATCTCGTAGCGCGCGGTGTGCGATAATAATGTCTACCTTATTACATGATATAGCTAATAGCAAGAGAGCATAATAACAAGAGAGCATAATAACAAGAGAGCATAAGCAAGAGAGGGAATCTCGTAGCGCGCGGTGTGCGATAATAATATCTACCTTATTACATGATATAGCTAATAGCAAGAGAGCATAATAATAAGAGAGCATAATAACAAGAGAGCATAAGCAAGAGAGGGAATCTCGTAGCGCGCGGTGTGCGATGATAATGTCTACCTTATTACATGATATAGCTAATAGCAAGAGAGCATAATAACAAGAGAGCATAATAACAAGAGAGCATAAGCAAGAGAGGGAATCTCGTAGCGCGCGGTGTGCGATGATAATGTCTACCTTATTACATGATATAGCTAATAGCAAGAGAGCATAATAACAAGAGAGCATAATAACAAGAGAGCATAAGTAAGAGAGGGAATCTTCTTGCGCGCGTTGTGCGATAATAATGTCTACCTTATTACATGATATAGCTAATAGCAAGAGAGCACAATAACAAGAGAGCATAATAACAAGAGAGCATAAGTAAGAGAGGGAATCTTCTTGCGCGCGGTGTGCGATGATAATGTCTACCTTATTACATGATATAGCTAATAGCAAGAGAGCATAATAACAAGAGAGCATATTAACAAGAGAGCATAAGTAAGAGGGGGAATCTCGTAGCGCGCGGTGTGCGATCATAATGTCTACCTTATTACATGATATAGCTAATAACAAGAGAGCATAATAATAAGAGAGCATAATAACAAGAGAGCATAATAACAAGAGAGCATAAGTAAGAGAGGGAATCTCGTAGCGCGCGGTGTGCGATCATAATGTCTACCTTATTACATGATACAGCTAATAGCAAGAGAGCATAATAACAAGAGAGCATAATAACAAGAGAGCATAAGTAAGAGAGGGAATCTTCTTGCGCGCGTTGTGCGATCATAATGTCTACCTTATTACATGATATAGCTAATAGCAAGAGAGCATAATAACAAGAGAGCATAAGTAAGAGAGGGAATCTTCTTGCGCGCGTTGTGCGATCATAATGTCTACCTTATTACATGATATAGCTAATAGCAAGAGAGCATAATAACAAGAGAGCATAAGTAAGAGAGGGAATCTTCTTGCGCGCGTTGTGCGATCATAATGTCTACCTTATTACATGATATAGCTAATAGCAAGAGAGCATAATAACAAGAGAGCATAAGTAAGAGAGGGAATCTTCTTGCGCGCGTTGTGCGATCATAATGTCTACCTTATTACATGATATAGCTAATAGCAAGAGAGCATAATAACAAGAGAGCATAAGTAAGAGAGGGAATCTCGTAGCGCGCGGTGTGCGATAATAATGTCTACCTTATTACATGATATAGCTAATAACAAGAGAGCATAATAACAAGAGAGCATAATAACAAGAGAGCATAAGCAAGAGAGGGAATCTTCTTGCGCGCGTTGTGCGATAATAATGTCTTCCTTATTACATGATATAGCTAATAGCAAGAGAGCATAATAACAAGAGAGCATAATAACAAGAGAGCATAATAACAAGAGAGCATAATAACAAGAGAGCATAAGTAAGACAGGGAATCTCGTAGCGCGCGGTGTGCGATAATAATGTCTACCTTATTACATGATATAGCTAATAGCAAGAGAGCATAATAACAAGAGAGCATAATAACAAGAGAGCATAAGCAAGAGAGGGAATCTCGTAGCGCGCGGTGTGCGATGATAATGTCTACCTTATTACATGATATAGCTAATAGCAAGAGAGCATAATAACAAGAGAGCATAATAACAAGAGAGCATAAGCAAGAGAGGGAATCTCGTAGCGCGCGGTGTGCGATGATAATGTCTACCTTATTACATGATATAGCTAATAGCAAGAGAGCATAATAACAAGAGAGCATAATAACAAGAGAGCATAAGCAAGAGAGGGAATCTCGTAGCGCGCGGTGTGCGATGATAATGTCTACCTTATTACATGATATAGCTAATAGCAAGAGAGCATAATAGCAAGAGAGCATAATAACAAGAGAGCATAATAACAAGAGAGCATAATAATAAGAGAGCATAATAACAAGAGAGCATAAGCAAGAGAGGGAATCTCGTAGCGCGCGGTGTGCGATGATAATGTCTACCTTATTACATGATACAGCTAATAGCAAGAGAGCATAATAATAAGAGAGCATAATAACAAGAGAGCATAAGCAAGAGAGGGAATCTCGTAGCGCGCGGTGTGCGATGATAATGTCTACCTTATTACATGATATAGCTAATAGCAAGAGAGCATAATAATAAGAGAGCATAATAACAAGAGAGCATAAGCAAGAGAGGGAATCTCGTAGCGCGCCGTGTGCGATAATAATGTCTACCTTATTACATGATATAGCTAATAGCAAGAGAGCATAATAATAAGAGAGCATAATAACAAGAGAGCATAAGCAAGAGAGGGAATCTCGTAGCGCGCGGTGTGCGATAATAATGTCTACCTTATTACATGATATAGCTAATAGCAAGAGAGCATAATAACAAGAGAGCATAATAACAAGAGAGCATAATAACAAGAGAGCATAATAACAAGAGAGCATAATAACAAGAGAGCATAAGCAAGAGAGGGAATCTCGTAGCGCGCGGTGTGCGATAATAATGTCTACCTTATTACATGATATAGCTAATAGCAAGAGAGCATAATAACAAGAGAGCATAATAACAAGAGAGCATAATAACAAGAGAGCATAATAACAAGAGAGCATAATAACAAGAGAGCATAAGCAAGAGAGGGAATCTCGTAGCGCGCGGTGTGCGATGATAATGTCTACCTTATTACATGATATAGCTAATAGCAAGAGAGCATAATAACAAGAGAGCATAATAACAAGAGAGCATAAGCAAGAGAGGGAATCTCGTAGCGCGCGGTGTGCGATGATAATGTCTACCTTATTACATGATATAGCTAATAGCAAGAGAGCATAATAATAAGAGAGCATAATAACAAGAGAGCATAAGTAAGAGAGGGAATCTCGTAGCGCGCGGTGTGCGATAATAATGTCTACCTTATTACATGATATAGCTAATAGCAAGAGAGCATAATAACAAGAGAGCATAATAACAAGAGAGCATAAGTAAGAGAGGGAATCTCGTAGCGCGCGTTGTGCGATAATAATGTCTACCTTATTACATGATATAGCTAATAGCAAGAGAGCATAATAATAAGAGAGCATAATAACAAGAGAGCATAAGTAAGAGAGGGAATCTCGTAGCGCGCGGTGTGCGATAATAATGTCTACCTTATTACATGATATAGCTAATAGCAAGAGAGCATAATAATAAGAGAGCATAATAACAAGAGAGCATAAGTAAGAGAGGGAATCTCGTAGCGCGCGTTGTGCGATCATAATGTCTACCTTATTACATGATATAGCTAATAGCAAGAGAGCATAATAACAAGAGAGCATAAGTAAGAGAGGGAATCTTCTTGCGCGCGTTGTGCGATCATAATGTCTACCTTATTACATGATATAGCTAATAGCAAGAGAGCATAATAACAAGAGAGCATAAGTAAGAGAGGGAATCTCGTAGCGCGCGGTGTGCGATAATAATGTCTACCTTATTACATGATATAGCTAATAACAAGAGAGCATAATAACAAGAGAGCATAATAACAAGAGAGCATAAGCAAGAGAGGGAATCTTCTTGCGCGCGTTGTGCGATAATAATGTCTTCCTTATTACATGATATAGCTAATAGCAAGAGAGCATAATAACAAGAGAGCATAATAACAAGAGAGCATAATAACAAGAGAGCATAATAACAAGAGAGCATAAGTAAGAGAGGGAATCTCGTAGCGCGCGGTGTGCGATAATAATGTCTACCTTATTACATGATATAGCTAATAGCAAGAGAGCATAATAACAAGAGAGCATAATAACAAGAGAGCATAAGCAAGAGAGGGAATCTCGTAGCGCGCGGTGTGCGATGATAATGTCTACCTTATTACATGATATAGCTAATAGCAAGAGAGCATAATAACAAGAGAGCATAATAACAAGAGAGCATAAGCAAGAGAGGGAATCTCGTAGCGCGCGGTGTGCGATGATAATGTCTACCTTATTACATGATATAGCTAATAGCAAGAGAGCATAATAACAAGAGAGCATAATAACAAGAGAGCATAAGCAAGAGAGGGAATCTCGTAGCGCGCGGTGTGCGATGATAATGTCTACCTTATTACATGATATAGCTAATAGCAAGAGAGCATAATAGCAAGAGAGCATAATAACAAGAGAGCATAATAACAAGAGAGCATAATAATAAGAGAGCATAATAACAAGAGAGCATAAGCAAGAGAGGGAATCTCGTAGCGCGCGGTGTGCGATGATAATGTCTACCTTATTACATGATACAGCTAATAGCAAGAGAGCATAATAATAAGAGAGCATAATAACAAGAGAGCATAAGCAAGAGAGGGAATCTCGTAGCGCGCGGTGTGCGATGATAATGTCTACCTTATTACATGATATAGCTAATAGCAAGAGAGCATAATAATAAGAGAGCATAATAACAAGAGAGCATAAGCAAGAGAGGGAATCTCGTAGCGCGCCGTGTGCGATAATAATGTCTACCTTATTACATGATATAGCTAATAGCAAGAGAGCATAATAATAAGAGAGCATAATAACAAGAGAGCATAAGCAAGAGAGGGAATCTCGTAGCGCGCGGTGTGCGATAATAATGTCTACCTTATTACATGATATAGCTAATAGCAAGAGAGCATAATAACAAGAGAGCATAATAACAAGAGAGCATAATAACAAGAGAGCATAATAACAAGAGAGCATAATAACAAGAGAGCATAAGCAAGAGAGGGAATCTCGTAGCGCGCGGTGTGCGATAATAATGTCTACCTTATTACATGATATAGCTAATAGCAAGAGAGCATAATAACAAGAGAGCATAATAACAAGAGAGCATAATAACAAGAGAGCATAATAACAAGAGAGCATAATAACAAGAGAGCATAAGCAAGAGAGGGAATCTCGTAGCGCGCGGTGTGCGATGATAATGTCTACCTTATTACATGATATAGCTAATAGCAAGAGAGCATAATAACAAGAGAGCATAATAACAAGAGAGCATAAGCAAGAGAGGGAATCTCGTAGCGCGCGGTGTGCGATGATAATGTCTACCTTATTACATGATATAGCTAATAGCAAGAGAGCATAATAATAAGAGAGCATAATAACAAGAGAGCATAAGTAAGAGAGGGAATCTCGTAGCGCGCGGTGTGCGATAATAATGTCTACCTTATTACATGATATAGCTAATAGCAAGAGAGCATAATAACAAGAGAGCATAATAACAAGAGAGCATAAGTAAGAGAGGGAATCTCGTAGCGCGCGTTGTGCGATAATAATGTCTACCTTATTACATGATATAGCTAATAGCAAGAGAGCATAATAATAAGAGAGCATAATAACAAGAGAGCATAAGTAAGAGAGGGAATCTCGTAGCGCGCGGTGTGCGATAATAATGTCTACCTTATTACATGATATAGCTAATAGCAAGAGAGCATAATAATAAGAGAGCATAATAACAAGAGAGCATAAGTAAGAGAGGGAATCTCGTAGCGCGCGTTGTGCGATAATAATGTCTACCTTATTACATGATATAGCTAATAGCAAGAGAGCATAATAACAAGAGAGCATAATAACAAGAGAGCATAAGTAAGAGAGGGAATTTTGTAGCGCGCGGTGTGCGATGATAATGTCTAATAAAATCTATTTTTAGAAACCGGAAGCAGCTGAAACAAAGTGCGCGAGCGCGCGACAGCATTCTCGTGGCGCGAAACTGTTTTCCCGCCGATTGTTGTTGCGCGTGCGCGCACTTGCTGCAGTTCAACTGTTTCCGGTTACTAAAAATAGATTGTATTTGACATTTTCATCGCACAAGCGCGCGTATTGGAGATTCCTTCTGCTTCTTACACGAGATTTTCGCGCGATCTGAATTTCAGGGCCCAAGAAAATGGCCGCCACTGGAATTTCGGCGCTCAATGTACACTGATTAAGATGGACCCTTTAAGTATTTTGACGAGCCTTAATAATGCGGCAGCCGTATTAATTGGTAAACTAACTACGTTGTTTATTATATAAGTCTGCCAAAAAAATACTACGCGAGCAACCGGGAAGCCATTTATTTTTACTACTCTAATACGGTCTCATATTTCTTGCGTTCTTGTGCATATTTCACGCGTTCTTTGCATATTTATATAATAAAGTCCATTTAACTACGGTAGAGAACTGAGATGAATAAAGCCAGAGCACTTTTGTTGCGAGCCTGAAGCATGAAACAGTGACTAACCAAGCAGTGCTTGTTGATCCGCTACTTCCATCTCTTCCTCTTCAGGAGCAAATAGCAGATTCTCTACACTCCTGCTTAAGTGCTTCTTTTCGATTTTCTTCAAAAACCTTGGAGAAGGAGCTGTTTGGGGCTGGATTTCAGCTGGTGACTTCTGCGCATTCAATAAAGGAAAGAGAAGTGGAAAAAGGAATAATCAGTATAAACCTATTTCACAAATAGTTATCTCTTGCATGTTGCATTTTGCATTCAAACTGTTCGTGGGCATCGGTGCGGAATGCGGGAAAGGGGCTAATGAGTATGGAATACGTCGGCTATAGATGCATGCTTGGCAAATGCTATCGTACCTTAGTTACTGCAAGATCACTACTGATAGGAGAAGATGACACAAGCTCTTCTGTGAACGGTAACACGACTTCACTACCACCTTCAGTTGACGACGTGTCGCTTGCTGTGAATAAAACGAGATAAAAGACGGTAATTATAATTTCATAACTATTTATCTTCATCATCATCATTACGATAAAAAAAAATAAGTAGAGGAAATCGCATGAACGCGAGTGCTATACAAAGTCACGATTTATGGGCTCTGAGTGATATTATCAGAACTGCACGAGCAGTTCATACGACTTTTCGTTTATAATATACTGAGCAAAGTAACGTTTGCTGAGAGCGTGCAACAGTGCACTATATAACCTTTTTATGCACTCGTTATTCACCAATCAGAATCCAGATATTTTATCGAGTATATCATAATAATAATGATTGTTGTTGTTGTTTTATTATTATTATTTTCGGCCTGATTAGCAGGTTTTGAACACTTATTATACACACTTCGAGAAACTACACGAAGATGTGAGGTAAACCTCGATATTTGTTTTAACTTTTCTCAGTTTAATGATAGATCTTCACGGTTACTGTATTAATATGTTCAAATATTTGAATTAAATGGTGTTTCGGATAGCGAAAATCTTTTGCCGGCTTCTTTTTTACGGGTCCCTAACCCTGGTCGGCGAAGCGAGTTTACGCCGTTATTATACTACGAACCTGCATAAAGGCCTTCCAAGAGGTCTGGACCGACAGTCGGCATCGCTGGATCGTGATCCAATGCTTCACTTGGAGTAGGGCTAGAATCTATGAACTCTAAAAAGTAGAAAAGCAGGATGTTCAATTAACTACGAGAGAGAGAGCGCGTTTTTAACACTCATATTACCTTTCTTTAACTCCTTTTTCTGAACCTTGTGTTTTGTTGTGATATATAGGCACATCGTATGTCAGAGGCAAACCACAGATGTAATCACATCAGTAAAAACGAGCTTTGCACAGCCAGAACCAACTTTACATATAAACCACTCAATAACAAATGCTTTGAAAGCATACTCCTTATGCACCAGTCAATTCCAAATTTCAAATGCCCCACGGTGGAGCCGGCAAAGATATAAGGCAAATGCCCCACCCCCGGGCACATCCATATACCTTCCCCCAGTACGAGTAATTTGAATCAGAGTGAAATGAATACGAGTCCGGCTTGACTTCATAAAATAGTTCAAACAAGCAGTTCAAACTAGCATTAAATGGAAAATATGGCCGTTAAATACATGAACGAGAAAGATATAACATGCCTTTACATATATACTCTGTACCTTTGATATAACAGATCTACAGTGATCCTATGTGAAGTGTGCTGCCTTACTAGCTTTAAATACACCCACAAGCTTTTGTAGCCGGCCTTGCTGGACAAGCCAGTCAGCCACGAAATTCTCGCTTTTGACAATAAACGCTTCCATTTATAATGTTTACTGCACAACAAGGGAACAACGAGGTTAGTTTCTTTCCAATAATTATTTTCGGTAGTGTACAATGCACTTCCATACTGTCACGGATTAGAATACAGAGCCGAGCTTTTTTTAAACACCAGACGTTTTTCGCAGCATGACCATCGCCAGACTGATTGGATTGAAAACGGTAGTAAATTAATCTTACTATAATTAAACCTTGGACATGTTTCTTGTTGATCAACACGGACGGGAAGACCCTTGTTCAGTTTGATGTTTGTGACTTGGCGATACGCGGCCAACGCACGCGATGACGTCGTATCACGCCAAATAAGGAAAATTTGACCTCCGGTTGCCGTCCATGACTTTATGAACGTCTTTTGCTAATGCTGTCTAATGCGTGATCGACCCCTGGACCGATAGTTGCAAATGCCCCACTCCACCATGTCCCGGGGGGGGGGGGGGATGGGCACCGCTGGAATTGACTGATGCATTACTATTACAGGGTTCACACAGGAAAGTTATAATGAAATTCTATGACTTTTCCATGACTAAATTAAAAATTAGGTTCTGAAGGAGACAAGAAAAACTAGAAAACGTCATTTAACTAGGCCTGTCCACCTACTTTAATATTGCTTGAAAACTTTTACAAAGGAAGGAATACTACCAATGGAGCACATCCTTATCTCAATGTAACGTATTATCATTAGCATGTAGCCAGGACTCCGCCGGTTTTAAAACAACCAAGTCAAAATCATCAAGTAGCAGATGGATAATGATGAAGAGTGCTGAAAGAGAACCTACTAATCTATCTAGAAGTCAAGCATCAAAACATTCCAATGGTCCATCATAAAATTCCATGACTTTTGACATTTTTGCAAATTTCCATGACTGTGTGAACCCTGTATTAATACCAAATAAAACCATTAGCCTGTATAACAAACCTCAATCTCATTCACTCTTTCACCATATATTGGTGGGTTTGTAAACTTGCAGCAAGAATAATGGTATTCGTATGTGGTCCTTACCCATTGCACTGCCAGTTGGTCGCTGAACGGCCATCTTGATTGTTTTGACCTTCCCCATGATTTGCCTTATGTTGTCATTCACGTTTTCGTGTAGCGAACTGTCACCGATATTACAAATAGCCTCCTCAACAGCAAGGCCGAGACTAGGGAGAGCTGTGAAACAAGGGTATGGATTAAAGGCACATGGAAGTTTACAAATGCACCTTTCTCCTGTAAATTCTTTCTAAAATACTTCCAAACTGCTTTCTCATGGCTGAGCCTGGGTTCGCGCAAGGAGGCATAGGAAGCCTAAAGGTAGTGCGCTTGCAAGCCGTCCGCCGCATGGGGCATTCCTCAGTTTATGACCTATTATATATATATCGGGTTTGAACCTAATTTAGATTTCAGGGTCCAGGTTTTTCGTAAAAAAATATAGAATTCCGGGTTATAGACGATTCAGAATAATAAATCAAGGTGGAAATTCGGTTCATTTTCACATTAACTTGGAAATCCCGGTTTGGGGCTACCTTTTACTCGTAAAACCAGGACCGGTTCTGCACTCCATGACAGCACATACCTACCCATTAATTATTACAAGTGCCCCCATCCCTCGGGATCCATCCATGTGTGGTCGCACATGGCTATCGTCATATAAAAAGTGACGAAATTCTTACTTTAATGCTGGAAGAAAATAACGATTTGAGCATAGGTGGTGAAGAAATAACCTTGCAGTACCCCAGCCTTGCCAGTATGGATTGTTCTTTTATGTAAATTCAGATTTGTTTTACCTATTCTTAAGTCATACCTGCTTCTAATTCCCCAGATGTCGACTGCAGTGTACCCTTGAACATAGGGTCAGCGGTGTTCATCATTTCTCTCTTGGCAACTTGAACTACGCGATGTCCTCGGCTGAGCAATCCGCGAGAAGCCTGGGCAAGTTTTGCTGCGTTCTTTTCTGTCAGAGCTTCGTGACAAAAAGCAATATCTCCTTGAATGTGTGCCTCTGAAAAAGGAACATGTACATTAAGTCATGCGCAAACGAGGAAACATTACTGCTAATAATGATTGTTTCTTGGGTGACCAAACGAGTGGGAAGCAAGGAAAAATGTTTGCTGGTTGGCTGATAGCCTATGTCCAGCCGCTGATCACCCTCAAATATCGGGAGAGCGCGTCTGTGAGTTACGTTCGTTAATCTTGTTCCGAGTAATTTATTCACAGACATTACCATGTTCAATTACCCGTATCGTATTACCGTGTTCATTCAGAAATATCAGCATATCACCAGCATATCGCCTTAAAAGGGCATGCGACTGTGCACTCTATAACCTTTTTATGCACTCATTATTGACCACTCAGAATCCAGATATTTGTTGAGTATATTATAACCGCAAAATATTCCTTACTAACCAGAAATATCCATGAAGTCCCTGGCGTCTGTGATATCATCCACAGCATCAGTCAATATGAGTAACCTATTACCCCAATCATGTCGTAGGAATCCCAGACGATCCACAGCTCCACGGTCATGTGGTGCTCGACGAACTGCGGCAGCAGCAGTTACCAACTGAGGAGTGATTTTCTCGAGTTCAGTTGAAGTGGAGTTGATGATGTGCACTCCTGAAATAATTGCCAAGAATGAATTTGGGAGGACTAGTTCAATTAACAATTTCAAAGTGTCGCCATTTCTCGAGGTTTTAATGGATTTCGATGCACTACACGGCAATACAACGTTCTCTTCCTGTAGATTAAGTTTAATGCATGGAATTTTGCCGTATTTTGAGTAGAAATACCAGAAAATGGCGTTTTTCTAACCAACCCTAACCTCTAGCTCTCAAATAAAGAAATTATGGGATAGATCTCACACAAGTAAATTATGGGATAGAAAGGCCAGAAAAGTCTTAAACTGTCATTTGCCCTTTCATGAAAACGGCAAAGACACGAGTTACTGGCTTTTAAAGCTAAAGGCACACAAGATCTGCCATGTTTTCACAAAAGGAGCCGTAGAACCTAAGACCCCCTTTTGTGAAAACATGGCAGATATATATATATTAGTATTATTTTATAGTTAGTGTGATGGCTCACGGCTTTACTGACTTAATAAATAATGATGATGACCTACTGACGTATAGTTTTGAATCCCCAAACAACACGTGCCGTAAGCGCTTACTCGCGTTCGTATGCGTTTACTCGCGTTTTCGTTTGGCCATGTAATGTTTGTCAAGGTCTGCGTCTTTCATTGACCGAAAAAAGAAAAAAAACACGTTTTTCAATATTATGAGCTAGTACAGGAGCAGTACCATGACAAAATTATGTGAAACTTAGTACATCAATAGAACTTTACGTGATAAAGAACCGTATCTTACCTAGGATTTTTGAATGATCACGTGACCTGTTAACACGCTCCTTCTAAAATGGGGTAGCGAGTTTTCATCAAGTAAGCAAGTCACTTCATTTGTGTGTCCAGTATATTTTGATTAGTAATTTCTACGAACTCACGCTTAGAGAATAGTCCAGTTGCGTATTCGAAAATTACCGCTGAATGCATTGTCTACAGACGCATGTACGCAAGGTTAGCCTCATTCTGAAGTTAAACATTCATAAATACCAGTGAGAAGGTGGGCTATTCACAACACTGTGTATTGTTGTGGTTTCAAGTTTTGCACGTTCTCGTTGGTATTTAAGAATGTTCGACTTCAGAATGAGGCTAACCCTGCGTACATGCGTCTGTAGTCATTGCATTCAGCAGTAATTTTCGAATACGAAACTTGACTATTTGACTATCGTTTACTATTAAGGGTATATTCAGCAAAACAGATCATGTGACCACATTTCCACCTTAACATCTTATCCCCTAATCAATAAAAACAAGATATCTATTTGACTTGTTAAAGGATCAGGAATGTTATTTTCATGATCAATTTTCTCCGATGTATAAAACTCGCAGCCACATCCTTTATAATGTGTTTATCTTAGCTATGACGTCACCGATCACGTGGTCACCCTAAGAAGTAGCATAAATGTTGAGGAAATCAGGCCCAACAAAATATTACATTATAATATAAAATAGTAACTATCAGTAAAGTAAGACAAGAAAACGTTAAATCTTTGCTGGGGGTCTGGCAACAACTGAAGGTCAACTCCAAACCTTAACGTACTTGAGATGTCGCGAAGGAACGTTCGAGTAGTAAATCTAAAAGTTCAGTGTTGCCCATAGTGGCCCACTTTATAAAAAAGAACAGTACGGAGTTTGAAAAAAGCAGCGATACCGAGAATTAAAAAAACCATACAACCAGAAATAGAGAACAAATTGCTTACTTCTTGCATCACCAGAAATAGATGCCGCATGTTTCGAAACTTCAACCAGTCGTCCAGCATGTCTTTGAAAAAGGTCGGCTTTTTGCTTGAGTTTTAGAAGAACTTGTTCTTGGCTGAGGGCGCTTCTATCCTACAGAAGACGATTAAAACAATAGATTACAACCTATTTCAGTGTTCGTGCACAGGCGGTGTTTCAAGTTTTTTAGACAATCATTCGACATACTCATTCGACACAATCATTACGTGCAAACTTCCGCCACTTCTGGTCGGCAACGCATGTTGGCGAAGTTTGTTGAGTACTCGAATGTGTAAAAGCACCTAAATTATTCGATTCAGTACCTCAAAACCACGATAAACCAGTGAGCCTGGTTGCAAAGCATGTCTAATGATTGTGTCGAATGACTACGTCGAATGATTGCTCTATGCACGTAACACTGAAATCGGTTGTAATCCCTCCACTTTATAAATGATCCCGAAAAGTGCTCCTTACGATTAGAGTTCAGGCCGGGCTAGAAATTAGAGGAACATACCACAACCAACTGTTGCTAGTTGTCACATTTTTTTTACTAGCAACGTGGTCTGATCCACTAGCAACAGCAACAGCCATGAAAAACCACAAATGAGTTCAGCAAGATTTTACTAGCAACATGGTCTGATCCACTAGCAACAGCCATAAAACCACAAATGAGTTCAGCAAGATTCTACTAGCAACATTGGCTGCTCCACTAGAAACAGCCCCGTATAAAACCACAAATGAGTTCAGCAAGATTCTACTAGCAACAGCCCGCATAAAACCACAAATGAGTTCAGCAAGATTCTACTAGCAATATGGTCTGATCCACGAGCAACAGCCCGCTTAAAACCACAAATGAGTTCAGCAAGATTCTACTAGCAATATGGTCTGATCCACGAGCAACAGCCCGCATAAAACCACAAATGAGTTCAGCGAGATTCTACTAGCAACATGGTTTGCTCCACTAGAACTGACAGCCCCGCATAAAACTACTAATGAGTTCAGCAAGATTCTACTAGCAACAGCCCGCATAAAACCACAAATGAGTTCAGCAAGATTCTACTAGCAACATGGTCTGATCCACTAGCAACAGCCATAAAACCACGAATGAGTTCAGCAAGATTCTACTAGCAACATGGTCTGCTCCACTAGCAACAGCCCGCATAAAGCCACAAATGAGTCCAGCAAGATTCTACTAGCAACATGGTCTGCTCCACTAGCAACAGCCATAAAACCACAAATGAGTTCAGCAAGATTCTACTAACAATATTTGCGAGTTGTTATGAGAGTTTACTCGCATTTCTAAAATTCTATTTGCATGTTGCGAGTGGGCGACCCTAATTTGAAGCCCTAGGGCCAATTTAATAAAACAATTACACGTGTATTTTACAAGCCTGGCCATTGTTTAAACGCCGGAAAACAATGGCCAGATTTGTAAAATACACATGTAAAGGTTTTGTTGTGTTGGCCCCTGGAGTTCACTAAAGAAGAGAACTGTGTTGCTGGTCTCACCAGTAAGGGTAAAGTAGCTGAAGACATGAGTTGATGAATGGGCAGCTCAGCATCTGCAAACACGTCACTGATCTGATCCACGATGGCGAGTGTTACCTGACGATCCAGTCTTTTCAATTCCCCTGACAATCGCTCAACAGTCATGTCAAACTCTCTCCTGGAGAGAAGACAGGAATGTATACTGAGCATGATTTACATAAACCAGAGTTGAATGAGCTTTTGTTTCTATTGTACCAATGTAGTAGTTGATGTGGTGATTTTAGATAAAGGGGCACTGCTAATCGAATTGATCCTTCAAGAGAAATCTCATGTGAATGTCCTGATAAGTGATATACTTTTCAAACTTTTTCGATAGAGAATGGCAAAGACTAAAGTGGATTACAAACTTTTAAAGCTTATTCTAGAAACTTTATTTCGGTTACAGTAGGCAGGACCGAGTTCAAGTTCCTCTAAATTGTTCTTAAACACAGTATTTTTCATCCACTCGAATCTTTGGAATCCCGTTCATTAAAATTGTCTCAAATGTTCTCCAGTATAATCTGAGTAGTTATTTTTGTATTTTGTCATGAGCAAGTTTGCCATTTAGGGGCTAGTTGACATACACTCTTTAACATGAGCTTCATACTGTGGTTTAGGTTTTTCTTTCTCCTACACAAGACTAAGTACAATGGAGGGAAAGCCCTATTATCGCTAATGTTCAACATGGATGCGACACTTTTCGCTCTCATAGAATGATTCAGATTCTGTACGACACTAAATCATCCCTTTTTAAGATACAAGTCTCACAAAATTTGAGAAGCAATGAGGAATGAACGCTACAAAGGGTACATGCATCTCACACCGCGGCAAAACGTCACGCGCATGCGTATTTGCTATTCTTGTCCGCGCGCGGCCGCCCCCAGTTTCCCGCGAAAACTGAAATGAAACAACAGGCACATGCCGTGATTTTAACGTTTCTGCTTAAAAGTATTCATTTGTGAACTGTTTTGTCAAAAACTAAGAAAACTACTTAAAAGCTAAGCCTAAGACTTTAACAGGTTGAAGTTTTCTTAATTTGTAATTCATTGTGAGTTTACTAAGTTATAAAATTATTTACTAAAAAAGTTGAAACCCTCGGTAATTTGTATTTGATAGCAGAGCCTTCGTTCTTTTGGCCAGCGGAGCATACCGTTTTGCCGCGGTGTGCATGCATCTAGCCAGTTGGTACATGTATGTTATAAATTATACATTACAGCGTACCTTGCTCGAAGTGAATTGGGATTTGCCATCACAGTTTTCTGCAACTCTGCCAACTCATTTCTCGTCTGTAGAACCTAATTGAAGGTTGATCAGTAAGATTACACAGTCCATTAGCTAAAGGAACCGCCAAGTTTCCT
Organism: Actinernus sp. WN-2022; assembly: GCA_030867875.1. Classification (NCBI taxonomy): domain Eukaryota; kingdom Metazoa; phylum Cnidaria; class Anthozoa; order Actiniaria; family Actinernidae; genus Actinernus; species Actinernus sp. WN-2022. The sequence continues at coordinate 37,758,539 of JAOWCC010000577.1, forward strand.
TGCATTGCGACTTGCAAAGTATGATCAAACACACTTGCAGGCCGGCACAAGTGGTAAGCGCTTCCTCTCACCACTGTGGCCTGGGTTCGAGCCCGGTAACATGTGAGTTGAGTTTGTTGGTATCTCGCCCTTGCTCCGAGAGTTTTCTCCGTTTTTTTTTCCCTCCACAAAAACACGCTAAATTCCAATTCGATCTGTGGAGTTTAGCCGAGTCCTGACTTCTACATGTATCAGCCCCTAAGATTGTTTCAGGTCCCGTTAAAATTCAGTGTTTGTTTGTTTGTTTGTTTGTTTGTTTGTTTGTTTTGGCTAAACGTTCGAAATTTGTAGTACAACATGGAGCAACAATTTTTGTTGGATGAAAGTTTGTTTTCGATGAAACATTTCGCGCAACAAACTGGTCCTACATCATCCAACATGGGATACTAAACAGTCTAACATTAATGAATCCAACAATGTTGGCCTATGCATTGTACAACATACAATGCAACGTTTAGCTCCAGCTTTAAGCTGAAATTTGTTCTTTCTTTCTGGTGAGGCTTTATAATAATCCTTTAACGAGCTTCATTTCCAGATGCATTTTATACCCCTTTTGATTCACAACTACTTACTCTCGCCTCTGTTGGTGACCATGCAAACCTGCAGATGTAATAACCTTAAGTCAACGTGGGTGCAATTTTGAGCTCGACTGAAGTCACTGCAAGTAGACTCAAGTCATCTCAAATCGCTGCAAATGGGTGGCAAAATGAAACATGCTTTTGACGAGATTCTCGGAGGATTCTATAGGAAAATCACATGCCTGACGAGGTAATTCCAAGAAAAATTGATATCGCCCGAGTCGCGAAATTTCCTTGAATCGCATAGTACGACGAATCACTTGATGATGTATTACTTTTGTTGATATTTTGCTAAGTAATAAATAGCGCGCGTAGCCTACAGTGCTAGTGGTGATTCCATTCTGAATCACCACTGCTCTCAGCCAATCAGCGTCTGATTTCGCAAACGTGGGGAGCCGGGGTGGCGCAGTGGTTAAGCGCTTCGCCTCTCATCTCTGTGACCCAGGTTCGATCCTCGGAAGTGGCGCCATATGTGAGTTGAGTTTGTTGGTATCTCGCCCTTGCTCCGAAGGTTTTTCTCCGGGATTTAGGGTTTTCCTCCCTCCACAAAAAAATAACACGCTAAATTCCAATTCGATCTGTGGATAATAGCCGGATCCTGACTTTTATCAGCCCCTAGTGTTGTTTCATGCAGGTCCCGTTAGAAATTCACAGTACCAGTGCGATTCAGCTGTGACTATGCGATTCTAATAGGAAGCGGACGTGTTCAAATAGAAATAACTGGTCAAATCGGATGCTACATTCTATATCTGTCAAACGAGAACCCCGAGGGCTTGATCCTTACGTTTTGGCATGCCAGTACGATCCTGTCTCTTCTAGCCCCCTCACACGTGTTGGCGACAGCCATGCTACTTCTGACTATAGCGTCCAGATAACAATCCAGCTGAGTTGTGGCATCGAGACGTGAGGTAGGACGAAGCTGACGATGGGCCTATCAAGTTGATTAATCAAATGTTCATCTAAGGTATAATGATAAATTAATGATAACTCTATTAAGAAGTAGTGTCAACCAGAAAGCCTTTGCTGCTTTGACCACTACACACAATTCCTGTAAAGCTCCTTGTTTCTCCTTCTCTCGTTTTCTTCTCTGTTATTATACCTGTAACTCATGCTTTTTAAAACACGTATATCCTGTGAATAGTGTGGAAAAAAAATGGAAATGTAATGGAGCTTTGATTATTGATAATGACAGAGCGGTTAAATTGGCTTTTGAGTGTCGTAACACCAAAACCAAATTAATTACAGAGCCCAACGCGGGAGCAAGTAAAACCGCAATGAGTCAATCATGAACTGAAGTGATTTGTGATTGGTTTTACTTGAACTGTTCACGAGGAAAAGTAAACGCAATCGTGGATAACTCGCTAAAACGAAAATTAATTGCCAATGTTTGGTTTTAGTTTAGAACTTGATTGGCTGATAATTACAAAACATTTTTAACAGCCAATAGAGAAGCTAAGCAAACGCAAAACCAAAGCAATAACTTATTACTTGCGCCACTCGACTGAAAAGCGCTCTAATGATAATGAATAATGATAATTCACAATGATAATGGGAGTCATTACTTTCGGAATTCTACGGTAACCAGTGAATAATTTGATGAGGAAAACCCTCTAAAAACAAAATATGCGTCTCCCCATGGGTCTCGGTCTTTATATAGGCGACTATACTACTAATAGCGAAGTACATAAAATACGACTATTTTATTATATGGCTAGGTAACTTGGTGACCTATGATTGGTCAGTCCATTACTTCCCGTACGGACCGCAAAATTGAAGCAAAGCTGGGTTTGAATACTTTCGAGCCATATAACAAACATCTTATTACAGTTGATTACTCGGTCCGTTCGGTACTACAATAAATATTATTGTAAGTTATGTATCCTCGTTACCTACTTTTTTATGACCTGCGCACTTTGCGCTTGATCCATAAAGCAGGGAAACCTCGGTCCAAACTTACAGAACGGACCGGTCCATAACTTACAGTACGGACCGGTCCATAACTTACAGTACGGACCTCGTGCTCGTTTGATAAGAGGTATTTAATTTATGTACAAATGTACCTTCTGCATAGTTGCAGCCAATTGACCTGGTTCATCAAAATTACTCTGTTCATCTCCTCTGGCCTCGACAGTCTTGATTATCTCTGTACAGGCCAACTTGATCTGGCCTACAACATAGTCTCTACTGGCCTGGGTGGAGGAATCGAAAAAGATCATCATTCTGAGCATGCAGGGGCTGGGAATGTCACATTATTTGTATTTAAAGTGCTTCTAGACTTGTAAATGTATAACTGTGTAAGTTTCCCAGATGAGCATTTGCTCTTGAAGCAAACATAGAGAATATAATTATATGGTTAAAAGAATAAAATATAATAAATGTCATTTCCAACAATAATTATTGTACAGGTATAGCTAGCTACCTTAGCTTGTGGGTTAGCAGGATGTCTGAGGTAGGTCTGCATCGTGGAAGATAAAAGTCCAATAGACTTCTTTAAGATTGCCATTGCTGACAAAAGTCGATCTCTCTGCCTTGGATTGCTCAGTTCCTGAATGTAAATTTTATAAATGCATTAATAGCTGTCATTTCCATGTACGACAAATAAGATTGAAAATCGATTATCTGTTTTGCAATAATGTTGTTCAAATTTATGGATACACAACATACATGTAATATCTCAACATAAAAAAAGATGGCCAAACTTTGGAAACTTATACAATGGACACCAGCTTCTTATATGTAAACCAATTAGATTATATGAGCCTCTATTAAAGAAATATATAGTGTGTCCGTGGATGAACTATCCGCTGATAGTTACCCTCGGCAATTTGATGTTCTTAATACAAATATTAGCTCGAGAAAGAAGTTCAAGGGCGTATGCTACATGTAGTTTTAATAACATCAAATTCCCAAGGGAAACTATAGTCCTGATAGTCCCGATAGTCCCGAGACAGACACACTCCATTTGTCGTTATTGTTCATCACAAAATTGTCTTCCGCACTCAGCGGGCCTAATCGCCTGATAGTTTGGCATCCGCTGACGACAACTATCACGTCACATCATCGTTTTTAGCCAATGAGCACGCGCCAACATTTTTTGATGAACTATAACGCCTGATAATGTGCATCCGCGGACGACATGATAGTTGTCGTCCGCGGAGGCAAACTATCAGGCGATAGTGCCCGCTGAGCACGAAAGACAATTTTGTGTTGAACAATAACGCAAATAGACTGTGTCTGTCTCGGACCTATCGGCTGATAGTTTCCCTTGGAAATTTGATGTTCTTAAAACTAGCATATAAGCCCTCGAACTTCGTTCTCGGGCTTATATTTGTTTTAAGAACATCAAATGTCCGCGGGCAACTATCAGCCGATAGTTCCTCGACGGACACAGTCTATTTGTATAATAGTGCCCGCTGAGCACGAAAGACAATTTCGTGTTGAACAATAACGCAAATAGACTGTGTCTGTCTCGGACCTATCGGCTGATAGTTTCCCTTGGAAATTTGATGTTCTTAAATCGAACTTCGTTCTCGGGCTTATATTTGCCGATAGTTTCTCGATGGACACACTTATTTGTATAATAGTTTCTCGATGGACACTCTATTTGTATAATAGTTCCTCGACGGACACAGTCTATTTGTATAATAGTTTCTCGATGGACACACTCTATTTGTATAATAGTTTCTCGATGAACACTCTATTTGTATAATAGTTCCTCGACGGACACAGTCTATTTGTATAATAGTTTCTCGATGGACACACTCTATTTGTATAATAGTTTCTCGATGGACACTCTATTTGTATAATAGTTCCTCGACGGACACAGTCTATTTGTATAATAGTTTCTCGACGGACACAGTCTATTTGTATAATAGTTTCTCGATGGACACACTCTATTTGTATAATAGTTTCTCGATGGACACTCTATTTGTATAATAGTTCCTCGACGGACACAGTCTATTTGTATAATAGTTACTCTATTTGTATAATAGTTTCTCGATGGACACTCTATTTGTATAATAGTTCCTCGACGGACACAGTCTATTTGTATAATAGTTTCTCGATGGACACACTCTATTTGTATAATAGTTTCTCGATGGACACTCTATTTGTATAATAGTTCCTCGACCGACACAGTCTATTTGTATAATAGTTCCTCGACGGACACAGTCTATTTGTATAATAGTTTCTCGACGGACACAGTCTATTTGTATAATAGTTTCTCGATGGACACACTCTATTTGTATAATAGTTTCTCGATGGACACTCTATTTGTATAATAGTTCCTCGACGGACACAGTCTATTTGTATAATAGTTTCTCGATGGACACACTCTATTTGTATAATAGTTTCTCGATGGACACTCTATTTGTATAATATAGTTCCTCGACGGACACAGTCTATTTGTATAATAGTTTCTCGATGGACACACTCTATTTGTATAATAGTTTCTCGATGGACACTCTATTTGTATAATAGTTCCTCGATGGACACAGTCTATTTGTATAATAGTTTCTCGATGGACACACTCTATTTGTATAATAGTTTCTCGATGGACACATTCTATTTGTATAATAGTTTCTCGATGGACACAGTCTATTTGTATAATAGTTCCTCGATGGACACAGTCTATTTGTATAATAGTTTCTCGATGGACACAGTCTATTTGTATAATAGTTCCTCGATGGACACACTCTATTTGTATAATAGTTTCTCGATGGACACACTCTATTTGTATAATAGTTTCTCGATGGACATAGTCTATTTGTATAATAGTTTCTCGATGGACACAGTCTATTTGTATAATAGTTCCTCGATGGACACAGTCTATTTGTATAATAGTTTCTCGATGGACACAGTCTATTTGTATAATAGTTTCTCGATGGACACAGTCTATTTGTATAATAGTTTCTCGATGGACACAGTCTATTTGTATAATAGTTTCTCGACGGACACACTCTATTTGTATAATAGTTTCTCGATGGACACAGTCTATTTGTATAATAGTTTCTCGATGGACACTCTATTTTTATATTATAACCTATCAAATATTTTCTCCCACGCGTGATTGGTGGAATGCGTCACGTGACCCGATATTTTCTCTCCGCGAGCGGGAAATATGGAAAACAACAATAACCTACATTGTGCCGTTGAAATATAAGCTCTCATATTTGTCCTTGGACATTATCTGATCCTCGAAGCCGGCTCACAGTTCCCGAGAGCGAATTTTGTATGTATAGTGCTCAGTGAAAGATAAACACTATCAAGTCACGTGATCACAGTTGGCCAATGAGAGTGCACCTTTTTTGTTGAAAGTATAACGGCGCTCCGAGCCATAGAAACTGAGAGCGAGTATAGTGTTTTAGTAGAAGTTCTATCTTATAATAAACTGAAACAAGAATACAATTTGTTTTGTAATTTGACGACTTGGTGGCCACAGGTGGTGGGCTCCTGGTGGCCATTGTTATTTGCTACTCACAGAATAGATAGTGAGTAGCTTAACTAGCCAATCAGATTGCAGGATTCATGATAATACTCGATAGACAGCTGCCATAATGTACGTACTCTCTGTCTCTTGTCACAGAGACTTGCCAACAGCATGAGTGACTCAGTAAATCCCTGCAAGGACATATATTGTATTTATAAGTTGGTTATCGTTAAATTAATAAGCATTGAAAAAAAATTGTGTAAGAACAATACCAGAGATCCCGCTAGACCGGCATATGCCGGTTTTTACCGAAAAAATCGAACGGTACCGAAACAAAATCTAGGGCTGCTGTTTTTTTCATGTGGCACTGTACCGAAAAAACATTTTGTACCAATACAGAGTACCAGCTGATAGAAGAGGCTGGTGGAATCTCTCTTCTTCCATTTAGACTCACCTCCTAAACTAATGAAGATTATTGTAAGCGTTAATAGTATAAATAACAATTAATAATAAAACAAATAATAAGTTGTAAATAACAATGGTCAGGGGCAGCCACTTGTAGTGATTAATGCCCCAGTGCAGCAAGTTTCTCCTTGAATGTAAGCAGGTTGGGTGCCAATACTACATCATCTGGAAAGCCGTTCCACTCTCTAATCGTTCGCGGAAAGTAAGAATGCATGTGATAATCCGTTTTAGAGCTTTGGGCCCGGTTGTTCGAAGCAAGGTTAAGCGCTAACCCAGGGTTAAATCGCTAATCCTGGGTTAAACTGTACAGATTGCAATTACAGATTTAGCGCTAACCTAGGGTTAAAGTTAACCTTGCTTCGAACAACCCGGCCCTGTACTTTATAACTCAGGGTGTTTAAGTGCCTGCTCTTCCTTTGCTCGGGGATCAGTTTCTCCAGTCCATCCCAGAGCAACAAGACGGTAGTGTATTTTATACATCATTGCCAGCCTCATGGCCTTCCTTCTGTTCTCAAGTGACTCCCAACCCAGTTGTTGCAACATGTCGCCGACGCTAGATGTTCGCTGGTATCTATTTAAGACGAACCTAGCCGCCCTGTGCTGCACCATTTCCACTTTTTGGGTGTTGGTCTTTGTGTGAGGATCTCATACTGTGGCCGCATACTCTACGGTTGGGCGCACTAGTGTCTAAACCCTTTTGCATTTTTTATACATATGAATCTTTGAAAGGTTTTGAGTACTTCTGCGAAGAAATGTTTGGCTTACAGAGAATACTCTATGTTCTAGGCTTGTTTGAAATGGTGAAACTTTGACCTTTCCTGACCCATGACCGCGCAAGAAAACGCCTGGGTCGATTCTTGATCTTACGTCACCTCATTAATGCATTATTCTCCATGGTGCCTTTCCATCACAACAACATCGATATATAGAGAATATACACAGTCTGTGAGTTGTTAGTAAAGAAAATAGTTATTTTAGAGTAAATGCTAAATATTTATTCACATTATTGCAAAGTCGAATGAGTTGGATGACGTAAGATCAAGAATCGACCCAGGCTTTTTCTTACGCGGTCATGGGTCAGGAAAGGTCAAAATTTCACCATTTTAAACAAGCATAGAACATAGAGTATTCTCTATAAGCCAAAAAATTATTCGCAGAAGTACTCAAAACCTTTCAATGATCCATATGTAAAAAAATTGCAAAAGGGGTTAGTTGCACTTTAAGTGCCGAACCTATTTTGAGATTCCGTCTCAAGAATCCAAGAGTACTATTTGCCTTTTTGGTCACAGCGTCCACATGATTGTTCCATCTCAGGTCAGACGACAAATTAACTCCAAGATATTTAGCTGAGTCACAGGATGTCAGGACCTTGCCATGAAGAACATATTCATGTTGAACGATATTCCGCTTGCGTCCAACTCGCAAAATCTCACATTTTTCAGGATGAAACTCCATATCCCATAATCGTTCCCATTGCTCTAGCTTGTCAAGGTCGCTTTGAAGGGTCAGGGTGTCCGCTTCAGAATGAATTGTAAGGTATGCAATAATGTAAAATAGTAATAGACACGGCCCAAGAACTGAGCCTGTAGTACTACCGAAAGTACGTCAGCTGTCTCTAATGTTTCGCCCTCCAATAATACTCTCTGTGATCTGCCAGTTAGGAATGAGCTAATCCACTTGACCGTTTGACCACCAATCCCATAATAAACCAGTTTCCTGACTAGGCGCCGATGACTAACCTTATCAAAGTCCTTACTGAAGTCCATTACCAGTACATCAGTTTGGTTTCCCGCATGCATGCTGTTAGTTAGATCTTGGATAAAGCCAAGGAGCTGGGTTTCGCAGGATCTCATGCTCCTAAAGCCATGCTGTAGTATGTAGAGAATATTATGAGCACTGGCGTGTCGCATGACCGAGCTAGCCACAATGTGCTTACATGAAATACATGTTAAAGAAATGGGTCTATAATTACTGGGGTTGTACTTAGACCCTTTCTTAAAGATTGGAGTTATGTTGGCAGTTCTCTAGTCTTCAGTTACTTCTCCAAGCTGGTAGGACTTCTTAAAAATGACTGTAAGTATGGATGCAATAGGCTGCGCTAGCTCCCTCAAAACCCGGGATGTAATACCATCTGGGCCAGGGGCTTTATGTATGTTTAGTTTTTCCAACATTCGTCGTACTCCTTCTTTAGTTATTGTGATGTCTTCCATTTAAGGATACGGAGAAGGGGGTAAGTTCACGGGCTGCATGTCAGCTTTCTCTCGAGTAAACACTGAGTAAAACTGCGTATTCAGCATGTTGGCTTTAATTCTAGGATCAGATACTGGTCTTCCATCTTTTTTAAGTGTCGAGACTCCTAGATTGTCAGTTCTGCGATGTTTTATAAACGACCAAAACCTCTTCATGCCAGAATACTCATTCGTATCTCCCTCTATCGGTGTAATTATAGACTCGACATGTTCCCAATACTGTCTCCTAGATTAACTCTGGATTGCCTTCTTTAGCTCCTTCATTCTATGGTCTAGTACAGAAAAAGTCTTTGGTGAGTTCCTTTCTCTTGCTATTTTCCTCCTATTATTAATACTATCACACTGCTTGATAAGCCGTTTAATCGTAGGCGTGATCCAGGGTAAGTTGTTTTAATTTGTGTTTACAAGTCTTATGTGGGATATGTTTCAGAATTCCATTGTGAATGGCTTTTTTAAACATTAGCCGAAGTTCATTAACCGTCATGTAACCTTGGTTAAGTTCTACCATCTCTGATACAATTTCAAGATCTTCCTCAAAGTTCTTCCAACATGCCTTACTATAGAGTGGTATTTTTCTCTGTTTCTGCGTATGACGTGTATAGGATGAATGTCAAAATCTACCAATGGACAATCATGGTCAGATATTCCCGGCAGGATTTTGACTTGGTTAGCTCTATAGATGGATTATTGGTGATGAAGAGATAAAGAGTATTATGACCTCTGGTTGGCTCTTCAACTATTTGAGTAAGCCCTATATCGTCAAGTAAGTCCCCGAATCGTTGATGCAGAGCAGGCAAGGGACATGTTTTCAGAGTATTCTTTTTCCAATCCCAACCTGGGAAGGTAAAATCACCTCCAAGCAAGATGCAATGGTTGGGATTTATCAGAGACAAGGATTTCTCTAGTTCTTCAAGGCTTTCTTCGTCTCCCACATGCGGTATGTAGTATGCCTCAATATGTAGTGTCTTATACATACAGTGATGTTAAGTTTGCACCATAATAGTTCACACTCTGTTTCAAGCTCACTTTCCCTAACGCCAGCGGTGTTTTTATTGCTTCAAAGAGAGACCTGGTACCATGTGGATCATTTGGCCTATCTCTCCTCTCAACATGGTAGGTCTCTGTAGGAATTAGCATTCACTGCTATTGTGTTCAGGAGATAACCAAGATTCAGTTCCAATAATTACATCCAGTTTTATATCGTTGACTAGGTGTAAGAATGACTCTCTATTTGCCGCTATTTTTCGGCAGTTGACATTTATGAGAGTAATATTTTCCTTTTTCTTTTCTGGACGGGCAGAACTTCTCACTGGGTTTGTTTTAGGTGACGATGAGTCATCTGGGATTCCTGGCTGGATTGCTAGGTGTATCCCTCTGACTTAAGCTTGAAAATGTATTGGAGAGCTGCACATCGATATCATCATCAGTATGGAATATAGAGCCAGAAAAGTTTGGCAGTCACCACAACTTGGGCATATCCAGACTGAGGATGAGTTGGCTAACATTTCATCAGTACTCTTCTGAGCTCATTAGCATACAGCGAGTTTGATGCCAAATGTCACATTGGACTCCTCTCTGATTAGCTTTAACTAGTTTTGCACATATTCCATTTGTACTGTGGTCCGGGATTCTGTTCAATATTCCCACTTAGGAGTACAAGTGAAAGCAACAAATGCATCCTTGGACCAATACAGAATACAATATAATATAACATTATCGAGACTAAATGCAATTTAGGCATGTTTAAATATCCAGTGTACACCACCTTTTGGTGGTGTTTGTGCAAGCCCTGGGTCGGCGTCTCATTCGGTACTTTTAGTTTATTGTTATTGCATGTTGTTTTGTATTCGCTTGTCAGCTAGTTTCTCCTTGTTGCGATTGGGCTCGCTGCATTGGTTCACGTAGATCCTCGATCGGAGTTTGTATCCTAGACCTAATTGCTTCACAGTGGTCCATGTGTTCTTTGGTCTGATTCACCTTGATTTAAGCGAAGTTTTCTGCTTGCGATCTCGGATACGTGTTTGGTATGGGCAGACTCGTAAGTCGTACGTGTCAACTTTGGTTCGCAATAATGCTGATCAACCGGCTCGTGCTGCTCGATCCGTTCATGGCAGCGATCGCAGCAGTTTCTGAGTCCGAATGACATCGGTGTCTGATTTCCAAGGTTTGATATCAGCTCTATATCAGTTAGTCATCTGCCGGATTTCCTACCACTTCTACTTCTAGTGCAGCACGCAGCTTTGCTGCCACAGTTTTGTTGCCCCCGGTATTTCCTAACGTTCAAGATACGTAACGCCCTGTTGTGTCTTCTACCACTTCTGCCTTTGCTCCTTTCTTGAAACTCGCTCCCACAAAGCCCTCCTAATTTCCATGACTGGATTGAAGCTTGCTGTATGGACTACCTCGCTAAACAGTACTCTCTGGGCACCGCTTTGGGGGTAGCCTGGAAAATGGAGGCTCATCCTTGACCTCTACTTCCCCATAGTGCTAGCATCAATGACAGCATTTTTAAAGATCACTTCCCCGTTCATGTCACTAGTGCTGATGAGGCGATCCCCCTTGTCCTTTCCTTTGGCCGAGGTTCCCAAATGACTAAGCTCAGCAAGGATCTGATGTACAGGTAAATGTGGAAGGACATTACTTGTCTCCGCTGAGCTAGTCTGAGCTAGCTAGTCAATGATCAAGACCCTGGGGCGTTTGTCTAGTGACGTTTACCAATCCAATATTTGTCTTTAATTTTATTTTGGACTGGTTTGCTCCACTCGTACAGTAATTCCTCACTCGTACACTAGTTTCTCACCATGTCATTGTGCCATCCTGTGATGTGTGTCGTTCGGCTTCTGCTGTGGCTGCTAACCAGCAGTTTTAGGTGTTAGCTACATGTAGGTGTGCACAGGTTTTGTTTGGATTCCCCATCATTTCTGTATTTTGTGTGAGTCCTTCAGTCGTGCCGTGCCAGACATCTGCTCCATTATCGTAGGCTTTATACTGGGTAAGTGCCACTACTGGGTAAGTGCTACATACGGGTAAGTGCCACTTAATTCTCCTGATTGCCCATCAGCTTAAGCTTATGCGTATGCTTGCTCTGGGGGGTCAGAGTCACTCTATGTGATTGACCATGGCCCTTGGGCTGGGTGGCACTAGATTCCCTAGCACCCCAAGTGGCTGACCCTACACCTGTCCCCCTGAGCAATTTGCCTGCAGCAATTGGCCCCACTGCAATGTAAGCCAAGGCTACAGTCCTACAAGTAGCTCTGCATTGCAGCCTGGCTTCCTCTGCTGTGTAAGCTAGCCCAGGGTTGCTGCTTTGACACCTTACTCAGAACACAGCTTCTGCTAATGCAAGGTAAACTGGTCCATTTCTCGTTCTCCACAGCTTGCAGGAGGCTTCACTCCAATGTTCCCAGCCAGAGTGTTGTAGCTCAGCCTGCCTGTCGAGCTTCCGGAGTTTTACAAAGGTCTGAGCATCTGGGGCTGGGTCATTCCTTGCTAAGTTTAACTTAGGTCTCATTGGGCTAATTGATTGTCGTGTATATGGTACCCTGACAATCAAGCTCACAAGCGCATTGCGGCTGCTTTGGCTCTGCCGGTACTGAACTTCCAACTCAGTTTTCTCATCAGTTAGGATCATTGGGTTTCTTCAATTACATGTATTAATTAGTTAGGTGTCATTATTTTATACATTAATAACACTTTGTATACATGTATACAATACAATTGTTTTACCTTAAAGCTCACAACAAATCCCTTCAGTGAGGTGACTGCTTCTGCTAGCCCTAGTCTGTCCATCACCCAATGTGCAGCACGCACAATCTTACGAACCTCAGCTTGGTCATATACGAGAAGTACCTTCAACATAGAACAGTATGTGACATGCCATATATCCAGTCCTTTCATTAATATATACATTCCAATGGACTATTGATATTTCTGGCACAGCATTTGAATAATTAAGCAATATTGTTTCTGCAGCAGCAATACAGATACATGTAGTGTTGATAGTAGCATCATTGAAAGAGGGTACAGTGTACTACAATATATGTGTATATAGGGTCTGGTGTATGTAGTACTTGCAATCCAGACACCTTAATTAGTACATGTATACATGTGTTCTTATAATACAATGTCCTCAGCAAAGTTCTTATTCTCTTTATATTTACATCATGCCACAATAAATACTTTTTAACAAATCATTACACATCAAAATATAATTATACAATGCACATGTTACTATGTACCATGTTAATTATAATGTATGCATATAATTATATACAATTAAGTACCTTCATGGTTCCTTCTAGTATGTTTCGTGCTGAGTCCACCAAAGAATACCTTACAGCATGCGAAAAGGGTTCCTTGTTAAGCTGATGGGTTGCAGTTTGAAGTTCTTTGCCAGCCAGGGCCACCTTGGCACATGCTAAAGGCATTGCTGTTTTAAATTCCTTGGAAATGTGGGAAAATAGTGCTCATTGATAGATATTTATCATGAAAATATACTAACTATATAGTAACAATATTTTTTTAATTCTAAACCAGTCTTATTCATTTCAAGAATATCTACTGTAATATATTATGGTACATATAAATTTATGCAAGCCATGTACAAATGTGTGATACATATTTGAAATGTTAAAAAAGTTGGCTTAATCATTTGAAGATCGCGATCTATCAAATAACAATATATCATATATCCATGCAGGCACTGTCAATAAGTAGATGAAATCGCATGAACGTGAGTGCTACTATACATGTACAGTATAAATGTACGTGATTTATGGGCACTGAGTGATCTTTTGAAAGTTCTGATAATTGTACGAGCCGTTTATAGTTGAGTACAATTTGAGAACTTTCAAAATATCACTCAGTGCCCATAAATCAAATATTGCTGGTTTTCACTCAATCCCCAGAGATTCAAATGACAAAGGGCATGGCGGCCATGTTGGTGCCCCAACAAAAGAAGCTAATGAGGAATCTATTGTTTAAGGGCACCAACATGGCGGCTATGACGTCACGTGAAAACCAGCAATAGCATGAGCAAATTAATTCATGCAATTCTTGTTTATAATATACTGAGCAAGCATTTGCCGAGAGCTATGCAACTGTGCACTCTATAATGTTTTTAAATGCACTTGTTAATGACCAATCAAAATCCAGATATTTTGTTGAGTATATTATAAATAAATAAATGCTCATCAACTGTCATGTCATTCTTTCTGATCACTAAAATGTAGCTGTAGTGCATAAAACGTTAACATTGGCTAAGCGCAGTTACATTTCAAAACCTTCTGCTTACATCATCAGCACTTTCAGATACAAGTTTTTGCCCTGCCAGCACCAGGCTCTGAACTGAGGCGCTGATTTGATTTGCACTGGACATGAGGTATGGCATTGGGATACCATCTCGCTCTCCTGCCTCATTCAAGATAATTAGCTGGGATACCTAATTTAAGGAAAGAAAACATAACATTACAGTAAAAATTACCATACCTTACACATGCATTGTATACAAACTGTGTGGTTTCGTATGTGTACATGTATGTTATGAAATAAAACAAATAAAATATAGTGTTTTGTGCCCAGCCTCTAGCTTTTAATTTTTTCTTTCAAGGGGATTTCGATCTGTGGTGGCTTTGATCGACAGCCCCTATATACTGTATGGTACCCTAGCTAGATTAGCTTTTTAGTTATTCTAGGATACCCGTACTTATATTTATGTAAATTAATCACCGTAAACTTCACATGTAATGCAATATGGTACAAATAAAGTGTTGTTGTTTCAGGTCCAGTTAGAAATTCATTTTTTTTACATGCATTTGTTTGGCACCATTGCAAAACTGCTACGACAAAGGCGGATGCACTTAATTAATACTAATCTAATGGTCAGTGGCTATGCATATGGTTTCTTGCATGCATGAGATCGAGTAATACTGTATAGTCCTGTTATTATCAATTGGCGACTCAAACTTTTTTTCACACTCACTTATTCTTATGCACCACCAACAACAACAACATTTCTTTTATTGGACTTGAATACTTCTACAAGTATATCAGTTTGGCTCCAACAAGGTTAGGTTTACAGAAGTGAATTAGCAAAATTACGAATTATTATTGAAAATGGCTGCACCTTTTTTGAAGCATAAATTTATATAATTACTTATTTTGTTGGAAAATTGTTTACATGGATTCAGCAATTTCTTTAGAGTCATATGGGAAACACTGATTACGTTTTGGAGAGCTAATCTTTCCTCCATGTATAACTTGCATTTGAGTAGAAAATGTTCCTCATCTTCAATGTCAGTTTTACAGAAGAAACATTTTCTATCTGAAGGCGGTACATACGGCCTCTTATATCGGTCCTTTTCAATTGCTAAGTCGTGATTACTGATTCTTAGCTTAGTTAGTGCTATTCTATGTTTGACCAGTCATTTGAAATCCCCCACCCCGGGCATAGCTGGGGCATTGCGGGGATGTTCACTTCAAATTCACCATTTTTCATTCCCCCAGGAGGTGGGGTCAACGCTCATTAAATCACTTCCCTCTCCTACCGGCTCGGGGGATAAGTGGGGGATTCACTTTTCCGCCTCATGCTAATTTGACATACACTTGTTCAACCTTCAAGCAGTAAAATTATAGAGTTTAATAGACTAGACTCTAGACTTTTATAATTTTACATTCTGAATACAAGCAAGCTTACATAGAAGCAAGGAAAGGGAACAAGCCTCACCGTGATTTAACAACATTTCAATATGGATCCCCGGGGTCGGGGGACTTCACATAATTTTGATGCCCCAGGGTGTGGGAGCTTCACTAGTTTTCATGGGCATGTTGGGTGAATGCCCCCGCTATGCCCGGGGTTGGGGATTTCAAATGACTGGTGCATTACGCTTATATTACCTGAGCCGGCCTGTACCGCTCGAAACGAGCCACAGCATTGGCTTTACCCAACAATACAAAACACCCTAACCTTTAGAACGTGCGGTACAAAAACAATAGAGCTACAATATAATAGTGCATTTCGGGCGGTACTGTGGGGAGAGCGGTGTATTACTCGGCGGGAGAGATATACCTGAGCAGCAATAGGCGCCAAAACTAGTTCGATGGATTTTGTCTGAACCAGTGATGATAACAGCTTGGTTGACATGATTAACCCCGAAGATTGTCTCTATTTATCGTATCCCATGTCCAAAGCTAAGATCGGTGCCGTTGTTGCCATAGGATTAGATGTGTGAAATGCATTGATACTCCAGGTGAGTCGCATTATCAACAAATCAAGTGAGCGAGAAAGACTGGAACTAGTGGTGAGTAACGCTGATCAAGCTTTTGAGGAATCCGGCTCAGTGCAGTTCCAGTCTTACTTTAATACAACAGGGGAAATAATTCACGAAGTATCTACCCAAGACAATGTTTTAAGAACTTATGCACGTGGGCGTAATTTAGCTTGATATTGCATTTGTTCGACCGATCTAAGATCTGAACTCTTTCTTCTGAAGTAGGGCAACATGACTGAAATGTTTGGGAACTTGCTGCTTCCATCTTGAACTGTCGCCATGGCCATGGGTGAGTATGAATAGAATCTGTGAATATTTAAGTTATAAAATGTGATTCTATTAAATATGAAGCTTTAGTTGACAAACAGGTGACATTTACCGTTGGTTTCTAATACACTTTGCAGTAAATACTGCATTGCCTTGTTTGTATATACATGTAGCAAGCTTCATAAACTACAGTCTACATGATTGTATACACGTGGCCATGACCATGCTTGGTCAATGAAATCGATTATTGATCGGTGGGGGTGTTTTGCAGAATGCTGAATGCAAATTAGAAAATCCGGTCGGCAGAAATATGCAAGCAATGGGCCCTTTCAGCTTGACCGTTTGTTGCCCCATTTCAGGCCACGTGATAGTTCAGTGCTTTGTTTTCCAATTATAGAAATTGGTACATTTCCTCTTGGGATACAGAAAAACAAAAAATAACATTACTCAAGGGAAATGTCACATGGTCTCAAATGAGGTAACTAACAGGCAAGCTGAAAGGGTCTATCCTTGGGTTGCAATCAATCCCCAGAGATTAAAATGACAAAGCTTTCTGTATTTGTACAATGTAGATCAGAACAAGGTAGAGATGATTGACAGGTTTGTCCAGTCGGTGTCATTCCATGGACCAATCCTGGTTGACCTGACCAGGGAGGATCAGGGAGATGCTGAGGGCGCTGCAATGGATTTTCTTGCACCTGGTTCTAGAAATTTAGCAACTGCAAACTATTTCAGGAACAGACTTCAGGTAAAAATAGAATAATAATTATACACTATCTACGTAGTCCCAATAAAGTAATATTTAAATAAACCAGCTAATTCAGAAATGAAACATGGACCAGACGTTGAAGAATCTATTAAGCTGGAGGTTCAGTGCCCAAGGCTGCATAAAGCAGTGCTTCATTGAGAGCTTGGCTGCCAGGTAAACCTGGCAACCAAACAGCCCAGCACACTGGGTCATACAAAACTGGACAAAAAGGAGGGTGGGAAAACCACAAGCAATCACAGTGACCTGCAACAGATGAGCAAAACTCCAAACCATGATCAACAACAATAACACACAGTCCTGGAGGGAGTGGACAAAACACTGATCCCCAGTCCATGGACTACCTAGTTGACTACCCCAAAAATACCTTTCTGGGAAAGTAACTGCTGTAGCTCAGGCTTTTTACTGCAGATTTTTTACTGCGGCTTTTGACTATGGTAAGTTAATTAGCCACAGCTTTACCGCGGTAAAACCTCGGCAATGGACGTGGTTTGACTGTGTCCGTATGCGTCAATAATTTCAGGTGGTACTGTACTTGGTCACTTACTTGTTTACATAATTAATGCACATTTAATGTAACATGAATCTTTCATGTAGCTTGATATACAAGTTTTGCATGACTTCATTATATTTTGATTTACCAAATCGAATGCATAAGGATTGTGGCCCCACACCTTTAACAGTAATGAGAGTTAATGTACAGTGTACAGACACCTGTTGTGCAACATTGCAAGCAACAGTGAAATTACTAGTACTTGTGTCCACCTGTGAAACTGTTGCATGCAATGTTGCAGGAAATGTACATGTTACAGTGTATTTCATCCCTACATTTGTATTTCAAAGCAATTGCAGACAATGTTGTGCACAGTGTTGTAGCGTATAACATTGTACAGTGGAACCAGGGACTGGGGAAATTGGTTCTTTAAATCGAAAACCTCATTATAACGAATTTGCCGAAAAACAACCAAAATGTTCTTTATATCGAGGTATAGTTAATAATTGTTTTGTAACGAAGTAACGAAGTTAATAGAACTAATAAGAGACAAAGAGGATAAAGCGGATCTGTATTGAGATCTCTCGATAGTGCCAGTATATACACATCTAATGAGCTGTTGACAGAGGTTGTTCTCTTGTTACAGGATTAAAGGATTTTCATCGCTGTTGGTCTGTTTCGCATTCATCTTTTGTCGCGTGTTGACATTTATTCGTTATATCGGGGTAGATTTTACGTTTGGGCTGCCGGATTGTGTTCGTTATAACGAGGATTTCGTTATATAGAGGTTCGATATATCGAGGTTCTGTTACATACATTTTACTTGTAATTTTGCCAGGCTGAAGAATATCGTTCATTATACCGAGGACTTTGTTATATAGAGGTTTGTTAAATCGAGGTTCCACTGTACCTGTACACCTCATTCTCATACACTGTAGGACTTGCATATATGTTACAGGTCAAAATTAACATCAGGTCATTTTTTTCAACGTAGGTCATTTTCCTTCAACCTACATGTAGGTAATTTATTTTCAACCTAGGTCATTTTTTTTTCAACCTAGGTCATTTTTAAGGTACCTATCAATCATTCTAAAAAGGGATTTTTTAATTTTTTGGGATTCATAAAAAAAGGGGTTTAGTTTTTTTCGGGGGTATTTAAAAAGAAGAAAAAAATTACACCCACCCCTCCCCCCTGCAAAATATTTTGACCACTCTCCCCTCCCTCTACGGTACTCACCGTTCCCCCTCCCTAACCGCTTTTCCCTTCTCTAACCCCCACAACCAACTTAGTAAATCACTCATTAACCCTTGAACTGCATTAGGCATATTAAAAATGAATAATTTCATCTAAATCCCCCTTTCTTTGCATAAGTTAACTATAGTTGACATTATTTCACTTGAATCAGAAAAAGGGACTAAAATGACAGAACTTTACAGAAAAAAATATTTCCCCTCAGATTCTAAATTTTCTCACAAAAATGCATATTTCACATAACATTTAGAGTTTCATGTTTGCACTAACCTCACTTTCTGTCTCCCAACACCTAAACTTGCCCAGCACCAAGCCATTCTGTCCACAAGCACTTTAATAACAGCAAGCTAAATTCATCCATAATGACCGCAAAGCATGCTGGGAAATCCTACCAAACAGCGGCATGGCCCTTCCCCCATCTTCATTCTTCAAAATATATACTAAGTCTAAAGCCATTTCGACCTAATAGCTTCATATTGGAATCAATGGCAAGTAAATGTTGTCCAATATTCCAAAAAAAGTTATGATACAATGTAGGTGGCTCCAGACCTCCATTTATAAAGCTCACGCTAAAGTGACAGAAGACGTCCTGGCCCATTCACGAGTGGAAAATGAGGCTCTTTCTCTATCACAATAGCAGGCACAGACTCAGTTCTTCGAGAAAGTACTGATTCAAGCTCTCATCAGACTTAATGATGTCCTCCAGCACTCTAAAAATGGAAAAAAGGCGTTAAAAAGCCTTAAATTCTGTTTTCCCCCAAACAAACTTCCCTCCAGCTCCATAGCAATGCGACGTCAACGTATCCAAAATGGCCGACAAAAAACTTTGAGCCCCCAGTATTGTTGGTCAGATGAAAATTCCATGGTAACAGTGACTACAGTTTTCTTAGGGGGGGAGGGTTTGTTGCAGTCTAGAATGAGCCAAAAATCAGTTAAAAGCCCTCGGGGCTTAAAGGGTTAATGACGACTCAATTACTACTTACTTTTGTTTCACTTTTTCATTTGCCGGTAGTGGGACTCGAACCTGCAATCCTTCGCTTGGAGCTTTACCAACTGCGCCACAGAGACTTGCGTTGGAATGATATAACGTTACGTTTTTGGAATGATATAACTTTCCTTTTGGAAATTAGTTACTAGTTCCCTCTCTGCCTCTTAATTTTATTCAATGCATGCGCACTACTAACAAAGTCGGACTTGGAAAACATCGCTGAGTTGCATGATTAGAAGCGGGATATTGTGAACCAAACCGACTTTTAAAAGCGAACTAAAAGAAAGCCAGAGAATAGGATTTCACCTCTCACTTTATATTTAGAAGAAAGTTTCTATGGAAGAGTGAAGCGATATCTGTAAAAAGCGATGAAAGAAGATATAAATCTCTGACACTGTTTATAGACTGCAGAACTCTGGTCTCGACGATTCGAGTCAGTGTTTGACAAGAACCAGCTTCTCTTAAACCTGACAAAGGAGTAATGCAGAAAAGGAATGATTTTCAAACTGGGAGGAACTATAGAATACCGCCCATTTGGGTCATTAATAACTAATTTTCTCAAATTTCCATACACACCTTCTAGAAACATAACCCACCAAAAAGGCAATTTTAAAAACCTTAACCATTTTGGACCCCAAAATCATTCATAGAACGACTCTACATACACCTGCACTATAATAGAGAATTTACCATGTGCAGTATAACCTGCACTATAATAGAGAATTTACCACAGTTTTCAAGTGAGAGTGGCTGGAGAAAAGGGATCTACCACATGAAGGCCAAGAAAAAGTTCAAAAAATGGTCGTGAATGAAATCTGTCTCAGGCATGCAGGTACTCAAAACGTTATCAACTGTCATGGTGTCAGTTTTGTTGCATATATTGTGCCATTCTCATGACCATCAAAAAAAATATTACAAGCATAATACTAGTATAGTAAAGAAACAGTTCACCAGTAAGCACCATAATGTCCCTAAATAACATTGATATTATGTTCAGTGGAATTAAGTGGTCTTACAGATTTCCGCATTATAAAAAAATTTGTCAATAATTACGTGAACAAAAACATGAGTGAACTGTACACCTACTACACAATTTTTCCCAGCACAAGACTTATTTTTCATTAAGTACAATAAAGTCAAAGTAACAAAAATATTGGGGCAACTGCTTCAATTGTCCTGTGAACTGATACAAACACTACCCCTACATTTAAAAACACCCTGGCTAACTGTCCACAATGGGTGCTACATGTATATAATTTAGGGTGTTTAGAGCTAGTCACTAAATAACAGAGACTGTAATCATCTTCAATGGTCCTGCATGAGAACTACGGTAATCCAAATCCTAACCCTACATTTAAAAACAGTGACCCTAACCGTCAACAATGCGTGCTTGCTAATTTAGGGTGTTTAGAGCTAGTCACTAAATAACAGAGACTAATCCTTCTTCATGCAATAGTCCTGCATGAGAACTAATACAAACACTACCCCTACATTTTAGAAATACCCTAACCATCAACAACAGGTGCTCACTAATTTAGGGTGTTTAGAGCTACATGTACATGTAGTTACTAAATAACAGACTGTAATCCTTCTTCAATAGTCCTGCATGAGAACTAATACAAATTCTAACCTTACATTATTTTAAGAAATACCCTAACCATCAGTAAACATAAGTTCCCAGGTACATGTAAACCAATTCCACTAAAGAAATGAACAACACAGACAATTAGGTAAGGTACATGTATTTTTATTTCTAATATTTCTGACAGTAGAACTTGATATCTTCATTGCCATCCTCAGCCTAAACACAAGGAACTATGAAAAAGTCATACTTGTTTAGGAATTTTGAAAGGTTGAGTTTGATTTGCCCTAAGTTGATTCAATTTGACCTACATGTACATGTAGGTTGAATCAATTTGACATAGGTTGAAAAAAAGTGATCTACATGTACATGTACAAGTAGGCCCTCTACACTTTTTTCAATGCAATACTACTATATCTCAGTCTATGGCCACCTAGACTTTATATGTAGGTTGAATAAAATGACCTAAGGTTAAAAAAATGTCCTAAAATAAATTTTACCTTAAACTGAATTTGACCTGTAACATATACATTGTACAAGCCATGTATTTACACATTTATGTACATGTGTGTAACTTACAGTGTACCGGTATATGCTGTGGTATAATTTTCAGTTGTGATTGTTGTTGAAAGAATATAATATCAATTTATAAGTTTTCACTTTTAATATTATTGATAAGTTGTGGGTACATACATTTAATGTACAGTGTGCATGAGATGAAAATGCTTGATTATTAAACAAACTATGGTCGACATGGATATGAACATGTATACTAATTACAATGTACACTTCAATCATTTGAATTTTCTTTAGGTTTGCTGTAATGAAAGACAGCAACCTGGGATTGCAAGGTATATGATACTGTACAAATATACATTATTTAGCAAATAAAGAAGCCTTAGCCATGTTTTATACTATCATAAAACACGATGGGCATTTGAGAACATGAGAGAAATGTTAAAGCACAAGCCGAAGGCGCGTGCTTTCAACATTTCTAGAGTGTTCTCAAATGACCAGAGTGTTTTATGATAGTATAAAACATGGATCTAAGGCTTCTTTATCTGTTTTATAATATAGATTTACGCGCGCGATGAAAGGAAACCGCCAGTTGAAAACAATACAACACGGCAAACCATGTTATATACTCTGATAAAACATGGCTTTTTAGCCAATCAGAGCGTGCGTACTATATCGTATCTATATTATAAAGTCTACTATATGTGTTCAGGGCTGTCATTAAGTTTTTAATCAGCGATACCTGAGTTGTGTAAGTGCACCCATACCATAAATTATGGCCATGTAAGGCCATGTTCAGAGGGGCCAAAATGGCACCATAACCATAACATAACCCATAACATTGATTGAGCTTACCCCTACGGCCACTATTGACAGCGTGCTGTTACATTTACGTGGTACATGTACATGTAGGCCTAGCTGGTTATGGGTCATCTGTTTTTACGGGTAGGAAGGAATGTCGTAGCGACATGGTCTTTTCAACAAAATGTTACCCATAGAAAACTGCAGATGACGAAGAGAAATGAGAGCCAAATCAAAATTTTATACCATCTTAACCCCTCTTGAACTATATTTGTGTGAGTACATGTAATAACCCAAAGATTTCATCTACATGTAGTTGGGTGAAATTACGTGTACATACATTTTGTAACATAGGCTGGATTTTATTCCTTTAACTATTAATTTTGCTACATACATTGTACCAAACATTATTTATGTAATGATCATTATATTATTTCTATGATTATCGTTAGGAATTATTATTATTACCAAAATTAAGCAGTAATATTATTAATCACCACAGTTGAAATGCGTATTTGGTGAATATTTACAGAGATGCATTGTTTTTCGTTTAATCATTTTTTCCTCCAACGTTTGAGCAAATCTGCTTGCAGTGATTTTTAAACTTAAGCTGGACTCAGCAGACCTCATATTCACCACGCTACACTGCGATGAATATAACAGCATAGATAGAACCTTTTGTTGTATAATAATTATTGTAATATGGGGCATACACTGTATATTATATAACTGGCAGTTAACAGGTTTACATGTATGAACATTCTGAACAGAACTCTTGGAGACGTAATGCTGCCTAGCTATAATCAGAGGGTGTGCAAATTTATAGCATCCAAAGCAGATTTGTTGTTTCAAGTAAAGGGAAAGCAGCAGCGTAGAAGAGGAGTTGACTATGAAATAGACAGCAATCATGATGGTAAGTTCATAATAATCAGTCCGAAACACATGTTCTGATTGGTCAAGAGCCATGTGTTATTAGAGGACACACATGGATGGCGTCATGAGCATGCACAGCCAATTTCTCAACTCGTTTTGATTGGATATTTTCATAATTTTTAGTTTGCGATTATTATATAAATTATAAAAGAAATAGATTCCATTCTGCCATGCATCTGTCCTGTTATAGATGCACAGATGATGCCAAAACATGAAGAGAACATCAGTTATGCCATTCGATTGTTCCCTTCACGTTGTGACATCATCTGTGCATCTATAAGTATTGTTAAGTATTGCAGACTGTCAAGATTCCTCTTAGCATTGATCAGTTACAATGTAAGCCTGTTGCACAACACTAGTGATCCTTGGTCAGTGGCATGTAACCGTAGTTGACCAATTGCTTATTCAGGGTTGATTGAGTGACAGTCTGGTGCTAAAATGGCCTCTTCAGTGCTTTCAAAATGTCCTGGCTCCCACCAGAGCTCTGCTGATTACTTGTAGATGAAATTACATGAATGCGAGTGCTATATGGGATTTATGGGCACTGAATGATCTTTTGAAAGTTCTGATAATTGCATGAGCCTTTAGGCAAGTGCAATTTGAGAACTTTCAAAATATAACTCATAAATCAAGTATAGCATGAGCAGTTGTTGCAATTTTTTTATTTATAATACATGTATACTGAGCAAACATTTGCTGACAATTTGCAACTGTGCACTTATAACCTTTTTATGTACCGTATTCACTCACGGATAAGCCACACCTTTTTACCCGAAAGCTTCGTTTAAAATCGGGGGTGCACCTTATCTGCGAGAACATCTAGATACCGAACATAAGGTCCATAAATTTCCATAAATTAACATTTAAAAGAAATACTAAGCTACATGTATACTAATAAATACTACACAAAACCAAAAGAAAGTAAGCACTGGCCATTGCTTTTGCAAGATTGGTGGCTCCTAACAGATCCATTTATGTTGTGAATATTTGTTCCTCCACAAGCGATTAAATTCCACGCTAAATGGCACAATGTTTCTTTGCAGCTTTGCACTTTAACAGCAAATTTGTCGAACCTCTCTTTGAGTAACAAGTTTTTCTCCAATAGAGGGCTTCCGGATATCCTTTTAGGCATGATAGCAACAGACAGCTGATGAAAAATCAAACTACTCCATGTTGTTTTGACTTCGTTCAGCGAAAACAAAACTTTTAGTGTCCAGTTCTCTCTCTTCCAACAGGTGCCTGGTTACTACGCTATGGACGAACCAACCTCGTTTCCAGGGGTCTTTATGCGCCTAGTCAGATATGGCGTCGAAAGTACCCCTGGTACAGGCTGGTTGGATTCGGCCACTGATTGGCTAGACGTTTCGCGCGCGCTGATTGGAGAATTTCGAATAGCGTGTGCATTTTTTATTTGAAAAATAAACTGGTGATGTTGTCTTTAGCATTGCGCATTCAAAATTTGTTGAAAACAACTACAAATTAATCAGAACTAAGCGTTTTTGCCTTTTTTAATACACACTTTGCAACTGGGTACAAGTATAACAATGTACGGATGGAATTCATTGGGATCACACTTCCACCACTAACCGTTGTTCAGCGATGATGAATCCAAGATGGCGGTTGTTCTTCAAAATATGCCGATATATTGGGCATATTTTTGGGTCACATGACTAGCCTGTACCAGGAGTACTTTCGACGCCATCTTTGATTAGGTGCATAAAGACCCCTGGGAACAAGGTTGCGGACGAACGTGAGCACGTTGTTGGCTTCGTTGACATGTAAAATTCGATCTAAAAGGTGACCTGAATGAACAGATCCTGGTAAACAAACACTATGGAAAGATAAATAATATATCTAAGTACCGTATTCACTCACGGGTAAGCCGCACTTGCAGATAAGCCGCACCCCAAGTTTAGAAGCTTGATTCAGGGGAAAAAGTTTTTTGGAAGAATATCAAACGTATGTGTACATTGTATAAACCTTCATCAGACTTTCAAACTGGAGAAAACTCCAAAGTTGTACCTGTAATTTCAGTTCTGAAATAGTATAAACTTCATGTCTACATACTTCGGTATATGATTTATCTTTCCATAGTGTTTGTTTTATACCGGGATCAGTGAGTGTTCATTCAGGTCACCTTTTAGATCGAATTTTACTTGTCAACAAAGCCAACAACGTGCTCATGTTCGTCCGTAGCTTAGTAACCAGGCACCTGTTGGAAGAGAGAGAACTGGACACTAAAAGTTTGTTTTTGCTGAACAAAGTCAAAACAACATGGAGTACCGGTAGTTTGCTTTTAGATCTGTTCAACAAATTTTCAGCAAAGCTGCAAAGAAACATTGTGCCATTTAGCATGGTATTCGCTTGCGGAGGAACAAATATTCACAACATAAATGAATCTGTTAGGAGCCACCAAACTTGCAAAAGCAATTGGCCAGTGCTTACTTTCTTTTGTTTTGGTGTAGTATTTATTAGTATAGCTTAGTATTTCTTTTAAATGTTAATTTATGGAAATTTCCGGACCTTATGTTCGGTAGATATTCTTGCAGATAAGCCACACCCCCGATTTTGAACGAGGATTTCGGGTAAAAAGGTGCGGCTTATCCGTGAGTGAATACGGTATGTAGACATGAAGTTTATACTATTTCAGAGCTTAAATTACAGGTACAACTTTGGAGTTTTCTCCAGTTTGAAAGTCTGATGAAGGTTTATACAATGTACATGTACGTTTGATATTCTTCCAAAAATCTTTTTTCCCTGAATCTTGGGGTGCGGCTTATCTGCGAGTGCGGCTTATCCGTGAGTGAATACGGTACTCATTATTGACCAATCAGAATCCAGATATTTTGTTCAGTATAGCCTGGTCTGAAATAGCATGATGTACATGTAGCTGGCCACATTTTTGTAACTCTTAACATATACATGTATACATTTGTTACTAAATGCATACAACTACAGTGTACTTTCAAAGTCCGAAAGAGCTATACTGAAAATTAATTAAATTTCTTCTCAGACTACTCTTCTACATGTACATGTATTACTGTTGTTACTGTACTAGCTAGTGCTTTCATACTTACACAATTGTCACTGTTTGGTATTTACAGTTTTAGATTTGTATAGCAAAGTGCCACCTCTTGAGACCTTTATGGGAATACCAGCTCACATCAGGAGATGGCAGATTTTACAGGTTAGTGCCATGTAACTTGTATAGTCTAATTATTATACCCAGTCCCCTGCTCCCAACCTATTGCGTTTGGCCCTGGTTTTCAATCAACCTCCTCTCTTATAGGGATCATGTACATGTACTAGACTAATAGTGTAGCTCAGATGTAAAAGTGTAAATCAAAGTAACAAGGTTGTTGTGGGTTCAAATCTCAGGGGGGTCCATGGGCAGGGATTCTAACACCACAGGAGGCCGATGGTGCTGATAGAGCTCCCAATCCACCGTAAGGGAAAAGATGGCGGCTGGACATTTTGACCACAATCCCTTGCAAACCTAACACAGTCCAAATAACACATAGAAATCATATATATTCTCTTCAATGACAGTGTATAGACTATATCGCAACTCCGCCGTCGCAGTGCACTCTGGGATGGATATCTCAGTTACCATTGTTAAATCCAAGATGGCCGCCCAACAACAACAATGGAAAACTGAGATATCCATCCCAGAGTGCACTGCGACGGCGGAGTTGCGATATAGTCTATTGGCAACAGCACTTATACAGGCTAGTTTTTTTACTTGTGGATGCGTGCAAGCGCAGAACACGAGTTATTAGGATTAGTGGTTCTAGCTCATTTATTCATTGTTTTATGGTGTGTACTTTGGGATTTTTAAGATTTAAAACCTCTCTACCATTATTTTATAACAGATTTAAAGTTTTTAACATGCAAAGGATTGTGAGTAAAAGTACAAGCCACCATCTGTTTCTGTACAGTTATACAAGCTACTCGGATCAGTACAGATGCAGCATGGACCCCGGCAGGAATCGAACTCGGGACCGCATCGGCGCATGCTCAATGTGCCACACACAGTAATGCATTGTGCCACATGAGCGCACCTAAAATGCATGTTAAGTGGTCGGCCAACCATTTACCAACAACATGCATGTACTGTACATGGATTTTACGGTGCAACTTGTTCACTTTAGCCATTCTAACACCACATATTTGGGTAAGGAGGAAACATGCTTTGTAAATAATGTTCCATTCATGAGTCCTGTTGCCACCTCAGCCACAAATGTTTTTTTTAACTTTAACTTTAATAGTTTTACAGCACTGCATAAGTGAGAAAAGTAAGTAAATATTACTGGTACTGAAGGAAACCCTAAACAGGAACTACATTTACTTCCTTAAATAGTAAGGGCTATCCAAATAAAAAGTAGATGTAATAAATACATGAGAAATTAAAAATCAATTGTCAGTCTACTACTTATGTTGCAGATATATACATGTATATACATGTAAACTATACACCTACCACCTCCCAGTTAACTCAGTGGTTATATAAGCTCCAGTCTGTCATGTGGCAGGTCGCAGGTTCAAACCCTGGCCAGATCAACACCCAGGGTCTTAAAATAACTGAGTAGAAGGTGCTGCCTTTGTGAAACAATCTCGTTATCGGACTGCAAATGGTTAGACCTTCACACCTTCTCGGATAAGGACGTAAAATCATAGGTCCCACGTTGGCCTCAAGTTTATCAGTCTCACCACTGTCACGAGTTACCAACGTTAAATAAAGTTGCTTTAATTACTTTACTAAATACTATACACGGCCACACCCACACATACAGTATATATATATATATATATATACATATATTTTAACACAATAAATATGTATCAAACTATAAAAACTACTTGTATAAATATAATTATCCTAGCATAAAGTTAAAGTCAGAAATACTAAGTTAGCTTCCAAATTAAATCATTTTAGTGTATCCTGTGTAGGATTTTGTATGGGGTTCTTATTATATGTTTTGAGATATCTTTACTGCAACCCTTCTTAACCGACTTTTGTCAGTAAAGCACTTTCATGTAACATACTTTTGCAACACTTACATTGTAGCTTCTTAAAGAGGGTGACATAATTATTGGAGAGGTTTCTTTCAAGCGTCCCTTTGGCATATTTGTGGAGCTGAAGGCCTTGGAGTTTGGAAAGAGTAGAGACTTCTCTGGAACAGATATACAGGTGGATAAATACAGTAAATATAATTATTTGGTTAATGATTGCATGGCTTTGATTATTATTTTCCGCTGCAAATGTACATAATTTATTTATTTATTTGATTACAACATGTTTTAATGCTGACCATGGATCGAACAGCAGGGTGTTGATACATTAAATGTTAATGTTGGTCCTTCCATTAGAAAGTATTTATTATTTTAAATACATTGTAACTATTAGTTCTTTCTCATTCTTCCATGAACATTATAACCTCTAATTCAGGGCCCAGTTTTTCAAAGCTAGGGTAAGCACTATCCCAGGGTTAAATCGTTAAACTGTACATATAATTATTATTACAGATTTACAGCTATCCTGGAGATTAAGTTACCCTTGGTTTGAAAAACTGGGTCCAGAGTATCACTGGTTGCTCTTTTCAGTGAATACCTTAAAACGTTCTCATCCATGGATCAGCCAAGGGGAACCCACACAGCGGTCAAACGTCATCGCGTGCGTATTACGGTCAGTCTGGCGGGCGGCCGCGTGAATTTCCCGCGCAAAATTTACCTTAAAACGTATTACAGTGAACTTCTACCCCCAAAAGTTAAGAAAAATATGTGAAAGTTAAGCTTTTTATTTTCAAAGTCGACGGGAAATTGAACAAACTTCAAACTGTGAGTTTACCATACTTTTTCGTAATTTACTAAAAAAGTTCTCAAGGTTTGAAATCGGCTGTGTGAACATTGCCGGCCGCCGGCTCGCTTTGAATTTGTTATGGAATACGTCGTTGTTGCAAGACTTTTGATGCATGCGCAGACGTTTGACCGCTGTGTGAGGGGAACCTCTGATTAAAGCATCCACCTTTTTAGCAGATACTCCCCAAGTACAGCATACATGTATGGCTGCTTGTAGCTATAATTATATCAAGTTTATATACATCTACATGATTGTATTTGGCTAAGTTATATTATTAGAGAAATAGAAATGATATGTCTATTAAAAGCAATTGAACATGTTTGTGTGGTCCAACATTCTCTCACAGGCATTATGTCGAACATGTGAGCTCGGTAACCAAGAAAGACACCGTGAACACAAGGACCCAGCCGATGCCTTTGTATTGGGAGACCATGTCAGGGGTCAGTTTAGCTTTATAGCATTTGTAAGGCCAAATGAAAAATATATGTACATTGTACATGCATGTGTTTTGGGTTACCCAATCTAGATTTTCCCTGCTGACCCTACAAAGTTTTCCACCAAAATTTCAACTACACTTGCAATCATGTACAAGTTAGACATGAATTTAGAGAATCACTGTTTTTTGTTTCCTGAAATCTGCCAAAAAAAATAAGCCAGCTGGTTAAAAAAGTTAGGGGGGGGGGGGATGTTAGTACCTAACTACCAACCCTGTCTTTTTTAAAGTGTTACCACATATATTTTTTATTTGCCTGTATTGATGATCTGAGTTGGTAGTTCAGTGCCCAGAGCTGCATGAGCACATGGTCTGTGCTTCCGAGCTTGATTGCCAGGGTACCATGGCAACCAATCAGCCCAGAGCACTGGGTCACATAAGAATAGACAAAAGGGACATTGAGGGAGGGAAAAATGGAGCAAGCCCGATTGCAACATGGAGCAACTAACAAGCTAACAAAAGCTATTTTGAAGTTTATCTCCTAGCTAACAAGCTAACAATACAAAATAACATGTAATAACAATAAACTAAAAGTCATGAATGAGACGCCGACCAGTGTTTGCACAAACACCACTACAGGGCACCTGGTGTACAGTACACTGGATATTTAAACATGCCTAAATTGCATTTACAATGTAGTCGTGGATATAAACTATCTTAACTTACAGGGTAGCTCATTCATGCCAAGAACAGGTACCCAATATTACCTTTTTGTATTTACAGGAGTCATTTGCAGTGTTAGCCCTGAAGAGAACAAAGTTACTGTATCATTCAAGACATCACAACTGCCACCAGAACACCAGGACATTCACCTGGTATGCAGCATGTCTTTTTTTGAGAGTACAATTTTATCCCAGGGTGGGGGAGGGGGGTCACTATTTGTAAAGTAACATAATTATATTTGAAGTGAATTCAAATTTTCCAATTTCCTGGTTTTTCGTAAAAATATGTCTAATTCTGAGTTATAGATGATTCAGGATAATATGAAACAGGAAGAAAATTTGGGTAAGTTTCCACAATAACTTAGAAATATGGGTTTTGGAGCTATTTTTTCTCTGAAAACCGTGTCCAGTTCTACATGTATACCATATGGCTGCACATACCTTCCCATTTATTATACTTGTTTAAGTCCTCCTGGATTTTATTTATAATGTTTAAAAACATTCATGTACCAATATTTGCCTGATGCAACTCTCCTTTTCTGATCTCAGTACATGTATATTCATTATATTATTTTATCTTGGTGCTTGTAGGGACTTATCGAAGATTTGGAAAATGTAAAGATAGGGTATGTCTTAATTAATCTTTATCACTCTTGTTTTGCTTTGTTCTTTAAATATTTTTTGTAGCCTTAAGGGTGCAGTATGTACATGCAATCTGTGGCACAGAGATGTAGATCTACATGTACTGTATATGTGTAAATGTAATATGCCTAATGGTCCATATCTGAGCTGTTGTAAATATTGAAGATAAAAGCTGTGAAACCATGGTTCAGGCTCTGCTCTCAAATAGTCCAGTTTCGTATTCTAAAATTACCACTGAATGCAATGACTACAGATGCATTTATACAGGGTTAGCCTCGTTCTTAAGTTAAACATTCATAAATACCAGCAAGAAGGTGGGCTATTCACAACTCTGCATAATTATTGTTGTGGTTTCGTGTTTTGCACCTTCTTGCTGGTATTTCACAGGTTACATGTACTTAGTGTTCACTTCTTGGTCAACATTTACATATGGGACATAGGATAACTCAGTGTACATGTACATGCAAAGAAGTAAAGAACCAATGTGGTGGACTCTTGATTGTGTTGTACCAGTCTGTAACAGGTTATCTGTAGTCAAACACAATAAACTCCATGTGGGATCCCTCACTGTTTCCTATATGGAAACCACATGTTTACCCGTAAAACACACTAAAAACACTTTGCATCCACGAGTTTGTCATTGTGGTGCTATGTTTTGAAATTATGGAAATACAATGTACCATGGAAACTTGGATTTCCATACAATGAAAAATACAATAATTTTGAATGCAGCATTTTCCCCTGGTTTTCCCATGGTGCTATAGAAATTGGTTGGTTTTCCCAGCATATGCCCCTTTGATTTAGCATTGTAAGTTCTAAACTACATTTTGATAATGTTTTCAGGTCCTCAAATGATGTTGAGGGCACGAGATATGAAGAGCATCTTACAGGTCATATGGGGTTCAATAACCCTAGGAATGTAGATACCCTAATGGATGTCCTTGGGCTAGACACAGATGCACCATGTTCATTGCTCAGGAGTTTTCAGAGGTAAGGGTTATTCTTATACATTGTACATGTAACTCAGACTGGCTGGAGTTGTGTTACAAGCATAAAGCTACATGTACTAAAGATACACATGCAATCTGCAACATTGCCGACTAGCAAAATTGCAAAGAGCATCCACCTCTGAAATCATTGCATGCAATATTGCATCGCGCATCAACCCCTTTTCAAAACAGTTGCAGGCAATGTTGCATGCAATATACATGTATGTTGCAGTGTTAAGACAGTGTTGTACCTAGAGGCATCATTTCACACCTTGAAGGAGAACTGCAGAAGCCTTAGCTCAATGAGTAGATCTAAACATGAAAAGACTCATACCAAAATATATTTTACTGTGTTTTGCATCAAAAGAAGATAAAATCTGCAAATCTTCCTCCCAACCGCCGCTAAGTACAGACGGCTCAATTCCTGTAATCTGTGACGTATGATACAGGGAATATATTAGTTTTGTCATGTTATTCTCAGCTTTGAATAGATGGACTAACGACTCATAATTGCACACTATTGTGATTTCGTTGCGTTGAAGGTGTGGTTGTTTTTCCTTGGTATGCATGACATACGATACGGGGGGAAAAGCACTGAATTGAGCCGCCACACTAACTAGCTTTATTAGTGGAGAATCTGCTATTTTTCGACCTTCAAAATGTATTTCCTCTTTTTAGACGTACACCACAAAGAAATAAAATAGCAGAACATTTCTATTGAATACAAGTTTGTATTGTCATCGGATTGATATAGGGTTCAGTTCTCCTTTAAAGAACTTCATGCAGGGAAGTTGACTGTCACGTTCTGGCCATTTTCAAAATGCACCATTAAACATTTAATGCAAAATTTTATTCTTAAATCATGCATTGCTATTAAATCTGTTATTACATGTATATTCTTTCTTTTTTCCATTTTTATGTCTTGTATTTTACTCCTCAGATGTTAGCTTTTCATGGTTCATACAGGCCTTGACAAGTCCTAGAAATGCTGCCAGAGCCTTGAAAAGTTCTTGCATGTTGGCAGATTAGGTTTTATCCTAGAATTTCTAACAAAAGTCCTTGAATTTTATTGAAACCTCCTTGGATGTTTGAGAAGACAGTAAACAGCCTCATTTCTTCCTCCAAAAGATCGTTAGAGCAGCACTGAATGATTTGTCGTGCAAATAAGTCAGAGAAAGGGTCATACAACTTGGGTCTAAGTTGCATACATGTAGAATTTTGAGGTCATTAAGGTGTAAACCTGTAGAAAACAAGTCCTTGAAAAGTGTGGATTGTCCTTGATAAGTCCTTGATAAGTCCTTGAAGAAAAAGTACTAAATTTTGTATGAACCATGCTTTTGGTCTCTTCTTTTTCCAGGTGTGACTATCCAGAAGAGGATTGTGCTGATCAGCTGAGAAAAAAGCAGTCTGCTAAATGGTCGATGGAATCGTATGTGCCTGCTTAATTTTACATACATGTACATGTATTACTCAAGAATGATAGCCTTGTTCTTGTTGCACTATGCAGTATCTACGGTTTTGGGTTACTCATGTAATGTCAAAGGTTTATTTGATAATTCAAATATGCCGATTTCTAATTTAACTTACTAAGGTCTTGCATGTAGATATCGTACCTGACTACAGCACTGATAAATTTGTAATGGCTTTAAGGCGATTTGTAGCAATAAGAGGTTATCCTTCTAAACTATGCAATGTAATATCTCCCTGTTATTTTTATTTATTTATTCAGGACTGCCAAAGGCATCGAGCATTTTAAAGTTGGTGATGTGAGCACTGCACTGAAATACTTAGAGCATGCACTGCAAATCAATGCAGAGAATGTTGAGGCTCTCGTTGCCAGAGGAGCTCTGTAAGTTAATCATACAATACCTGTGCTTTCTGTGAAGCATACCACAGCTTTATTACATATTGGAGAGAATATCTCATGAGATGCTGTTCTTTTATTATGACTCTATTACAAACGTACTGTCTCCCAGTTGTAGAGTGCCGGTTAGTTGGCCTTAAGCCCCAGTTGCATCCTTGGGCAGGGACGTAAAGCCGTTGGCCTTGTTTCCTTCCTCTTCTAATCTATAAGAGGGGGACGTACAATAACCTGTTGTGCTATTTCGTGAAAGAGTATAACAATCACTCATGATTGTAAACCGCATAGCAGCAAAGTGCGCTATAATAGCAGTCCGTATCTAACAACAAGATACATTTTTTATTCATAAAATTTTCACTATATAAATGAATACCTTTTTTGTCATGTACTTAGGATCAGTCACGGTTTATGGGAACCCCACCCCCAACTGTTTCACCCCAAATTTAATGGTTAATCGTTAATTACACATATATACCCAAGGGAGTGGTGGGTTGTTTCCCCAGAAATCCCCACCCACCCCCACCCCTATTTCACCCTAAATTTAATGGTTAATCGTTAATTACACATGTGTACTCAAGGGAGGAGTGGGTTGTTTCCCCAGAAATCCCCACCCACCCCCACCCCTATTTCACCCTAAATTTAATGGTTAATCGTTAATTACACATGTGTACTCAAGGGAGGAGTGGGTTGTTTCCCCAGAAATCCCCACCCACCCCCACCCCTATTTCACCCTAAATTTAATGGTTAATCGTTAATTACACATGTGTACTCAAGGGAGGGGTGGGTTGTTTCCCCAGAAATCCCCACCCACCCCCACCCCTATTTCACCCTAAATTTAATGGTTAATCATTAATTACACATGTGTACTCAAGGGAGGAGTGGGTTGTTTCCCCAGAAATCCCCACCCACCCCCACCCCTATTTCACCCTAAATTTAATGGTTAATCGTTAATTACACATGTGTACTCAAGGGAGGGGTGGGTTGTTTCCCCAGAAATCCCCACCCACCCCCACCCCCAACTGTTTCACCCTAAATTTAATGGTTAATCGTTAATTACACATGTGTACTCAAGGGAGGGGTGGGTTGTTTCCCCAGAAATCCCCACCCACCCCCACCCCCAACTGTTTCACCCCAAATTTAATGGTTAATCGTTAATTACACATATATACCCAAGGGAGTGGTGGGTTGTTTCCCCAGAAATCCCCACCCACCCCCACCCCTATTTCACCCTAAATTTAATGGTTAATCGTTAATTACACATGTGTACTCAAGGGAGGAGTGGGTTGTTTCCCCAGAAATCCCCACCCACCCCCACCCCTATTTCACCCTAAATTTAATGGTTAATCGTTAATTACACATGTGTACTCAAGGGAGGAGTGGGTTGTTTCCCCAGAAATCCCCACCCACCCCCACCCCTATTTCACCCTAAATTTAATGGTTAATCGTTAATTACACATGTGTACTCAAGGGAGGGGTGGGTTGTTTCCCCAGAAATCCCCACCCACCCCCACCCCTATTTCACCCTAAATTTAATGGTTAATCGTTAATTACACATGTGTACTCAAGGGAGGAGTGGGTTGTTTCCCCAGAAATCCCCACCCACCCCCACCCCTATTTCACCCTAAATTTAATGGTTAATCGTTAATTACACATGTGTACTCAAGGGAGGAGTGGGTTGTTTCCCCAGAAATCCCCACCCACCCCCACCCCTATTTCACCCTAAATTTAATGGTTAATCGTTAATTACACATGTGTACTCAAGGGAGGAGTGGGTTGTTTCCCCAGAAATCCCCACCCACCCCCACCCCTATTTCACCCTAAATTTAATGGTTAATCGTTAATTACACATGTGTACTCAAGGGAGGAGTGGGTTGTTTCCCCAGAAATCCCCACCCACCCCCACCCCTATTTCACCCTAAATTTAATGGTTAATCGTTAATTACACATGTGTACTCAAGGGAGGAGTGGGTTGTTTCCCCAGAAATCCCCACCCACCCCCACCCCTATTTCACCCTAAATTTAATGGTTAATCGTTAATTACACATGTGTACTCAAGGGAGGAGTGGGTTGTTTCCCCAGAAATCCCCACCCACCCCCACCCCTATTTCACCCTAAATTTAATGGTTAATCGTTAATTACACATGTGTACTCAAGGGAGGAGTGGGTTGTTTCCCCAGAAATCCCCACCCACCCCCACCCCTATTTCACCCTAAATTTAATGGTTAATCGTTAATTACACATGTGTACTCAAGGGAGGAGTGGGTTGTTTCCCCAGAAATCCCCAACCCCCCCCACCCCTATTTCACCCTAAATTTAATGGTTAATCGTTAATTACACATGTGTACTCAAGGGAGGAGTGGGTTGTTTCCCCAGAAATCCCCACCCACCCCCACCCCTATTTCACCCTAAATTTAATGGTTAATCGTTAATTACACATGTGTACTCAAGGGAGGAGTGGGTTGTTTCCCCAGAAATCCCCACCCACCCCCACCCCTATTTCACCCTAAATTTAATGGTTAATCGTTAATTACACATGTGTACTCAAGGGAGGAGTGGGTTGTTTTCCAGAAATCCCCACCCACCCAGCTGTTTCACCCTAAATTTAATGTTATTCATAAATTACACGTGTATACCCAAGGGAGGGGTGGGTGGACAGTTTCCCACAAACCGTGATTAAGCCTACTTTTTTTATGTGAAGGATTGCAAACGAAGGTAAATACGGCTCAGCTGTCAAGGACTTCCGCCAGGCTCTGTCGATCAGCCACAACCACAAAAATGCTTTGAAGTATCTCGTGGAGACCCTGGTAGAGCAAGGGATCCGGTATGTTATTACTTTCCTTTCACACTTATCCTTTGGTTCGTGCCTTTTGCATGAGAGGGGTTATGTCATCGTGTTGCGCATGTTCGAATTGGATACAAACGGTTAACGTTTCCTTCCTCAATGCTTGATTGAAATCATATGCAATATTTGATTGCTGAAGACTTTATCTATACAGTTTCTTGGTCATTTTTACAGATTTGCTTGTAAAATACCACATGTGCGCGATGTTCGTCAGTTCATATGAACATCGCTGAAAAATGTGTCGGCCCGGAATGCAAAAATAAAGACCTCACCGTGACACAGCCCTTAAATATTCCGTGTTGAAAAAGGTTGATCACCAATTAATTAATTTAGCCGGTAAGTGTGACTACATTGTTTGAGCAATTCAACATCAGGCTAAGCCCGGTGTACCTATCTGTTTCCTTCTGTCAAAGGACGGGCTGCTTCATGTAGAGCTACACCTGTATAGCCTGGTTCACATTAGCGACACAAGCATAAGCAACATGCGCACACGCAGTAATCAGGGCTAGAAATTCGGATCTCGCACACTCACAAAATGCAAGTAGTGGATTATTAGAAATGCGAGTAAAATCTCATGACAGCTCGCAGCTGTTGCTAGTAGAATCTTGCTGAACTATTTGTTGTTGCTAGTGGATCAGACCATGTTGCTAGTAAAATCTCATGACAACTCGCAACTGTTGCTATTAGAATCTTGCTGAACTATTTGTTGTTGCTAGTGGATCAGACAATGTTGCTGTAAAAATTAGTGACAATTATTAAAGGCGCCGTGTCATGGTTTTGCGCATGTCGGGAATCAATGTTCGATTGGTGGCTGTTCATTGGCTTCAAACAGTTAAAGTCCCCACTCTTAATGCTTGATTGAAAAGATATGCAATATTTTCCTTGAATACTAGATCTACGCACAGTTTGTTAGTCATTTTTGCACATTTACTTTGATTTCATCCATCCCACACGTGTGCTAGGATAGTCAGTTATATTAAAACTACATTTTGTATTGAAAATACTTTTGTTCCGACCCGGAACATGAGGCGTATCTCTCAACGTGACACAGCTCCTTTAACAGTTGCTAGTGGTTTTTTCCTCTAATTTTAAACCCTGAGTAGAGTAATGCATTGATCGTAAGCGGCGCTTGTTCTTACGTGTAGATCGAATTTCGTATGAGTGGGCAAGTTACAGCACGGGTACTGTACGGTTCGGTTACTATACGGTACGGGCATTGTACGGTTCGGTTACTGTACGGCACGGGTACTGTACGGTTCGGTTACTGTACGGCACGTGTACGGTTCGGTTACTGTACGGTTCGGTTACTGTACGGCACGGGTACTGTACGGTTCGGTTACTGTATGGCACGGGTACTGTACGGCATGCCGTGACATTAAAATGGTTTCCCATCCCATTGTTTTGGTCTTTCTGATCCAATCAAATTACAGAGTTACGGTACAGTAAGTTACAGAACGATTACGGTAAGGCTACGGACATACCGTTTGTTTTTCCCACTCCTACGAAATTTGCTCTATTTCACACCACTAATGATAAATACGTCGCTGCGTCTGCGTATGTTGCTTGTGTGTAAACTAGGCAGTGGAGCCCGTGATGGGTACAACTGATTTTTCGAGTATGCTATATTGCTATCAAGCCATGCCGGAATAAAATAAAATAAACCTGTATTTGTTGAGAGTAATAATTGATAATATTTCAGTATTCATTTTAGATATCAAATGTGTCTCATTGCGTTTTAAATTTGTCGTGTTGAAGATGACATTTTTTCCAAACTTTATAGAAACAGAGCACGAAATATCTATGTTTAATATATAAACACAACAATAGGCGGTGTGCGCATTCTAGAGAATAGTCATGTGCTTTACAATTGGAAATGATTACCCGGCTCTGCACAAACTTCCTTCTAGAGCAATCGAAAAATTATGGCAGATAATGGCGTTTATAAATATAATGAATGAACACGGCGGACTTCGAGTACAGATGTGAACAAGTATCCCACATAAACAAAGTTTTTGGAAGGTTGGCAGGCAAAGCGCGAAAATATCGCAAAATCGCGCCCTAGAATGAACACCGATGTTTTTGTTGCTTTCTATCATTAATTCAGAGAAGAGAAGGGGGGTCATCTCGTAGAGGCAGCCAGTTGTTTCAAAGAAGCTTACGAACTGGACAAGGACCGGCCCACAGTCAAGCAACACTTAGACAAGGTTCGAGAACTTCTCAACATTAGGCATCAGGTGGGTGAGGACGAAAGTTTATCGTAGCATTGAATTATGCCTGTTCGGTTGTCATTTTAGTCTTGTGTAAAATGCCGGAGAGCCTTGTTAGAAGGGTTTATGAACATGTAACTATGGCTCTCAACATATTCTTCATTTGAATTGCCGCCATGTTGGATACCGTTTACAAAAGTTCTTCATCAGCTTTCAGTGTTATAATAATAATAGACTTTATTATCCACAGAAATCTTTCAGTTTACACTGATTTCCAAAGATGCTGTGCAACTAATAATAGCAATAATAATATAATAATTTACCAGATACTAATTATGATATGCATGCAATAAATAATACTAATAATAACCTTAAAAAATATATAATATCTCTGTATCAACGTACATAGAACAATCATGAGTAATGTCTCCAGTAGATTGACTTAAACTCCTTCACACTGCGAGCAGATTTAACCTCAGGATGAAGACTGTTGAACAGCATAGCCGCGGAATGGGCAAACGACCTTTGGCCAGATTTAGATGTAATTTTACTAATATGGATATTGTCTCTCCCCCTAGTATTATAATTATGTACTGATGAGTTTCTCTTTACAATACTTGAGAGATATGATCACTAAGTGTTATAATAATAATAATAATAATAATGGCCATATTTATATAGCGCCATATCAGTCTCATGGCGCTTTACATATTACTGACATATCCCCTCGGTGATTTGTTTCGGACTGCTTACGGCGCTAGTAGCTGCCACGCAGTTTACAATGTTGAGTGTGTGGTTAGTGCAATGGCCAGGCTGCTGTTATGTCCTCC
The DNA here is from genome assembly GCA_030867875.1 of Actinernus sp. WN-2022. Lineage (NCBI taxonomy): Eukaryota > Metazoa > Cnidaria > Anthozoa > Actiniaria > Actinernidae > Actinernus > Actinernus sp. WN-2022. The sequence continues at coordinate 37,798,550 of JAOWCC010000577.1, forward strand.
AACATGGCCGTCGTGGTCTTGTCGTTTGAATATTTTGCGATTGGCTGCATACCAGCAATGCTTGCTTCGCAGAAGTAAAGTAATAACCAAATTAGTTAGTTTGATTATTTTCTTAAGTCACACTATGAAATTAGCTTAATGAGGAATTGGCTAATCGCACATGAAAACCTCAGAAAAATTACGGCTAATAAGTGCTGATATTACTTCTGGCATTGTTCGACATTTTCCACGTTCTTCTACGATACAAGTTTGACTCATTCTGTTTTTCAAAATAGGTATTTTACAGCAAGAATTACTTTCACTACTGAGGCTCTTGATATTTCTCGCTCAGGATGTACATAATAATTGCAAACTTTCCACAGTGTTATCGCCTGAATAATTTCTCCTTACTAATGCATTGTCGTGTCTATTTTCTTCACATATCCACTGGCTTTGTCCCTGCCTGACATTCCAATACTCCATTACACCTGTTGGCTAACTGATTCCTTGCACGACGTTTGTATTCCGTTTGGTTCCCGTGCTGCCTCGTCGTTCTCTGGATTTCTGGAACCTTGTTGCCCTATACTGTGCGGTAACTGAATGTTTGGACTTTTTATATATGTTTGGTATCGATTAATAAAATTAACGCCTTTTACAACATTCTTGGTATTGGAACTGACTGCTTTGTACTTTTTTTGCTTTGTTTTTTTTGTAATTCTTTGTGATTTTTATTTCTCATTTCCGATATCCGATATCAATTTTTCTGATATATATTCATGAACTTGAAACTAATCTTGTTGTCTCTTAATACATCTCTTTTCTGTCGCACCACTCTTCCCTTCCCAACGAACATCCTTCTTTACCTACCATTTCGTTTCCTATTCTCTTCATTACCATTGATCAACACCCACGATCTTCGCAAACCCTTTTCTTAATTCTTACTGTCGTTACACCCCCCCCCCCCCCCCCCCCCCCCCCCTTGTCTCCTTTTTGTGATGCTCAACTCTTTATCTGGAATTTTGGTTTGAAATTGTTCACTCTTGACTGGCTTGTTACATGCCTTTAACCTGAAAACACAACCATGTTCATTGTTTTTCCCTGGTCCCGTTGTTACATCTTAAACTGTCCGGCTGCGTTTGTGTTTGAATGCCCATGTCTTTGTTCATCTGCCCCGTTCAACTAAACTGCCGTCTTTGTACCACCATTGAACAATGGTTCATCGTTATTGCGGTCATCAAATGCTTACAAACTTGCCAGAGGAAAGAGAGCGCATCCTCGGACAAACTAACAGGGCAAGATCAAAAGAGCAAGTTTAGCCACGTACGGCAACTTATCAAGGAAGAGCAGGTCAAGAGAAAGAAGAAGAGGAAAGAAAAGTAAGTATCAAAGAGACTGGTTCACGTAGTTAACACGTTAACATCGTCGGTACTTTCCATCTAAATTGCCAAGAATAACATTTAGGGCGCGTTCGATTGACCGTATTCCAGAATAAGCACAGACGGAATACTCTGGAAATTACTGGTCCAGGACATTTTGCACTGTAAGCTACAATCGCTGACTGACATATTGATATGATATTCGCGATACTTTTTCGCGATTTGTAGTGATTATTCTGTGTATTCTTATTCGCACCCGTAGAAGTGGGTTTCGTTTTTCGTTGCAGCCATAGTAATTGCTGTTTGCAATGTGTGTCAGGGGGACATGTGATGAGTTTGGTGTTGCCCTCCGGCTATGTTGCAACGTGTGTCCGTTCCATTAATGTCCCTGATAGTTATTAATATTTATGTCAATGACGCACTTTCCCTTGATCCGGCTTAATCCGAGTACATACTTCCTCAGCGGTCCACAATTCCCTCCGTTTTCGCTCTGACGAAGGGCTGACGCTCGAAACTCGCTTCCCACGGCGGTTAGCCTTTACACCTATTTCAAAGAAGGTTGTCCTCTTTAAAAGTAACAACATCAAGCCGAGACCGAAAAGGATTTCGGTAGTTATTTACCAATTCAGATGCGGACGGTGTCTTTATAATGTAGATCTGCAGAACGAGTGTCTATACCGATAACTAATGTAACTATACGCAACATTTGTCGATTTCAGTGCTGGCAGCTGGCATCAAGCGTTCATAAAGTCTACAGACCATCATCCTTTTCGGTTTTGGCTTGACGCTTGTTGATTTTAAATAGACAACCTTTTTGAAGTAGGTGTATGCTAATTACTATCACAATCTCTTAATTAACCCGTGTTACTTTGGCCTGCGGCAAGAAACGAGCTGGCACCTCGTACCCAGGGCCTTTACGTCTAATCGGCCAAGATGGCGGGTTGAAAATTTCCGCGTAAAGCACACAGCGGCAAAACGTCACGCGCATGCGTTGTTGATGAGATCTCCCCAGTTTCCCGCCGAAATTAAAATTAAACAGAGGCAATCACCCTTGTTTCTAATTTTAAGCACGCACGCGTATTTACCTTAAATGTTTCGCGAAAAATAAGAAAACTACTTTTAAAATATGATAAGCCTAAGACTTTAAAGGTTGAAGTTTTTTAAATTTGTAATTCACTGTGAGTTTACTAAGTTATAAAATCATTTACTAAAAACGTTTAAGACGTCGGAAACTTCTATTTGAACTCCAGAGCCTTCGTTCTTTCGGCCAGCGGAGCATAATGTTTTGCTGAGGTGTCCGCGTAAAGACCCCCACCCCGCGGCCACACAGCGGTCAAACGTCTGCGCGTGCGTATTACGGTCAGTCTGGTGGGCGGCCGCGCGAATTTCCCGCGCAAAATTTACCTTAAAACATATGACAGCAACCCGGCGTTTAAAACAAAGATCGGCTTGAGAACTTCTACCCCAAAAAGTTAAGAAAAAATACGTGAAAGTTAAGCTTTTTATTTTCACAGTCGACGGGAAATTGAACAAACTTCAAACTGCGAGTTTACTAATTTTTTTCATAATTTAACAAAAATGTTCTCAAGGTTTGAAAACGGGTGTGTGAACAAATACGGCCGCCGGCTCGCTTTGAATTTGTTTTGGAATATGTTGTTGTTGCAGGACTTGACTCATGCGCAGACGTTTGACCGCTGTGTGGCCCGCGGCAAAACACCGCTGGCCGAAAGAATGAAGGCTCTGGTTTCAAAAACAGGTTTCCGAGGGCTTAAACCTGTTTAGTAAATAATTTTATAACTTTGTAAACTCACAGTGAAATACAAATTAAGAAAACTCCAACCTGTTAAAGTTTTAGGCTTAGCTTTCAAGTGGTTTTCATGTTTTTCGCAAAACATTTCACATAGTATTACGTGCCTAAAATTAGAAACAGGGGTGCTTACGTTTGTTTGCTTTTAGTCTCGGCGCGAAACTGACGGAATGCACGCGCTGGTCTCATCACAAGCGCATGCACGTGACGTTTTGCCGCGGTGTCAAAGGCCCCTGGATACGACTTGCTTGAAAGGGTCTGGTACGAAAATTGTTGTTCGCCAGTGGTATTTTAGTAGTGTACATAATAATAGTAGTAATAACGGATTAATCAGTGGCATTTCCACGAGGTGGCTCTTCATCTACTGATTCGCCTACGATTTGACGTCCTTATTCGAGAAGACGTGAAGGTCTAACCATTTGCAGCTTGTGAACGAAATTGATTCACAAAGGCAGCACCTTCTACTCAGTTATTTTAAGACCCTGAGTGTTGGTCCGGCCGGGGTTTGAACCCTTGACCTCCCGCACAACAGACCGGCGCTTAACCACTGAGCTAACCGGGAGGCGGTTGTACATGCGGAATTCATTGAGTTAGTTTGAGTTAGTAACATCGGTAACAACTCTACTCCTATTCTTTTCCCACAGGAAAAAGAGGAAAAAGCTGAAAACCGAGAAAATGAAAAAGAAGAGATCAAAAACCCGTCGCAGATCTCGGAAAAGCTCAACAGACGAATCTACGACCACAGCCAGTGACGAATCTAACGAATCAGCAGAAGAAGAGTGGGTCCAGAAGTCAGTTGTGAGAAAAGTATTCCACCGGAAGGAGAACGACGAAGAAGACGCTCGTGGACACTTAATGGGAAGAACCTTAAGTAGGGAAGAAGAGAGACAGGTTTTTGAAATCAAGGTCATTAATAAGGCAGGCGTAGGATGCGCAATGGTTGAAGAAAGTTTCTGCGGCAGGAACCGGAATGAAAATGAACTGGGCTCTTCTCATGTAGAGGATGGTGGTCAATTTTACCAGGAAAAGGAAAGGATTGGACTACCACTGTCAGGAGTTGAGAGTTCGTTTCCCTACGAAGCCACTTGGGGTAACGAGAAGTTAGAGCAGTGTCCTGTCGACTTGCCCGGTCCAAATAGAGAGATACTGAGCCGGGAAAGTGAAGGGCGTTCAGGTTTACCTGGTAGAGAGATGCCTTATGAGGGAGATGAAGTTGCTTCGGCAATGAAGTTGCTGGTGAGAAACATAAGTCATGAGGGTAGCTCCCATGTCACTTCATCGTCTATTCCTCGTACCGAAAGAAGACCGGGTCCTGGGAAATATCAAGCGGACGTTAGTGTGACGGGCCCAATGAGATCTCTTGAGAGCAAACAGATTCAGTCTTACATACCGGGGTCTGCGAGTACTGTGCATCATGGGGATATTAATAAAACCGAAATTGAAACTGAAACCGTCATGCGTCAAAGAAGGGCGAGTGAAGGTAGTGGAAGCACTGCCAGAGAGATGGTAATTGGACTGAGTGAAGGGAAATTACCGAAGACTTACTCTCCAGGCCTTGGGAGTAGTACGGTGACCAAAACAAAGAAGTTATCATTACAAGAAACACGTCGAAAGAGACCAAGAACTCGTAGTAAGAGTTCAAGTGCGAGTAGCTCACGTCAGAACTCCTCCAATAGACGGCAAACGCTACGCGCCCATTCTAGAAAGTCGCATGACGGTACATCGCCGCGAAAGCGTCGTAAATGTCGCAGCCGGGGTAATAGTTCTAGCACTTCGCATAGCAGTTTGTCAAGTGATTACACAACTCGAAAGCACACGAAAACATCTCGTGACAGATCACGCTCACGTCGGAGATCACGTTCTTATGATAGATCAAGCTCATGCAAGCATGGAAAAACTCGCAGCAGTAGTTCAAGTAACAGTTCTGGCACTTCGCGTAACAGTTCGTCAAGTGATTACACAACTCTAAAGCACAGGAAAACATCTCGTGACAGATCACGCTCACGTTGGAGATCACGTTCGTATGATAGATCAAGCGCATACAAGCATGGAAAAACTCGCAGTAGTAGTTCAAGTAACAGTTCTGGCACTTCGCATAGCAGTTCTTCAAGTGATTACACAACTCGAAAGCACAGCAGAAAATCTCGTGATGGATCACGTTCACGTCGGAGCCCACAGTCTTATGATAAATCAAGCTCACGCAAGCGTGGCAAAACCCTCAGCAGCAGTCCAAGTACTTCGCGTAGCAGTTCCTCAAGTGATCACACAACTCGAAAGCACAGTAAAATATCTCATGACAGATCACGCCCACGTCTGAGATCACGGTCTTATTATAGATCAAGCTCACGCAAGCATGGAAAAACTCGCAGCAGCAGTTCAAGTAGGTCACCTAGCAATAGCTCGTCCAGTAGCCGCCATAGGGCTATGAATCCTCGTGTACAAAGATCTCGAAGCAGAAGTTACAGCTCTACTAAACGTCGTTATCGATCAGAAAAAGAGACATCGCGTTTCTCGAGAAGTCGTTCAATGGATCGCCTCGGCCAACGACATCGTAGGCGTTAAATAATTATAAGTAGAATGTCCATGCGTTTCGAGACTGGTGCGGAGATTCTTTCATTGCTAGGGATGCCTTCAGTTAACTCAGATATTCCTAAGCTGCGGAGCCTGAGCGTGGCGAAAACTGCAATCTGAGCTTCTGAATCAGTTGCGCGACTTCGCCAACCAAAATGGTTCCGGATTTCATGCAACCTCGGATTCAATCGTTGCTGTACTTGTTTTCGTCGTCATGCATGCCCTCGATTCCATCCTAGAGGCTTTCCAGCACGACGGCAACGATTTGGCACAAATTGTTATCAAGATAGGACTGTATGGCACCCAAACTCTAATAAAGGCAGTTGTTCAAATTACATGTCTACTTGGTGTTAAAGCAAACCGGCTCGTAGAATTCAAATGAGAAAGAAATGAGAAATTCCTATGTTAGTTGAACGACGACGCTTTAGTTGACAGCAGCAACATTGAATAAACGAGCTCGGAATTTTTAGTGGGACAATCACTGAAACAGGATAAAAGAATACTTGTTTCTCCTTCGAGAAAGTGTTTTTTTATCTTCCTCTCAAATCTCCGCGATATAAGATGAAGAAAAGCAAAAGTTAGTTAGATTCTGTATTGTTTATCCCAACTTGTCCCAGTCCTGCGCGTTTTACTAATTGTCCCGCTGAATCTCGGAACTCTTAGAGTAATGATTATCATTATTTTAAAGCGATTTGACAAATAATGATAATCATTGTTTTTAACCTCGAGAACGCGTTGGTGTCTTAGTTGGTCAATGGGATCTCTGTGGTTTGTAATAGCTTGTGACGTCACCGCTCTCAGTTGGTGACGTCACAAGCCAGTACAAACCACAGTGATCCCATTAATACACTCAGACAAAATACCAGCCAGAAGGCCTAGGGACTACATTGCTTGAATTTAGGTAACTGGCTATTTACAAGACTGATCAAGCGTCAAGGGATCGAACTCGGAAATCCTCTGTGCCAGACACTCGCCGGCTCGGCTACTCTTCATTTTGAATTTATCATCGTGAATCGTATGACGTGCAGGGAATCTGTATTGTACCGTGTATTTCTTTCATCGATAAATGCGATTGTAGGACTGAATGAATGAGCGAGTGAAGTTAAAGAGAAACACAAATCCTTCATTAAAATACCGTGTATATCAGTCTATAAACAGTATTCTTATGAAAGGAATGCGTTATGTAGGTTTCTATTTCCAATATGCTAATTATGTGTTGTCAACCCTGGAGTGCGGCGTGCCTCAATAAAAGTGCTTCGCCTTATCTACACGATAAACCGCCTCCCGGTTAGCTCAGGGTCTTAAAATAACTGAGTAGAAGGTGCTGCCTTTGAGAACCAATCTCGTTCTCGAAGCGCAAGTGGTTAGACCTTCACGCACGAACATAATTTTATTTTGTATCGAAGTCCTTCTCGGATAAGGACGTCAAATCGTAGGTCCCACTTTACCAGTCTCACCAGACTGTCACTAGTTACGACAAGGTTGGTTTACCTTTATCTTTACATTTGTAATAGCTAATTTTCGAATTACCTTACTAAGCATCGGCTCTAGCTAGATTCAATCCCCAGATATTTCTTTTATTTTTTCTTCTTTGTTAAAGTGCCAATGAAATGAAAAATTCGATCCCGTTTTTGTTTTATTTTATTAAATTATAGGCTTCTCTTAGTCATTTTGTGCAATTAAAAATCAATTTGGAGAGCGCGAACATATTTTTTTTTTCGTATCGAAGTCAGGCAAAATTGCCAAAATCAGGCGACACTTTTTCTGCCGTTAAAGATATGGTAATCACATGCGTGACGTCACTATGTCTGCATTTCTATTCGTCTCCATAAATACTACAAAATAAGTGCATTTTTGGCCAGTTTTCAATTTAAATATGTAATACTTTGAGAAACCTTTGACGATGACCATAACTTTTCTAATAGAATCCTTGCAGTCAGCCATATTTACTTTTGTGAATATAAATGTAGGACCTAGTGACGTCACGCATGTGATTAGCATATCTTAAACGGCATAAAAATTGTCGCCTAATTTTGGCAATTATGCCTGACTTCGATAAGAAATAAAATTATGTTCGCGCTCTCCAAATTCATTTATCATTGCACAAAATGGCCAAGGGAAGTCTATAATTTAATAAAATGAAGTAAAAATGAGATCGATTTTTTCATGTCATTGGCACTTTAAGTCGCCTTTCACACTAATTTTCCTTAAATCTGCCATCATATTGGTTGGATTTCTTATCCAATCAGATTTCAATCGGATATGGAACAATCGGGAGCTCCACACTTATCCTTTCCTATATGTATATATTATTTACTCTCTCCCGAAGTTGATTGTTTACGCGTACATGTACATTATTTACGCGCACTTTTCATTGTTCTATCGGGATGTTGATTGTTTACGCGTACATGTACATTATTTACGCGCACTTTTCATTGTTCTATCGGGATGTTGATTGTTTACGCGTACATGTTCATTATTTACGCGCACTTTTCATTGTTCTATCGGGATGTTGATTGTTTACGCGTACATGTACATTATTTACGCGCACTTTTCATTGTTCTATCGAGATGTTGATTGTTTACGCGTACATGTTCATTATTTACGCGCACTTTTCATTGTTCTATCGGGATGTTGATTGTTTACGCATACATGTACATTATTTACGCGCAATTTTCATTGTTCTATCGGGATGTTGATTGTTTACGCGTACATGTTCATTATTTACGCGCACTTTTCATTGTTCTATCGGGATGTTGATTGTTTACGCGTACATTTACATTTACGCGCACTTTTCATTGTTCTATCGGGATGTTGATTGTTTACGCGTACATGTACATTATTTACGCGCACTTTTCATTGTTCTATCGGGATGTTGATTGTTTAAGCATACATGTACATTATTTACGCGCACTCTTCATTGTTCTATCGGGTTGATTGTTTACGCGTACATGTACATTATTTACGCGCACTTTTCATTGTTCTATCGGGATGTTGATTGTTTACGCGTACATGTACATTATTTACGCGCACTTTTCATTGTTCTATCGGGATGTTGATTGTTTACGCGTATATGTACATTATTTACGCGCACTTTTCATTGTTCTATCGGGATGTTGATTGTTTTCGCGTACATGTACATTATTTACGCGCACTTTTCATTGTTCTATCGGGATGTTGATTGTTTAAGCATACATGTACATTATTTACGCGCACTTTTCATTGTTCTATTGGGTTGATTGTTTACGCGTACATGTACATTATTTACGCGCACTTTTCATTGTTCTATCGGGATGTTGATTGTTTAAGCATACATGTACATTATTTACGCGCACTTTTCATTGTTCTATCGGGTTGATTGTTTACGCGTACATGTACATTATTTACGCGCACTTTTCATTGTTCTATCGGGATGTTGATTGTTTACGCGTATATGTACATTATTTACGCGCACTTTTCATTGTTCTATCGGGATGTTGATTGTTTACGCGTACATGTACATTATTTACACGCACTTTTCATTGTTTTATCGGGTTGATTGTTTACGCGTACGTGTACATTATTTACGCGCACTTTTCATTGTTCTATCGGGTTGTTGATTGTTTACGCATACATGTACATTATTTACACGCACTCTTCATTGTTCTATTGGGTTGATTGTTTACGCGTACATGTACATTATTTATGCGCACTTTTCATTGTTCTATCGGGATGTTGATTGTTTACGCGTACATGTAGGAGAGCATAAATTACAAGCGCCGAGATGGCTGCCATTTTCTGTTGCTCCGTATCGTATTCGTTATTCATATGTATATTGATCTTTAACACTGGAATTCATTGCTCTAATCCAAGCCTGGACGAATCCAGTAACCAGCCCACCGCTTATGGCAACGAGTACTTCAATTTGAGAAGTCAATTTACCGCTAAAGTGATATACACTAGTAAAATCCGAAGAGCTATCACTACATGGAACAAGCACGGTCACTTATTCCTTGCTGCCCCTGAAAACAAACTACAGATGGACATCACTGTTCATATGGACATTGAAACCAATCCCGGACCAATTTCCGAAAATTACAAGATCTATTCTGAGCTAACAACGCCGAACATAGTTAACCTGAATCAGGAGAATGCCGCCAAATTTACATGTGTCTCAGACTCAACCCTCAAATACGTTTACAGTCGCCTGGATATACTTCATCTATGTAAATACCACTGGAAACCCGCTGCTACTGTTATGAAGAGCTTAAAGGAGTTAGATATTTTACAATATAGGAGGAAGCGAGGAGGAAGAAAAAGAAGACGGATTGATCTTCCAGTATGGAAGGAAACGGCTGATGTAGCTGAAGACTGCGTTAGATATTTTAGAGACTGGTCCTATACGAATCAAATGTCATGTAACCCATCAAAATGTAATGAGCTTATTTTTCGTAAAAAAGGTAACACTGATCACTACACCGGCATTGAAGGCATTCCTCAACAAAAAGAGTTAAATATCTTAGGTATCACTTTCCAACAAGATTGCAAGTTCTCTAGTCACGTTAAAAATAAGCTTAGTGGAGCAAACAAATGCCTTTTCGTCTTAAGATCTCTTAGAAAGGAAGGTTTATTCAGTCGGAAATTGACCTGTTCTTTAGCAGTATAATTATTCCTAAGATTACTTATGGACTATCCGTGTATGGCTCCTCTGAGGCTGACTTGTCCCACTGTCCAATGTTTCCTAGACAGATGCTATAAGAGACGCTACACTTCTAAGAATATCCTTATTAGAGAACTACTTGAACAATATGATAGGAAACTTTTCCACAAACTATGTAACAACAGCAACCATCCTCTTAAGCTACTTTTGCCCAAAATCAAGCCCTCGTCTAGAACCTTAAGATGTCAGTCTTCCCAGTGGCCGAGAATTGTTGAACACTTGTTGAACAATACAACACCACTCTGAAGTCATTGCTCGACGCGCACGCCCCTCTGAAGACGAGAACAGTTACCATGCGTCCCTACTCTCCATGGTATACAGAGGAGATCACATCTGAAAAAAAGAAAAGGAGATCCCTTGAGCGGCGCTGGAGGTCGTCACGCCTGCCTGAGGATTATCACAGCTATGTTATTCAGTGTGATGTTGTACACAGCCTGCTCAGGACATCCAAGATTTCTCACTACCGTGATGTTATCGATAGTTCTAAGCACGATCAAAGAGTGTTATTTCAGACGGTTGACAAGCTTCTACATACTAAGTCTGAGGCTTGTTACCCTTCATCCTATTCTGACTACACCCTTGCAAATAAGTTTGCTGACTTTTTCACTGAGAAAATCGTTACCCTACGAAGTTCACTAGACTCTTCTGCTACCTCTGGGCCCCCCTCTACTGTTATTGACGACTCACCTCCTGCAAGTTGTATGCTGTCTAGTTTCAAGATCGTTACTGAAGAGCAGCTATCCAGTCTTGTTGGTTCTTCAAAAGTCAAGTCATGTGCTCTGGATCCAGTTCCAGCCTCTGTTCTGAAAGAGTGCTTGTCGGTTCTACTCCCGGCTATGGCGAAAATCGTAAACTGCTCCATTGACACTGCTGTGATGCCAGACGGTTTTAAGCTAGCTCTTTTAAATCCACGGCTTAAAAAACCACGCCTTGATTTTGAAGTTTATGCTAATTTTAGGCCTATTTCAAATTTAATTTTTATTTCGAAACTTACGGAAAAAGTCGTCGCTGTGCAGCTTGCTGACTACATTATAGATAACAATCTAGATGAGATTTTCCAGTCTGCATATAAACAGCTTCATAGTACAGAGACAGCTCTAGTTAGAGTAAACAATGACATTCTTGTAGCCTTAGACAACCATCAGTCCGTTATACTGCTACTTTTAGATTTATCGGCTGCGTTTGATACTATAGATCATGACATTTTGCTTAACAGACTAAGTTATCGTTTTGGTATCTGTGGCTCGGCCCTCTCCTGGTTTAGATCGTATCTCAGTAATAGATTTCAGTATGTTAATATTAGAGGGGAGAAGTCTTCACACCGGCCACTGGTTTGCGGGGTGCCTCAAGGTTCTGTCCTGGGCCCTATTTTATATCTGCTATATACTTCGCCGCTTGGGGATATCGTGAGGAGGTATAACATGGGTTTTCACTTTTATGCGGATGATACCCAGTTGTACCTGTCCTTTGATTCCCGAAGTGGCGAAGGGCAAGCATCAGCCGTTGGTCTAATAGAGGCCTGTGCGACTGAAATAGATGACTGGATGAGGGCAAACAAACTAAAGCTTAATAGTGACAAGTCCGAACTTCTTATTATAAGTTCGAAGTACCGCCCTCGTCCTTTACTTAATTCTATCTCGATCAATGATAACGTAGTTCAGCCCTCAACGTCAGCTAGGAATCTAGGTTTTATAATGGACAATAGTCTAACTCTCGAAAAACATGTTAACTCTATTACCAAATCAGCTTTCTTTCACATCAGGAGGATTGCTAAAATTAGGGATTATCTCTCCGAGGACTCTACTGAAGCTCTTGTACATGCATTTATAACTTGTAGATTGGATAATGGTAACGCACTTCTGTATAGTCTGCCAAAATATCTTACGCAGAGACTGCAATCCGTTCAAAATTGTGCCGCCCGGCTTGTATCGCGCAAGTCGAGGTATGCTCGTGCTATGCCGCTACTGATGGAGCTCCATTGGCTGCCAGTAGAAAAACGGATTGTTTTTAAGTTATTATTATTAGTTTTTAAATCCCTTAACAATTTAGCACCTCTTTACATTAGTAGTTTATTGAATTCATATCATCCCTGTCGTAGTCTTAGATCAGCTGGCAAACGCCTTCTGGTCGCCCCGAGGTCTAACCAAAAGACCTATGGTGACAGGGCATTCTCGGTGGCTGCGCCGAGGCTGTGGAACGCTCTGCCCATTCAAATAAGGACAAGCAATACCCTTACCATTTTTAAATCTAGTCTTAAGACTTATCTTTTTAAACAAACATTTTTATAATTATTATTTTATATTTTTAACTGTAGTATTGTAAAGCGCCATAGTGCAGTTAGTGGATATGGCGCTATATAAATTTCTTATTATTATTATTATTATTATAATTAATACTGTTCGTTTTAAAAATTCTTTTGTAAATAGATTAATCTTTAGGTATAACTTAGCTATTTAATAATCTTTGTTCCCACATACTTTACGTTTGTTATATTATGAGAGTCGTATATTTATGCTTTGTTACTTATAGCTGTAACACACGATATGTATTTTATCGGTGATTCATTAAAGACATTATTATTATTATTATGTACATTATTTATGCGCACTTTTCATTGTTCTATCGGGATGTTGATTGTTTACGCGTACATGTACATTATTTACGCGCACTTTTCATTGTTCTATTGGGTTGATTGTTTACGCGTACATGTACATTATTTACGCGCACTTTTCATTGTTCTATCGGGATGTTGATTGTTTAAGCATACATGTACATTATTTACGCGCACTTTTCATTGTTCTATTGGGTTGATTGTTTACGCGTACATGTACATTATTTACGCGCACTTTTCATTGTTCTATCGGGATGTTGATTGTTTAAGCATACATGTACATTATTTACGCGCACTTTTCATTGTTCTATCGGGTTGATTGTTTACGCGTACATGTACATTATTTACGCGCACTTTTCATTGTTCTATCGGGATGTTGATTGTTTACGCGTACATGTAGGAGAGCATAAATTACAAGCGCCGAGATGGCTGCCATTTTCTGTTGCTCCGTATCGTATTCGTTATTCATATGTATATTGATCTTTAACACTGGAATTCATTGCTCTAATCCAAGCCTGGACGAATCCAGTAACCAGCCCACCGCTTATGGCAACGAGTACTTCAATTTGAGAAGTCAATTTACCGCTAAAGTGATATACACTAGTAAAATCCGAAGAGCTATCACTACATGGAACAAGCACGGTCACTTATTCCTTGCTGCCCCTGAAAACAAACTACAGATGGACATCACTGTTCATATGGACATTGAAACCAATCCCGGACCAATTTCCGAAAATTACAAGATCTATTCTGAGCTAACAACGCCGAACATAGTTAACCTGAATCAGGAGAATGCCGCCAAATTTACATGTGTCTCAGACTCAACCCTCAAATACGTTTACAGTCGCCTGGATATACTTCATCTATGTAAATACCACTGGAAACCCGCTGCTACTGTTATGAAGAGCTTAAAGGAGTTAGATATTTTACAATATAGGAGGAAGCGAGGAGGAAGAAAAAGAAGACGGATTGATCTTCCAGTATGGAAGGAAACGGCTGATGTAGCTGAAGACTGCGTTAGATATTTTAGAGACTGGTCCTATACGAATCAAATGTCATGTAACCCATCAAAATGTAATGAGCTTATTTTTCGTAAAAAAGGTAACACTGATCACTACACCGGCATTGAAGGCATTCCTCAACAAAAAGAGTTAAATATCTTAGGTATCACTTTCCAACAAGATTGCAAGTTCTCTAGTCACGTTAAAAATAAGCTTAGTGGAGCAAACAAATGCCTTTTCGTCTTAAGATCTCTTAGAAAGGAAGGTTTATTCAGTCGGAAATTGACCTGTTCTTTAGCAGTATAATTATTCCTAAGATTACTTATGGACTATCCGTGTATGGCTCCTCTGAGGCTGACTTGTCCCACTGTCCAATGTTTCCTAGACAGATGCTATAAGAGACGCTACACTTCTAAGAATATCCTTATTAGAGAACTACTTGAACAATATGATAGGAAACTTTTCCACAAACTATGTAACAACAGCAACCATCCTCTTAAGCTACTTTTGCCCAAAATCAAGCCCTCGTCTAGAACCTTAAGATGTCAGTCTTCCCAGTGGCCGAGAATTGTTGAACACTTGTTGAACAATACAACACCACTCTGAAGTCATTGCTCGACGCGCACGCCCCTCTGAAGACGAGAACAGTTACCATGCGTCCCTACTCTCCATGGTATACAGAGGAGATCACATCTGAAAAAAAGAAAAGGAGATCCCTTGAGCGGCGCTGGAGGTCGTCACGCCTGCCTGAGGATTATCACAGCTATGTTATTCAGTGTGATGTTGTACACAGCCTGCTCAGGACATCCAAGATTTCTCACTACCGTGATGTTATCGATAGTTCTAAGCACGATCAAAGAGTGTTATTTCAGACGGTTGACAAGCTTCTACATACTAAGTCTGAGGCTTGTTACCCTTCATCCTATTCTGACTACACCCTTGCAAATAAGTTTGCTGACTTTTTCACTGAGAAAATCGTTACCCTACGAAGTTCACTAGACTCTTCTGCTACCTCTGGGCCCCCCTCTACTGTTATTGACGACTCACCTCCTGCAAGTTGTATGCTGTCTAGTTTCAAGATCGTTACTGAAGAGCAGCTATCCAGTCTTGTTGGTTCTTCAAAAGTCAAGTCATGTGCTCTGGATCCAGTTCCAGCCTCTGTTCTGAAAGAGTGCTTGTCGGTTCTACTCCCGGCTATGGCGAAAATCGTAAACTGCTCCATTGACACTGCTGTGATGCCAGACGGTTTTAAGCTAGCTCTTTTAAATCCACGGCTTAAAAAACCACGCCTTGATTTTGAAGTTTATGCTAATTTTAGGCCTATTTCAAATTTAATTTTTATTTCGAAACTTACGGAAAAAGTCGTCGCTGTGCAGCTTGCTGACTACATTATAGATAACAATCTAGATGAGATTTTCCAGTCTGCATATAAACAGCTTCATAGTACAGAGACAGCTCTAGTTAGAGTAAACAATGACATTCTTGTAGCCTTAGACAACCATCAGTCCGTTATACTGCTACTTTTAGATTTATCGGCTGCGTTTGATACTATAGATCATGACATTTTGCTTAACAGACTAAGTTATCGTTTTGGTATCTGTGGCTCGGCCCTCTCCTGGTTTAGATCGTATCTCAGTAATAGATTTCAGTATGTTAATATTAGAGGGGAGAAGTCTTCACACCGGCCACTGGTTTGCGGGGTGCCTCAAGGTTCTGTCCTGGGCCCTATTTTATATCTGCTATATACTTCGCCGCTTGGGGATATCGTGAGGAGGTATAACATGGGTTTTCACTTTTATGCGGATGATACCCAGTTGTACCTGTCCTTTGATTCCCGAAGTGGCGAAGGGCAAGCATCAGCCGTTGGTCTAATAGAGGCCTGTGCGACTGAAATAGATGACTGGATGAGGGCAAACAAACTAAAGCTTAATAGTGACAAGTCCGAACTTCTTATTATAAGTTCGAAGTACCGCCCTCGTCCTTTACTTAATTCTATCTCGATCAATGATAACGTAGTTCAGCCCTCAACGTCAGCTAGGAATCTAGGTTTTATAATGGACAATAGTCTAACTCTCGAAAAACATGTTAACTCTATTACCAAATCAGCTTTCTTTCACATCAGGAGGATTGCTAAAATTAGGGATTATCTCTCCGAGGACTCTACTGAAGCTCTTGTACATGCATTTATAACTTGTAGATTGGATAATGGTAACGCACTTCTGTATAGTCTGCCAAAATATCTTACGCAGAGACTGCAATCCGTTCAAAATTGTGCCGCCCGGCTTGTATCGCGCAAGTCGAGGTATGCTCGTGCTATGCCGCTACTGATGGAGCTCCATTGGCTGCCAGTAGAAAAACGGATTGTTTTTAAGTTATTATTATTAGTTTTTAAATCCCTTAACAATTTAGCACCTCTTTACATTAGTAGTTTATTGAATTCATATCATCCCTGTCGTAGTCTTAGATCAGCTGGCAAACGCCTTCTGGTCGCCCCGAGGTCTAACCAAAAGACCTATGGTGACAGGGCATTCTCGGTGGCTGCGCCGAGGCTGTGGAACGCTCTGCCCATTCAAATAAGGACAAGCAATACCCTTACCATTTTTAAATCTAGTCTTAAGACTTATCTTTTTAAACAAACATTTTTATAATTATTATTTTATATTTTTAACTGTAGTATTGTAAAGCGCCATAGTGCAGTTAGTGGATATGGCGCTATATAAATTTCTTATTATTATTATTATTATTATAATTAATACTGTTCGTTTTAAAAATTCTTTTGTAAATAGATTAATCTTTAGGTATAACTTAGCTATTTAATAATCTTTGTTCCCACATACTTTACGTTTGTTATATTATGAGAGTCGTATATTTATGCTTTGTTACTTATAGCTGTAACACACGATATGTATTTTATCGGTGATTCATTAAAGACATTATTATTATTATTATGTACATTATTTATGCGCACTTTTCATTGTTCTATCGGGATGTTGATTGTTTACGCGTACATGTACATTATTTACGCGCACTTTTCATTGTTCTATTGGGTTGATTGTTTACGCGTACATGTACATTATTTACGCGCACTTTTCATTGTTCTATCGGGATGTTGATTGTTTAAGCATACATGTACATTATTTACGCGCACTTTTCATTGTTCTATTGGGTTGATTGTTTACGCGTACATGTACATTATTTACGCGCACTTTTCATTGTTCTATCGGGATGTTGATTGTTTAAGCATACATGTACATTATTTACGCGCACTTTTCATTGTTCTATCGGGTTGATTGTTTACGCGTACATGTACATTATTTACGCGCACTTTTCATTGTTCTATCGGGATGTTGATTGTTTACGCGTACATGTACATTATTTACGCGCACTTTTCATTGTTCTATCGGGATGTTGATTGTTTACGCGTACATGTACATTATTTACGCGCACTATTCATTGTTCTATCGGGATGTTGATTGTTTACGCATACATGTAACATTATTTACGCGCACTTTTCATTGTTTTATCGGGTTGCTGATTGTTTACGAGTACATGTACATTATTTACGCGCACTTTTCATTGTTCTATCGGGATGTTGATTGTTTACGCGTACATGTTCATTATTTACGCGTACTTTTCATTGTTCTATGGGGATGTTGATTGTTTACGCGTACATGTACATTATTTACGCGCACTTTTCATTGTTCTATCGGGATGTTGATTGTTTACGCGTACATGTACATTATTTACGCGCACTTTTCATTGTTCTATCGGGATGTTGATTGTTTACGCGTACATGTACATTATTTACGCGCACTTTTCATTGTTCTATCGGGATGTTGATTGTTTACGCGTACATGTACATTATTTACGCGCACTTTTCATTGTTCTATCGGGATGTTGATTGTTTACGCGTACATGTACATTATTTACGCGCACTTTTCATTGTTCTATCGGGATGTTGATTGTTTACGCGTACATGTACATTATTTACGCGCACTTTTCATTGTTCTATCGGGATGTTGATTGTTTACGCGTACATGTACATTATTTACGCGCACTTTTCATTGTTCTATCGGGATGTTGATTGTTTACGCGTACATGTACATTATTTACGCGCACTTTTCATTGTTCTATCGGGATGTTGATTGTTTACGCGTACATGTACATTATTTACGCGCACTTTTCATTGTTCTATCGGGATGTTGATTGTTTACGCATACATGTAACATTATTTACGCGCACTTTTCATTGTTTTATCGGGTTGCTGATTGTTTACGAGTACATGTACATTATTTACGCGCACTTTTCATTGTTCTATCGGGATGTTGATTGTTTACGCGTACATGTTCATTATTTACGCGCACTTTTCATTGTTCTATCGGGATGTTGATTGTTTACGCGTAGATGTACATTATTTACGCGCACTTTTCATTGTTCTATCGGGATGTTGATTGTTTACGCGTACATGTAAATTATTTACGCGCACTTTTCATTGTTCTATCGGGATGTTGATTGTTTACGCGTACATGTACATTATTTACGCGCACTTTTCATTGTTCTATCGGGATGTTGATTGCTTACGCATACATGTAACATTATTTACGCGCACTTTTCATTGTTTTATCGGGTTGCTGATTGTTTACGAGTAAGTGTACATTATTTACGCGCACTTTTCATTGTTCTATCGGGATGTTGATTGTTTACGCGTACATGTACATTATTTACGCGCACTTTTCATTGTTCTATCGGGATGTTGATTGTTTACGCGTACATGTACATTATTTACGCGCACTTTTCATTGTTCTATCGGGATGTTGATTGTTTACGCGTACATGTACATTATTTACGCGCACTTTTCATTGTTCTATCGGGTTGTTGATTGTTTACGCGTACATGTACATTATTTACGCGCACTCTTCATTGTTCTATCGGGTTGATTGTTTACGCGTACATGTAGGGTCAGGGTTTTGACCTGATTTGGGCAGATCAGGGTCGGGATTTGAGTATAATTTGGGTCCAGTCAGGGTCGGGGTTCAGTATTTTTTAGGCAGTTAGGGCTGAGTTTTTTTTTTAGCTACTATGTCAAAAAAAATACATTATGTTGCCGCATTTTGATCGCCTGTCCACATGCAAGCACCGAGGTTCCCTTACATTGTGACGCCGCTAATTCGTACTTCAGTACTTCTCTATGTACTCCATCTGCTGATTTGTTTACCCAATACCACGTCCCGACTTGAAATGTTCCGTATTTTGCATGCAATCCCGGTACGCGGTATACCGGCCGGGATATATATCCGACCGTGTTTTGAAAACAATTTAAAGGTGGTTTTTTTCAAAAAGGGGGCAATCAGGGGTTTGGCCTCGCATACATACCCATTTTTCATGTAAGTACCCCCTCCCCAAAAAAGGGAATTCCATGTCCACTTCACGCAACCCTCATTAGCCTGTTTGTTGTCACCCAGCTGTAGTAGCTGCGGATCATATGCAAGCTGGTGTTGGACGGGAACTTCAGGGTGTTCTATTTCGTGAATTACTTTTGTCAAACGCCAGACAGTCGGAACGCGAGAGGGTTTGAAGATGCGATGTTGAAACCGGATATTTTCTATTCTAGTAGCTCTGGAAGGAGTGGTAAACTTGAACAAAACTTGTTGACGATTTACGAAAAAAGAACCTGTACGTGAACAAGAAGAATGGAAAAAATGAATGTGATATGAAAATGTTGGATCTCTTCGTTGCCTTTAATACACCTGAATGATACAACATTAAAGTCACTACATATACATGATCTGTGCTTTACTAGGTAAGTAACAAGATGGCGGACCCTGCTAAGGACCCGGATGTATACAGATAGCCCGAGTGGCCACAGGGAGCCCAATATCATTACATCTTCCTTTCTCTTAACAAAACAATAACGCATAACGATGAAACTAACTGGAATGTTCATGCGACAGTCCTGCAATAAAGTCAATAGATTAATATTTAACATAGTCCTTCATACAGGCAGGTTCACTTCTGATACGGCTACTCCGTTGCCCTTTCGGAGGCCCCTCCTGAGAAGCTGTACTTTCTTGCTCCTCTTCCTGGCCTTGGTCATCGGAGCTCAAGTTGTCACCCTCCTGCAGGCACTGGGTGCCACTGGAAATAGCTGCTGTCGATTTCTGCGATAAATGTCACCTTGAGCATTCTCCACTTTATACGATCTAGGGGCAACTTCTTCTATTACTTTTGCCTTCTCCGACCAGATACCCCCCTCTCTCATTCTTACTGTATCTCCGGTTTGAAGTGGAGGATGCACTACAGTTCCCCGGTTATAATACTTGCTTTGATTCTCCTGTTGGTGAGCCTTTGAATGCACCTGTTCCGATGAGCGCGAGCCTACGATACAAGAGAATCTGCTTAACCTGGTACTAACGAATCGACCCTTGAACAGTACGTCATTTGGGGACTTCCCACATTCCATTGGTGCTGTTCTGTAGTTTAACAGGGCTAGATATGGGTCTTCCTTTGCATATATGGCCTTCTTCAGCAAACGCTTCACTGTTTTAACACCATTTTCCGCCATCCCATTCGATTTCCGATAATAGGGGCTAGATGACTGATGGTGGAACCCATAACACCTTGAAAATTCAGCGAACTCCTGACTCGCAAACTGAGGACCGTTATCGCTTCTGACAATTTGAGGAATACTATGGCGTGCGAAAATACCTCTTTATGTGCGAAATGACTGCACTACTAGTAGTACTGGTGAGTAGACATGTCTCTGGATAGTTGCTGCAGTAATCGTTCACTACCAAATAGTCCCTACCCTTTATAGAGAACAGGTCAGCCGCGACCATACCCCATGGGATTCCTGCTGCAGCCTCTGTGGTAGGTATTAGTGGTTATTTTCTCTGCTGATATTGGTGTACCTGGCACGTCTCACACTTTGCTACCTTCTGCTTAATTGCTTCATTCAGTCCCGGCCAGTACACTGCCCTCCTGGCTCGTCGCTTGCACTTCTCTATTCCTAGGTGTCCTTCGTGTATGACATCTAAGATCTGTGGCTTCATGTTTTCCGGAATCACTACTCGAGTTCCACTCATTAGTAGCCCATCCACAACAGTCAGATCTTCGGCAAAGTCCTGATAGGGTTTACTATTGATTCCCCTGCCATTTAGCAAGTTGGCAACAACTCTGCCTAGTATTTCGTCTGCAGCCGTCGCTTCAGCTACCTGCTTGGCCTTCTCTTCTGACAGGTTAGACTGCACTACCATTCGAACATGGAGCTCTATCTCTTCCTCCAGGTCTCCCCGGATTTCGCTCGTGGGCAGGTAAGACCTGGAAAGTGCATCGGCTAGAACAAGCCTTTTTCCAGGCAGATACTCCCACTGTAGATCATAGCGTTGCATTCTCATCATCATTCGCTGGATTCTAGGGGACATACTATCAAAGTCCTTCTCCGCTATAGCTATGAGAGGCTTGTGATCTGTCTCGGCAATCACTAGATGGCCATACACATAATCATGAAATCGAGACAGTCCAAACAGCATGCCAATGGTTTCCTTCTCTATCTGAGCGTACTTTACCTCGGTTGGTGTCAAAGCCCGAGACGCATACATTACTGGCAGCCATTCGTCCCCATGTCTCTGCAACAAAACGGCACCCAAGCCGGTCTTACTTGCATCCGTCGAGACCTTGGTCTGTTTCGACGGGTCGTAAAACTGGAGCACTGGTTCTGAGCAGAGCTATCCAGTGACGTCTGTCCATTCCCCTTCAGCCTTGCTGCTCCACTGGAAACTTGTACCATCTCTCGCAAGAGATCTCAACTCCTTAGTAGCATCAGAAACATGAGGTATGAACTTACCCAAGTAGTTCACAAGTGCTAAGGCCCGTCTCAGTCCTTCTTTATCTACCGGTTTCAGCATTTCCTTGACGGCCTTCACCTTCTCAGAAGAGGAGCGGATCCCTGACTCAGAAAGGACCTCGCCAAGATAGGCAATCTCTATCTCCTGAAAGGCACACTTATCAAGATTCAATCGCATGTTTGCACCCTTACGACGCTGCAGAACAGATTCTAATCTACTATTGTGTTCCTTAAGGGTACTTCCCCAGACTATGATGTCATCAATAAAATTGCGCACGCCCTCAAGTCCTTCTATGACTTGGCTGACTGTCCTGTGAAAGACCTCTGGAGAGGAAGTCAAGCCCATTGGTAGGCGCTTGAAGTAAAATCTACCAAAGGGTGTACCAAATGTACACATGCAACTTGGCCGACTCAAGTTCAATCTGGAAAAACTAGCTTGCTAAAGTACTTAGCCCCTGTCATTTCCGTCTCTATTTCTTCCCGGGTGGGCAGCTGGTAATGTTCCCTCTTAACGGCCTTATTCAGATCTCTAGGATCTATGCAAATACGGAGGGCCCCGGACTTCTTTCTTTCCCATACCATTTGGTTAACCCAGTCTGTTGGTTCTTCTATCTTAGAAATTTTCCCTTTCTCTAAGAGTTGATCCAGCTCCGCCTTTAATTCATCCCTGATGTGAACTGGGCACCTCCTAGGTGGCTTGATTACTGGGCAGGCGTTTTCCTCCAATTTAATCTTATGCTTTACTGCATGGAGACAGCCAATATCTGTAAACAACTCTGGATAGTTAGCTGCCACTTGTTCCTTCACAATGTTTGTAACCTGATAGACAATGGTGTCTAGCCCCACCCTCTCTGAATCAGCCGCTCCCATAATGCTGATGCCTTCCTTTGCTATCATCATATCCACCTCTTGTTCCCTCCCCTTCCTCAATTTTCACGGTACAGACTCCAATTACTGGAATTGGTTCCCCATTGTTGGCTTTCAGTAGGCGACTGCTAGGTTTAACAGCGGGCTTTTGCTCGAGTCTGTCATAGTCCCGAAGAGAGAGGATATTAGCCCGAGACCCTGTGTCTATCAGAAACATCAATGTTCCATTGGTATGGAGAGCCTCTTTCCAGAGGTCACTGTGATCAGGGTCGGACTGCACATGTCCTACAAATATATCCTCATCACTAAGTACTTGCTTCATCGTCTACTACTCTTACACTCCCACTAGCGGCCCCACTGTTCCTCCTAACCCTACACTGCTGGGCGTAGTGGTTTAACTTCCCACAAAAATCACAGGTTTTCCCATATGCTGGACACTGCAATCTGAGGTGATTCCCCCCACAATACCCACAATTTTTGATCATTCGTTTAGCTTGGCCATTTCCACTGGCGCCAGAGTTAGTTTCTGGATTTACACCTTTTGGTCTTCCTCCCTGCTTCTTCCCATGCCCCACTACGTTAACCATGCCTTCATCTTGGGCCATTTGTTTAGTCTGCGTCTTTACTAGTTCATTAGCCTTACATATAGCAATGGCTTTCTTCAATTCTAACTTCTCGGTCTTCAACAATTTCTCCCTCAGTTTGCTATCTCTTATCCCGACCACTAACTGGTCTCTAATCATCGAATCCTTCAAATCTCCAAATCCACAAGACTTACCTTTCTTCCTAAGCTCAGTTAGAAATTGTTCAACTGAATAACTGACCCGTTCTTGTTGCGTCGTGCACCGAAGTTTATACCTTTGCACTGTCTCGTTTTTCACCTCCTGGCAGTGATCTTCGAATTTCTCCAGCACAACTTTATAATCCTTGTCCTCACCGTCCTCAAATGTGAAAGTCGCAAACACTTCTCGAGCCTCTGGGCCAGCCACGGTAAGCAAGATGGCTATCTTGCGAGTCGCACTTGCCTTTTCAAGGTCTTTCGCCGCTAAATACCAGTCAAACTCACGTTTGAACTTAATCCAATTCTCCTGAAGACTTCCACTGAGATCTAGTCGAGCCGGCTTCTCAAATTCCTCCATTGCAGCGTACTTTTTTTAGCGAGATTCACTCCTGGTACCATGTAATGATCTGTGCTTTACTAGGTAAGTGGTCTGCCAGCCACTTCGGTCCTTTCCACCACAGCTGCTCGTTCTCCACCCGTCCGCCGCGACTTCCAAGATCAGCTGGGTTCTCTCGAGTGTTAACATGACGCCACTTCACATCCGAGTGCTGCTGAATCTTGTCAACTCGGTTACCGACGAACTGCTTGTAGGCCTTTCCAGATTATGCTAGTAAAAATGGAAAAAGTTGCTCCAAAAATGCCCAAAAGTTGCTCCAAAAAAAGCCCAAAAGATGCTCAAAAGTTGTCAAAAACTTAAAAAGTTGCGCAAAGAAATAAATTAAATAAATATAATAACTAAAAATTGCTCAAAGAAACTAAATAATTGCAACTTGAATTGGAAAAATGCTTGAAAAACGAGTCATTTAAACACAAATTAAGTAATTGAACCTCTAATTTCTAAATCCTGACCCTGTAGTGCTGCCATGTTTATCCAAAAATGGCGGCCGTCGTTAAGACCTCGAATGATAAAACCGCTGGAATTTGAGGGTGTTGTTCGTGGGTGGCGGTTTAGTTTTTATAACTGCTGTTATGTTCGTGGACTTCAATATTATCAGGATTGAAGGAATAGTTAGTGTTTGAATTGAAACTAGATTCGGTAATTGGCAGATTTTAGCAATTTCGTGCTCAAAATCTCCAAAAAGGTCATTTGTTGCCCAAATGTTGCTCCAGAAGGCGAAAGTTGCTCAAGGTTGCTCATAACACAAAAAGTTGCTCATAACACAAAAAGTTGCTCAAAACGCCAAACGTTGCCCAAAAGATGCCGAGCACAATCTGGAAAGGCCTAACTGCTTGTACTGTCCGTTCCCTCGGATCCAGTGTAGGGCACGAGATGGCGGACCCTGCTAAGGACCCGGATGTATACAGATAGCCCGAGTGGCCACAGGGAGCCCAATATCATTACATACATCACTGTTGATGAAAAAGCATCGTTAACAAGTAACTATGAATGATGCACGAGTGCTCTATTTGCGACCCTCAGATGCTTTCGGCTATAGCGTTGTCCAAGTTTGACTTCAGTCACTTTTTATGTGATTTATTTTCAAAATTTGCCGGACGAGAAGTGCGCGCGGGCTGAGTGACAGCCTCGATACCAACGTACGTAAAAAAAATTGAAAGCAAAAGTAAAATAGCATTGGTTTCCTATGCACGGCTTTAGGCCTTTTAATTTAAGATTCAAACGTCAATTTGTAAGCCACTGAGTAAGTTTTTAAATGACAACAAAGAGTTATTTTTTTATTTTTATGAAAATTGTTTCCCAATAGGTTTTTGCTTTGCTCTTCACTCCGCCTCTAAAATGGTACATCAAAAATCCATTCACTCAAGGGCACCCAACGACATTTTCGGTTAAAAAGCTGTTCGGGAGAGTGAGTTAGCCTAAAACTTTCGGATTAAAAAAAATTGTCCCTAGAAAATTGTTTTCTGAAATACTGGCTAGAAAATTTGTTTTCAATCCCTAGAAAATTATAGAAGAAAAGGGAGACTAAAAGGTTTCCCCTAAAATATTCGTACGTCCCAATTCGTCTGATCAATAGAGTCAGAACAGGAAAAAAGAATCCCTAAAAAATTTGTACCTCCACAAAACTTTGCAACATGAAGTTACATGGGCTAGAAAATTATTGTTTCTGTTCTAGACTACTAACAAATTCGTAGGCCGGGAATATTTTGCCATAGTATTTTCGGTTGACGCGATTTCCACCTAGAAAATCCGAACAGCTACTGTGTCTTTTGACGTATTCTAGAAGCTATTAGGCGCCTTAAAATGGCTAGATAAGCTGCAGACAACTGGTTTCAAACGAAATTCAAAAAGTACTCGTTGGGTGCCCTTGTTCACGTCCATTCAATATTCCATGGTTTCAACTAAGATTGTGAAAATCGTTCTTTTCGGCAGAATAAAGAATGTAATTTTAAGGTTTGTTTCTCTATAAAGCCGAAAACTACTCATCAATTGACTAATTGCCTCGCGCAAAGCAATTAAACAAATACTGAATTGATAACTTAACATTACCATTTTTGACGACCGAGAGAAGTGGAAAACTCGGAACACATCGAAGAAAATTTGGTCCAAACTGCTGAATGCTTAAAATCGCTACAATAACTGTGAGAATCAAAGTAAGCCCATACATTTTGTACAACTAACTCCGACGACTACTTTGAAAAAGTGTGAATGGTACGCCTTTGTGACGTAATTCGATCGAATTTGTCGTCACTAATGATGCACTGTATGACGTAACAACACAGGAAGACCGTAAAAATGAAAAGCCTGGCAATGCAGCAACCTCGTCCCCAGGGTCTTCTCGGTCAGATCCACGTCTTGGCATCATCCGCCGGGTAAAGCATTTGCTGCCCTTGCATGCGCGGCTAACTCTCTATAAATCTCTTGTCCTTCCCTTGACTATGCCGATATCGTCTGGGGAGATAAACCCTGCTAGCAGAGGTTCTTTTCTCTTACCCTCTCTCCAGCTCCACTAACGAGGGAGAAAGGAACCTCTACCACGATCCGAACGGTTTTCTGTTGAGCATGCGCCGCGTATCTGGATTTCCATTGGCCGAGAAAAACGAGACGGTAAACATTGTGCATTTCAAATTGTCCATTTCCTGTTGTTAACGGCAAGAGAAGGCGAAGTGGAGAAAATAAAATTAATTTTCTTCTTCGAGGGTGATGTTGCTTTCCTTGAGGTTTGACACAGCTGCTTTTAACGCTACTTCGAACTCGCTCACGCTAAATCCAAAGACAGATGCCATCTTGAAACTGCAAACTCTAGACTGGGCAGTGTTTTAAAGTACCAACAAGTCATGCGTGTGTGACGTTGACCTCGAAAAATCGGTTTTTAAACCGGTTTGTCATGTGACTTACCTCCAAAAACCTGGAGCCGGCAAGATCTAAAGAACCGTTCGGATCGTGGCAGAGGTTCCTTTCTCCCTCGTTAGTGGAGCTGGAGAGAGGGTAAGAGAAAAGAACCTCTGCTAGCAGGGTTGGGAGATAAGAATAATACCGTCCTCATGGATCACCTTCAAGTTCTTCAGAATAATGCTGCTCGACTTATGCTCGACTTATGCTCGACTTTCCCTCGAGCTCTTCTGCATCTCAAGTACTCGAACTATTAAACTGGAAACCACTGTACCTTCGACGGCGCTATCATCGCTGTATTACTATCTTCAAATGCTTAAATAGCATGGTGGACTTCAACTTTAAATTAAAGAAGAATCACGACTTTCATACATATAATACACGCCGTCAGCACAATCTACATTTACCATTCGCACGTAGGAATTGGGGACAGCAGAAGTTTACCTACCATGCACTATTAGACTGGAACTCTTTAGACTCTGAAGTTATACAATCAACTTCATCATCAATTTTTAAATCTTACTGGCACATAACTTAATTTCATAATAATCCTTGTTCTATTTCTATTTTATTTCAACCATTTATCTTTTCTGTTTTCCATATATTAGTGAAATATATATTTTTATTTTATTTTTTATTTACTTACTTCGGCCATAATAGAAGATACAAAATAGAATAAAGTAAAATATACAACAAACAAAACATAGAGGCCAGGAGAACCAACACAGCGTTAGCCAATTACGTTGGTTTCCTATGAAAAATAAAATTACAATAAATGATCTAATTACAATACCTATTTCAACCTAAAAGCAGCATTTGAGAGGTGCGGTTAACTGTCTTGCCTGGTGACATTTCAGACATACAGACTTCCAAGACCTAGGGTTCTCGATGTCAAATACAGAAGTGATGGCAGACACGTAATATTTAAATAGTAATGATCTAAACTTAGGTAAAGAGATATCTGATTTACGCAGTTCGTGTGGAAGTGTATTCCAAGTTCGGGAAGCTCTTATAAAATAACTATTTTGGTAACACAGGGTCTTGACATTAGGAATCTGATAAGTAATAAGATTAAGTGAGTTATCCATCGAACGTAGAGAGATGCTTAAATTCACCCTGTTTACAAGCTTTGGCAAAACATCTGGAGCTAAGGTTACTAAACCGTGTTTTGCCTTATACAAGAAGATGAGGTCAAGGTATTCATACCAGTAACATAAAGGTAAAAGCTTTAGAGTTAAGAGTCTAGATTTGTAGGAGATGTCTGTTTGGAAGGGCAATAGGAGAATAAACTTAGTAGCCCTCCTTTGTGTTCTTTCTATGTCCTGCATCAGATCGACAGTTTGTGGGCTCCATACTTGTGAGGCATAGGCAAGGTTCGACCTAACCAGGGACAAGTACAGACATCGACGGGCGCTAGTACTTCGGACTTTGACGGCAGAGCGTCTGAGTAGGCCAAGCAACTGGTTCGCCTTGGTGATCTGTTGACGAATGTGAATGGACCATGTAAGGTCGGTACCAACGGTCACGCCTAGGTCTTTTTCGCTAGGAACGTGGTCCAAAACTTGACCATCAATGGTATAGTTAGCCAATAGGGGACTGCGTTTCCTGGTAATGGTTAAAACTTTACATTTCTTCGCATTGAACTTCAGCCGCCAAGAGCGTGCCCAGGTCGCCAAATTAAATACCTCACCCTGAAGAATGGAGATGTCTGCTGCAGATTCCACTACCGAGAAGCATTTGGTGTCGTCAGCAAACATTGTCACCTCGACGGAGGACGAGATGATCGATAATGGGAGGTCGTTGACATAGATCAAGAACAGAAGGGGTCCCAGAATAGACCCTTGGGGAACACCGGAAGTGACTGGAAGCGTGTTCGACATGGCGCCATGAACTGTTACACGCTGCTGGCGACCAGAGAGGTAGTTCTTGAACCAGTCTAGCACTCCACCTGTGATACCAAATCGGCTAAGTTTGCGCAAGAGTAGTTTGTGGTCAACTGTGTCAAAGGCTTTAGAGATGTCGAAGTAAAGGACGTCGGTTTGTTTGCCCAAGTCCAGGTTTTGACCAATGCGATGGAGGACTGTCAGTAGCTGAGCGGTACAGGATTTGCCTTTAAGGAAGCCGTACTGAGCTTCAGAGATCATATTTTGAAGGTGGTCTATCAGACGATTGTAAATACAACGCTCCAGTACTTTAGCGACTATGCACATCAAGGAAATGGGTCTGTAGTTTTCTACATAACTCTTATTTCCTTTCTTGTGGAGAGGGGTGATGTTGGCAAGTTTCCATTCAGTAGGGAGAGTTCCAAGCTTGAGTGACTTGTTAAACAGGACAGGACAGGACCTCCCTGAAAATCACAAATTGTGAGTGGAGCTTTCCTGTCAAAATATTATTATTATTACTCGGGCTGCCTGTGGCAGCGCCGAGTCTTAAAATGCAAGTCTTTTTTTTTTTTTTTTTTTTTTTAGTCCATGTCAGACGGCTTCTGCGCATGCGTTAAAGGTCAAATTCGAACCAATCAGATTGCACTGTGCTGGTCACGCAAACAAAGGTTAGATTTCCTCAGGCGCGCTCAGATAAGAAAGTTCCAAGCTCAGACTAGGCGAGACAAGGAGATATCAATTTCAAATAGTCATTGTCAGAAATCTATTCCATCGTGGGCAATTATGCAATACAACCTAAATTTGGGTCAGGTCCATGTTTTACGACAGAATAACCAGAGTCATTCTACTGGATTCGGAGAGCTCTAGACATTATACAAGTCTGCTAATATGGGGAAAACTGAAACAAAAAATGAACTTTTACGGCAGAAACCCTCATATTTGAGCCAAGCGGAATATTTACATGATCCGCTAAGATTTTTACAAAAGTTAAGCAGATGTACGCAGTGTATGCCAACTGAAATGCTGTGCTCGTTTTGTGGTTACGGCTCAGTGGGGCAACTACACGAACAAGAAGCATGAACTGCCAGCAAAGAGAGAGGAATTGATCGGAGACGTTAAATTACGTTACTGTGAAGAGGATCAAAATTCAAGTTCTTTAATTTGAGACTGTCTTCTGCCGTGACTCGTGAGAGAAATTGGAAAAGATCTAGCTGTTTCATTCAGACACTGGCAAATTTATTGAAAGCTACGGGCTTACTTTATGAGATTATTATTCATTGTGGAATGAAAGGAAACAGGTTAGCTGAAAGTTAAGTTCGAGGTAGGCTTCGACTTTCATTCCGATTCAGTGCATATGTGCACGAAGGTGGAATGCTTTCAACAACGCTAACAATAGAACCAAAACGAAACTGTCGAAAGATTCAGTTACGTAAGTACTGTAAGTAAACTCTTTTAGATTTGAATACATTTCCTCTCAGTTTGTCTGTTAATGTACTTTTTCTTCTAATTATCGCTTTATTTAACATCTCTGTGATTTAGAGTATGCGTACCTCAGAATAAATTATTTGAAAGGTCAACTCTTGTGTCGATAAGCCCAAATGTTTTTGTAAAACAGTCTGTGAATTTGAGAAGCGGACTTAGAAGAGCTTTCTAATTAGGAATTACATGTTTTTCTTGCTATGAAATTTATGTTTCATTTCACATTTATTCATACAGTTTTAGCCGGACATTTCCCCGAGTTTTTGATCTATTTTCAATCAAATTCAAATGAAAGTGTATTTCATCTTCAAATTATCTCATGTGGCCCGAGTGAAAGGCCAGATGGGCTCTTTTCTACTTTCAACACACAGTCGCTAAACTGTACGAAATCTCCAAGAATAAATCCCTAATGTCCAAACTAACGGGAAAAACTGAAAGAGGAAATCCTTGTGAGAAATCGACGGACATATGAAGCTATATAAGTTATCATCGACTATATGGGAGTCAAACATCGAGCTGCTATGAAACCGCTTGTGACAGTTTGTTTACGCACTTTCATGACAAACGAACGTTTCTACTTTCGACACAACGGTCGCTAAACTGTACGAAATCTCCAAGGATATATCCCTAATGTCCAAACTAAAGGGAAAAACTGAAAGAGGAAATCATTGTGACCAATCGACATAAATATGAAGCTCCAGAAGTAATTATTGAATACATGAGAACCCATAGAGAAAACCGATAATAATGAACACGGTATTAGTTTCACCGACATTTGTGGCGTAACTGAACTCGCACTACAGCATAGCTTGAAATACTGTACGAAAACTCCCGTTTAAAAATTTCCTGATGCCGAAAGGACCGTAGCATTTAAACAAGATATCCTTCTGACCAATCGACATACATATTAAGCTGTGAAAGTATGTTTCCATTCCATAACAGCCGATAGTGCAAACTAGTAAACTGCCACTAGTAAATTGACCTTGCGTACTTCCGCGAGTACTGAACTTTCTAGCGTCAAATGCATGTGTTACGTACGTTTCCAAACTTTAGGACAAGAAATCTTCCATAGAATGTTCTATTTTTTTTACAGCTGAGAACTGTATTATTAAACATAAGAAATAAAACAATGGTGCCATTTGAAGAATTATATCATGTCAAAAGTGCAAACGAAGAAATATATATCTACGGACGCGAGCAGCTCGATCGTTTCACTTTGGTCAAACTCGGACTGTTTACGACTGGAACCTGCAGTTTTATCGGACCTGCAGACTAAATTGTAAACGTGTGGCCGTGTTCAGGCTAGTAAATCTAGCTAGCTAACCACAGGAGGTAGCGAGCTTCTTTAGTCTGAACAGTTTTTCTGCTCTGGTGATTAGCTAGCTAGTGGTCGGTGGAATACTTTGAAGTTCCAAGCTACCTAGCGAGGTAGCTTGAATAGAATCTAGCGCGCTAAAAGCCCATCGATGACAGATTTTAGTTATTTTAAGGTTTTGAAATGTACACAAATGTCAAGTCAGTGTTATCATCCGATCTAGCCAACTTCTAGCTCTCGCTACGACCACGTTCACTACTCGCTCCAAGGTAATTTCTCTTACCACGACAACTACCGGGTGTATTGTACGTACGTCAATTGAGCCATCGTGGATAACGAGGATCGCCAAACACCAGTCAGTAGCAGTTTTTCGCACAGTTTTAATATTTTGGTTGAAATTTCAATTGAGCACTTTGGCGGTCAATTATTTGCGATTACGAAACACTTGCGCCAAGGGCAGTTATAGACCAAATTTCTATCTTTTAGAGAGGGTCTGAATGGGGGGGTCTACATGTCAGTTGTCAGTTAAAATTTTGGCCATTTGTCAGTTGTCAGTTAGCCCTAGTTAATCATTACTAGAGAAAATTTACAATGCTTGACCCACAAAAACCAAATTTGTCAGTTGTCAGTTATTTTTCGGTTGTCAGTTGTCAGTAAAAAAATCGTCATTTGTCAGTTGTCAGTTATTTTTAAGGCTGTTTGTCAGTAGTCGGTTAACCCCATTCATGCCCTCTTTAGAGATAGAAACAAACCAGAAGAGGGAAAAACAAAAAGTAAAACCTACTAAGTTACTAGGTCTGAACAGTACTAATTTATTAACTAGCTGCGAGTTGCTGACAGATATCTCAAGACTCTAGCTAGCTGCACGATAGTAGTCTGAACATACATACACACATGAATAAGTAGTGTTTTCAATAAAAGATCAACTACTTTAATTTACATACGAGAAAACAAAAATATTAAATTACATACATGTATATATATATACTAGGGGAGCAGAGAATGAAAGTCACCGCGCTACCCGCCAATCCTAAAGACTGCTAATAATTCTTCCCTTTGGTTATTACTAAGAGGATTTCAAATGAAAGTGTATTTCATCTTCAATCTCATGTGGCCCGAGTGAAAGCCCAGATGGGCTCTTGTTATTATTAAGATGGCGGCTACTCAGAGAGAAGACCCTGGTAAAGGCTGGATCACATGATCAAATACTCTCAGATTTTGGGAGTATTTTGTCACGTGATTTGGCGATCTAAGATGGCGACCAAGCTAAATATGGGAATAGTTCATGACGTGTAACAAACCATAGGTATCCCAATCCGGAGTAGCGATTAACGGTATTTCCACGCGGCGAACGATGCAGTGAAAACAGGTCTACTAAATGGCTTGAAATAGAGTTTACTTGGATAAAGAACCAGTGGAAAGGTATCACAAAGCTACCAGGATGTATCTAAGCTAGAAGAGAATCCTAAAAAGCCGTTCATTTTCCGTTAGCGTTGAAGCGAAACGATCGATAGCACATATTCAGGTTTAACGGCTTCTCCTGGCTTTTACACTGATGAACATTACCAGAAAACTACCCAGTAATACACTTCATCTTCATCTATTGCTCTATCTACACAACGTGTTTTAAGGTTATTTAAAATAGTTTTATTGGTAAAATTTGAGCAATCTAAACTATATACAAGTTCATCTCTCTGGACTCAGTCCGTTTGGCCAATAAAAAGCATTGTTAGAACAACCCCTGCGTCATAATCGAAGAGCCAATCAGAATACGTGACAGTTCAACGTTTACCAGGGTCTTCTCTCTGAGTAGCCGCCATCTTGGATCTGACCGAGAAGACCCTGGGGACGAGGTTGGCAATGCAGTAGAAAAGTGAAATCGACAAACGCTTTTGGTGAACCAGATCATGCGCAGTGAGCAGCTACCTAAGGCATTATTCCTAGAGAGGACTGACTGATGGTGTCACTGTGTCACTGCGTCTGGTTGGGCTTGTATTTTAACATACAGTAAGATGGAGTTTATTATATGCCAAGCTGGTCTCGCTCGTGGCGAATGGAAACAAATCTGATTGGTTCTTTAACGGTCCGGTAAATCGCAGTATACGTACGACCATTTGAGTTTGTTTCAGTTTTATTAGTGCCAATACTGAGTATAAACTAACCAGGTTTTGACGAGCCCAGCGCGCGCGAAAGAAAACAGGCCATCACCCGTGTTTTTAGTTTTACGTAAGTACATGTATTTACATGAAATGTTTCGCGAAAAATAAGAAAACTACAGCTTAAAGGCTTCAACAGGTTTAAGGTTACCGGATACCTTCAGGGTGCGTTTCCAGTCTAAATTATGTAGCGCCTCGAGGAAACATCGTAAAAAAATGATCCATGTATCATTTTAAAGCTTATAAAATTGGCTACAAGAATACATAAAAAGTTTTGAGTTCTTTGAAAATCTCTAATTTTCCGCCATCCCGTTACTCCGATCTAGTGAGATTTCACGTCACGCGCTTAACCTTGCTTTGAACAATCGGGCGCAGGTCCAAGCACTCGTTCGCTGCGCTCACTCGTGAGATGTACTATTTCAAACACGAATTGTAGTGTTTCATCACGGGATCCAAATATTGAGAAAACAATTGATATTTTTTTCGAAATATTTGGATCCCCTGATGAAACACGAACAATGAGTGTTTGAAATTACTTCTCATGCGAATGGCTAAACCGAAAATTTACATACGCTTCTTTTCAAACATCATTAGCAAGTATTGTTTACTGTTCGGACTGTTGTATATAATTATTCAATGGATGGCTTATTATACTTTTTTGCTAGCAGTGATTCAGTAGTGTGGTGGTGAAGAGTTAGTACAAGCAGATGGAAGGGTCGAGGTTCGAACTCCAGTAGAGGCACACGTTTTCTTTCTATGTCGATTCTTTACTTCTTCACTCCTTACTTGTTGTTTATCAGTATATGTAAGTAGTTAGTGGTTCATGAATATGATGATTAAGAACAGTTTCATCACTAGGGATGAAAATCAGTTGAAACAGTAGTGATTTTCAACTGGTGTTTCATTGGGTTTCCAAACTCATCCACCTGACCAAGTGCAGTTCCCGGATTGATCAAAAGCTCATGAATTATTAATGAGTTTGAGAAATCGAATTGAACACTTGAAGATAAATTCCATATCTCCGTATGTATTATTATCTATTTATTGTTTAATGCGAAGTAACAACGAATACAGAACCAGGTGGGCTAAATTCTAACCGAGGCAACTGCCTCATTTGCCTCTAACTACAATCGTGGTCGAAAGTGTTGGGATACTTAGTATTTTTTTGGAGAATTTGTTACTTTTCAGATTTTTTATCCCCCTCCTCCCAATTCTGAGGGAGGGGGCATATTATGACAACGTACTACTCGAATCACTACGTTAGAAGTAGTGCATCCAGAATTGTCTGAAAAACGTCTTCGATGTAAAATCTCGCTGTAGGATCTCGGATATTAAGAGAATACTAGCCACACTTGGCAGGCTCTTTTATAGTTTACATCTCGTGTAGTCTGTTTGAAGTCTATCGCTGCTGAATGACGTCACAATGACGTCATGAAGATAATAACATTCCCAGCATTGAATGAAAAGTAAAGTAATTACCTTTGCAGCATTGAATGAAAATGAAAGTAAAGTACTTAAATGTTATTTTAAAAGATAACGTGAAGAATGTCTTCAGTATTGGAGCTTGTTTTCACCGTTTACAACGGTACAAGGTTCATTTCTATTTGTGACGTCAGAATGACGTCATAACTTGCTCTACTAGATTCAAAGGGTCATGTTTTACCACAGGGGTAATTAAATACAAAGCTCAAAAGTTACAACGATTTCTGCAGTATTAGGGCTTGTTATAACGGTTAACCAACGGTTCACCTATTTGACGTCGTAACTAGCCTGCAATACAGGCGTTTTATTTGGGAAACCGCAATACATTTGGACGAGGAAAGAATGGCGCGATGACAAAAAGGAAGTAGGGTAGAAACGCCTGCATTGCAGGCTACGTCTTAACTTGCTCTGCTTGCCAAGCCAATAGCATCATTGGAAAGCCAGTAGCAAAAGTAGGTCGAAAAGTCATGCTTTCACATGGGGTTAGGTAAAAATCAGAAAAAATGACAACGGTTCACCCCCTTTTAACCAGTTTAAAAGAATATGAAGTATATTTACTAGTGGTTAAAAAGGGTGAACCGTTGTTATTTTCCATCTTTTTACTAAAACATATGGTACGTTACGAAATGCCGAATCTATTTTGGGTGCTCTTTCCAGAGGTGCTATTGGTTCAGTGATAATCAGAGCAACTTATAACGTCATTCTAACGTCACAAATAGGGGTGAACAGTGTGGTGAACCGTTGAGTAAGCGTTATAACAAGCCCAATACTGTAGAAATCGTCTTTTTACGTCATTTGCGCAAAATATTAAGTACTTTACTGTCATTTTCATTCAAAGCTGCAAATCCTATTTTCGTTATGACGTCATTGTGACGTCATTAAGCAGCGATGGACTTCAAGCAGAATACACGATGTTATAAAAATTTGTAAGTTTAGTAGATTACAACAATAACAGCCTGCCAAGTTTGGCTAGCATTCTCCTATTTTTCGATATCCTACAGTCGATTTATCAAAGAAGCTTCTCAGACAATCGTGGTCAAAATAATTTTGCGACTTTTCAGATTTTTTATCCCCCTCCCCAATTCAATGTTGATCTATGAAAAGCGGAGTCGCATGTTCAATGACCCAATATTCCAACATTATCTGGGGGAGGGGGAGAGGCATGTTGTGACAACGTACTACTCGGATACTGTAGGCAATTGGTCATCACTACGTTAGAAGTAGTGTGTCCCAAAGACATTTTGACCAGGATTGTAGCTACGGCCTGATTTTCTTAATAGCTCAGTGTTTTTCGAAAAAGTCGAGGTGAAATCCCGTAATTTTTCACTTTCAGTTGAATTGCACCAAATATTACTTTAATATCTAACTTTATTGAAATGGTTTATACAATACAATAACCTTTATTTTGCTTCGAATTTAATATAGCAAATACATGCTAATATCTCCGAAAACAGAATAACAATTATAAGTAAAATCAAATTAAATTAATATTAAAATATAAGCTAATTAATAAATTATGTACAATTGCTAGTATAATAGTGGTTGTGACATCGGTGGGAAGGGGAGAAATGGACAGATTAAATACAGTTATGAAGTGCTACAAAAGGAGCAACATTCATTAGAAAATTTAAGAGACCTGATAGTAGATTTAAACTGGTTTTAAAGGTAGATTACGAAATATAATCGGGAAGTGAGTTCCATAACTTAGCACCAGAATATCTAAAGGAGTGAAGACCATATTTAGTACTGTTAACTCTAGGTATAGCCAAGGTAGACTGACCACGTAAATTATAGGATGATGTTCTCTTCTGGAAGATACTAGTTATATAAGATGGAACTTGTGAATGCAAAGCTTTATAAACTAAGATGAGTATATCGCAATATCTTCTATTTAAGAGACTAGGTTGGTCTATTAATCTAAGTAAATTGTCATAACTATCGTGGTAATTGTTTAATACAAAGCGTAGACAACGTTAATTGAGTTTCTCGAGCTTATCAGAGTTACGCTTGCCACAGCAGTGCCAAACAACAGAACAGTAATTTAGCTGTGGTAATACATGTATGTAGGCTTTACATAGCATAGCTTTAGCACCAACTGGTATCAACTTCTTGTGCCTCTTGATCCACTTGTAGCTGATTGCCTACTTTGCGATTAATGTTGGCAATATTATCACTAACATTTAAATTACAATCTGTACTAATGCCTAATAAATGCATGCTGTCGCAACGTAAAATAGTGTTATCGCCTAATTTGAAAGCCAAATCACTATATAAAGGAGCATTAACATGGCACTGATCAAACCATTCCTGTAATGAGATCAGTATTTATAGAATGTTGTAAAAGACTAGACTCAGTATTATAGTTGTAAATAACTGTGGGGTTTCAATCTTATACGTGATTGGCTGAGTCACTCAGCCAATCAGGTATCACCTCTCATTCAGCTGACCAATCACAGAATTTAAGCTGTGTGTGTGTCCGGACCGAACAAGCTTGGTCAATAACCTATATCAAGATAGGATAACAACTTCTCTTGCCTATATATATATATACATATCGAAGGTTGTGCAGACTAAAATATCTATAATTTTCGCTCACGTTAGAGAGAGAAACAGTATCTGTATTTTGAAAGTGAAACAGTATCATTGAACTAAAGCGTAAGAAAAGAATGGCTTACTGTACTTTGCGAAACGAAAACTGTACTTTGCGAAACACGTCTTGTGTCAGCGCGGTTACTATTCCAGTTAGCGTGGTTACTATTCCATCTCCACTAAACTTAAAGTGCCCCTACGATCAAATTTTGACATATCAATGTTTTTGCATATTCATAAAGTAGAGTTCATATATTATTACCAGTTCAAATTGTTTTTCGATACAACGATAGGAAGTCTTATTTTTTTAGCTCCGAATATTGAATCTACACCTCCGCCATTACTGGAGACCGTAACCTTTTGTTCAGCTTTAAACAAAGGTTTATTCACCGGAAGTAATGTCATACACTTAACGCTCGCCTGCAGAACACAACGCCTGGAGGCATATTTCTACTAAAAACGTCTTCACGTACATAAGAAGAAAGTTATATTTATCTTTGCGAGGTTGGCTACTTTTTTTATGCACGCTATTTCGCGCCACGAGGTTGTCGTGTTAAGTGTATGACATCACTTCCGGTGAATAAACCTTTGTTTAAAGCTGAACAAAGGGCACGGCTTCCAGCAATGGCGGACAGGATTTTACCGGTAAGCTCTCCTAAAATTTGTGGTTTAAGATGCCCATTTGGGAATATATTTTACTACTTCGGATATTTCTAATACTGATTGACCTATAGACACTGAAAAAGTGGCAAATCGAAATGGTAAATTTTCGTCGTAGTGGCACTTTAAACAGGAAGTTCCAGTATAAAATGGTAAGCCCCTCCTCTTTTCACGCATGGCGAATTCAAATTAGAGAGCAATGAAACACGTTGGCGAGTGAATCAGCTCTCCAGTTAAAATGCGTAATTCTGTGGGTTCAAAATCAAACGTGAACAGAGGGAAAATAGTTGTTTATTAAAGACTTTAGGAAGTATTTTATGACGGTTTACGAACTCTGTAGCCCTTACTATGAAGTTGTTTGATTTGAATTTCGCGCAATAAGCAATCAGTAAGGAGCACTCAAGCAGAGCATCAGAGATATTCACTCCACAAAGGCTGAGTGACAACTGAAGGTGTCTGTGACATGGCCCTGGAACTTCCTGTTTAACCTTAATTATTGTAGTCTGACCTCCCAGTTCTCCATTGTTTTTAAGTCTCTCAATTTGCTCCTTGAGGATATCCTTAAACAAAGCTTGGACTCCTCCTGCTTATCCTGGAGTAGCATTCAGCTTCCACTTGACATTTAGTTCTCTGATCTTTTTGGTTATCTTGTACATTGTATGTGTTAGGTATTTCAGCAGTTTTCATTGCCAACTCAACAAGAGCCCATCTGGCCCGGGGGGGGGGGGGGGGGAATCCCTTAGGTGAGGGGTACATGGATGCTCGTCGTACCTTTTAGGGGTCAAAATCAGGAGTTTGGTACCACTTAGGGTATCCACGATCAAACACAGACATTTCTATGTAAAGCGGTACCTTTTAGGGGTCGGGTGTCAATTGAACAAAAAAGCGGTTATCTATTTACATTTTTATTATATATTTAGGGTCAAAATAAGCTTGAGCCACGCCCATTTTAGTACCACTTAGGGGTCAAATCGAAAATGTCCGACGAGCATCCCTACCCCTTTTATATGGGAGTCCCCTCCCCGGGCCATCTGGGCTTTCACTCGGGCCACATGAGATTGAAGATGAAATACACTTTCATTTGAAATCCTCTTAGTAATATTAATCAAAGAGAAGAATTATTAGCTGAATTTAGCAGTCTTTAGGAGTGGCCGGTAGCGCGGTGACTCATTCTCTGCTCCCTAAGCATATATGTAATTTAATATTTTTGTTTTTCTCGTATGTTGACCTTTTAATTTAAACACTACTTATTCATGTAACACACGTTTACAATTTAGTCTGCTGTTCTGTTAAACTGCAGGTTCCGAGTACTAATAGATGATTGTCTCAAATGTATGTTTATATTTGTACCATATTATAAGTTGTATCCTATCCATCCTGTGATGGAGCTAGCTATGTCAATTTGTGTGCCTCTATGTAACTTTATCTGCTGTTCTTGCTAAACATGATGAGCTATTACGAGACCATTTGTTGCCGGGATTGAAGATTATTAACTGAAATGCCTGTTGGATCTCTTAATTAAAAGCTTTACATTCGTTCCCAAAACTTCAGTCTGCTCATTATATTAAAGAACTATAAAGGGAATTGTTGGAAGCCTTTAATTTCTCGAACCAAAACCTCGGCCGTGAGAGGTTTCTTGTTTGTTTACCTTGAGTTGAATATTGCTTGGGTCATCATAAACAAGACGCATGCGCAGAAATTTTGCTGCACAGAACAATGGCCTGCAGATTAAGACTCGGTGCTGCCACAGGCAGCCCGAGTAATAATGCCATGCTTCATTTGAAATATTAAATTTATCCTTCATGTAATGTTATCAATATCTTCATTGTTAAGTGTTTTAGGGTTGCTTTCAGTAAAAGGAAGTTGATCTTCATCAACGAGCTGGAGTGTGTCATGTTCTTGAGTTTCAGCATTAAAAATCTCTACCTTTGTTGCTATGAAATCATACAGTCCCATAAAAGAAAGTGCTGAATTGCAGTGTTCCTTCAGCTGTGTTTTAATTCTAATCTGGTGCCTTGGTGTGTATGCATTGAAGCTTTTATTCTTTTGAGGGCCTCTTTTACCTTGCTTGTTTGCATTAATAACCTTTTTAACTATGTTCTTAAATCTTTTCTTGTAATAACTACAAGATTTTTCTGATTTGGCAAGAGCTTGCTGGAGTTTTTCCTCAACCTTAAGTCGTTTTGCCACTTCATCGACAATGTTATCCTCAAGGATCCTTTTCTGCCCCCTCAGTTCCTGGTTCTCTTGTTGGAGAGCACATTTGTCTACCTCGTGATAGTATACAGTGAAGGAATATGACTTATTTTTCCATCCGTTTAGAAGCCTCTGTGAGCCAATCCAACCAGCCTTCTTCCTTGCAGCAATTACCTTGCTCAGTAGAACATACATTTTCTTTCGGAATATGTTGACGATACGGCTATTGACAATAATCCCTTGAATTCCCGCTTCCTTCAATATCTTCTCTACGATGTCGGCAAAAGCAGAATCCCCGACTCCTTCCCTTTTCTTACAAATAGTGTAGATTAGATAGCTGCAAGAG
Source organism: Actinernus sp. WN-2022 (assembly GCA_030867875.1). Classification (NCBI taxonomy): domain Eukaryota; kingdom Metazoa; phylum Cnidaria; class Anthozoa; order Actiniaria; family Actinernidae; genus Actinernus; species Actinernus sp. WN-2022. The sequence continues at coordinate 37,839,480 of JAOWCC010000577.1, forward strand.
TAAAAGAAGCAGGCAAATGAGGAAAAAATTGAAAATAATGTTATTTGTTAGCTTTGAGAAAAATGCGATTTTACTTTAGACAAATAACAACTTCAGTGCCATGTAAATAAGATTATGATTTGCGACTTACTTGTTGACATTGTAGGTATACGAAGGAGAATTCTCATTCAATCTAGTGTTTGTACTACCGGTATTGTTTGAACTCTCAAACTTCTCTCCTACTGCAGCAACTGCAACACAAGAAGTCAACAGTACAAGAAGAACAAGATACATGTATGCAACTTTAGGAGCCATATGCTGTATGATAATATCTACAAACCTACACGTTTTATACCATATATCAAAATGTGGGAAATTTATTCCGTTATTTGAATTTGGTGGTAAGAAGTCAGTTCAAACATGCATATTCAAGCTAAACCCAGTTTTTCTATGCTTGGTGGTTCCTAAACCAGTATAACGCCTTGTAAAAATTCACTTCAATCCGTGCAAGCAAATTTTCAAATTTTCAAATTTGCCATGTCAAAATCTTAACATAATCACTCCAAACAGTTAAGTAATAATACCAGTTGCAGATTAGATGTTACAATACTTAGCTTAGACTCAAGGGTAAGAAGTTAGAGGGCTCGAAATTAACATAAAATACTGGTCGCAAATTAGCGATTATAGGACCTGAAATTTAATGTGGTCACTAGCAAATTTGTCATTTTTGGTTGGAAAAAACATGGGAGATTCATCAAAAAAGCAAAAAATAAGTCGAAATTTGCAACTGCTGAATAATTTTTTGTTGCAAATAGCAAAATTCTGAATTGCAACCATATCCGTCGCAATTTCGAGCACTGAGTTATGAATCATTTGATTTGTTTTAGAACTTAGGCAAAATAGTTCTCAAAACCATGTATTTTTGAGTGAGATATGTGAGAAAATACCTGAAGTCAGCTCACCAGATATCGATATGTAGGCTTTTGTACGCAATGACTTTGATATGAAACAACATACAATGTACATGTAATAGCAGAATACATGTAGCGTGATTTCGGCGTGGAATGGAGGTAATGTCTGTCAGAAACTAAATCTCGTAAAACTGATGTTCACGGTCCATGTTACATGTAATGGTCTTAATGTACATGTATGTTATGTCTATCAATCTTTTAGTCTTAGCACCTTGAAGAGACAACTGAGAGCCCTCAGCATTCGCCGACACGTCAACATGCCACAGAATGAAATTCTGGATGCATTGAAGGTCAGGTTATACAAAACCATTCTAGCCTGTGAATAAACCCGGTGTGGAGGTACTCCTATGGTGTTTGAGCTGTTTTAGTCTGATTTAGGGTCATCAATTTCAAGTTTTTATTCTGGATTAGGGTATATATTTCTGTTGTTACATGTACAGGGGGAGAGAAGAGGGAAAGGAAGAAGAGGGGGAAGAGTTTCTTCCCCACGGAGGAGGGAGGGGAGGGTTACTCCCTGGAATTTTCGGTGGGAGTGTTGTGTGGGTCTCAAAATCTAACCCTATTTCAGACCAAAATATAAGATTTCAATTCGAATGTGCAGTCTTCCCTGTCAAGACCATACCCTATTCCGAAACAAAAAAAGGTGAAATTTATGACCCTATGTTAGACTAAAACAGCTCGAAAACCAAGGAGTACCCCACTCTGGGTTTGTACGGTTTAGTACAACCCGACCTTCGGGTTTACCTTGGTGTAAAAACCATTCCCTAGAGACCATGCCCTCATGCGCTCTGTGAGTACATGTAGTTATATTACAATTATAGTGTATTGAATACCGTATTCACTCATGTACATGTTAAGATGCACCTTTTTACCCAAAATCTTCGTTTAAAATCAGGGGTGTGGCTTATCAGTTATCTGCGAGAACATCTACCGAAGGTCTGGAAATTTCCATAAATTAACATTTAAAATAAATACTAAGCTATACTAGTAAATACTACACCAAACCAAAAGAAAGTAAGCACTGGCCATTGCTTTTGCAAGTTTGGTGGCTCCTAACAGATCCGTTTATGTTGTGAATATTTGTTCCTCCGAAATCGATTAAATACCACGCTAAATGGCACAATGTTTCTTTGCAGATTTGCACTTTAACAGCAAATTTGTCAAACCGATCTTCCACCTCTCTTTGAATAACAAGTTTTTCTCCAATAGATGGCTTCCGGATACCTTTTAGGCATGAAAAAGCAAACTACTCCATGTTGTTTTCAATTTTGACTTCGTTCAGCGAAAACAAAACTTTTAGTGTCCAGTTCTCTCTTCCAACAGGTGCCTAGTTACTAAGCTACGGACGAACGTGAGCACGTTGTTGGCTCTGGTAAACAAACACTATGGAAAGATAAATCATATATCTACATGTAAGTATGTAGACATGAAGTTTATACTATTCCAGAGCTGAAACTACAGGTACAACTTTGGAGTTTTCTCCAGTTTGAAAGTCGGTTGAAGGTTTATACAATGTACATGTATGTTTGATATTCTTCCAAAAACCTTTTTTCCCCTTAATCAAGCTTCTAAACTTGGGGTGCGGCTTATCCGTGAGTGCGGCTTATCCATGAGTGAATATGGTTCTAAAATTTATGCAGCTACTCATCATTAGTGGATATAAATACGTGGGGAAAAAAAGATTGCCACCAAGCGAATTCACTCGTGGTCTAGCGGTTATTGGGTAGGGTGTCAGCTGTTCTATAGATCTTATCTTCCAGGTCCCGGTTGTCCAAAGGGTGCATAACTCACTATCCACCGGATAAAATTTATCCACTGGATAAGTTTGCTTGCACAAAGCATGGCTTAGTAGCGATATCCAGCGGATAAAGTTATCCATGGTTAGGTTGGTTGTATAACTTTTTATCCACTGAATAAAAATGTTGAAGAAAACAAAACAAACAAACTACATTTTTTAAATAACAACTTAGAAGATTTCAATCCACCAAGACGAGCAAGAGTTTACTGTAGAGAAATAGAGGCATTATCAGCGTACACTGCCAGAAGGTGAACTTAGAGCCAGATACCGTTTGGTAGAGCTGGAATTACTCACATTGTTGGCCTTGTGGCAGATGATATTTCTCCTGAAACCCAAAGGAACCATCCTTTATCTCCACCATCCAAGTTTTGCACTCAGTAGCAGTAAAATGCTGTTTTCTGTTCCTCTTAATCGGCTCTGGCTCTATATTTTCTGCCATTGTTGTTGTGCGCACAACCGAGAACTGAACCAAGGTCATACATGTTACCATGGCAACTGGAAACCATTTAGCAGTTACACACTGGATAGCGATTTATCCATTGGATAGTTATCCGCGAGGCTATCCAGGCTTTGTGCAACCACTTTTTATATGGTGGATAACTATCCAGTGGATAGCAGTCTTAACCGCTGGAAAATTTAATCACCCTTTGAACAATCGGGGCCTGGACCACAGGCAGCTCAAGCTCTGTATTTGCACTGTCGGACCACTTTTGTATATGTCAATCCCATTATTTAACTTAATTCTCAGATAAAGAAAATAAACTTACCTTGAGAGTTTGCTGTTGTCCTGTTGTTTCTCGGGGGTCTAGAAATGGCGTTTATGGGGCATTTCTCTCACTTTGGGTTTTTCTCTCTTCTCTCTGTCTAAAAGAAAGGCTGCACACTCAAATTCAAATCACGATTCACTTGAGGCCGATTTTTCTCACGAAAACCCATCCGATCGGCGTAATTTACTCCGTCAGGTAAAGGTACACTGTAGATAGTTTTTCTTACCCCAGAAGTTTTCAGACTTGAGAAATCATTATCATAACTCTTCCAAATGAACTCATTTCTGTGAAAAAGCCCTCTCATTCTTCGTCAGGACTATGAACTCACATCATTTCGGACATCACCATTGCTAACTCAGCTTTGTAGCCTGGCCTGCTGACAAAATTCCTCTTTCTGGCAGAGGGACAGTCAATAAATTGTCAGATACTTTACTCCCTCCCCACGGGGTCTAACGTGCCGCCCGGTACGACGGCTAGTTCCCAAAGTTCACAGGCTCAGAACTTATACATACGGTACACTGTATATACCTTATTTTGAAACTGGTCTCAAGTGAGTCGGTTCTATGGTAAAGTGGTGTACAGTGCATGCTTTGAATCCAACAATTTGGAGTTTGACTCCCACACCAGCCAATAACAATAATTATTATTCTTTTTCTCCTTTCTCAGTTTTATTTCATCTTTTCCTCTATTTTAAGCTATTAGAGCTGCCTTCCACACTAAAACTTTGTTTTGCATTGGCTCTCAAGCTCCAACACGGTCATGATTAGAAAGAAATTATATCATCATGAAGAATAAAACCCATGCAACATTAAGTTACTTTTCTGGTTACTTTAATGAACATGTTGATTGCAAGAGCGCTAGAAGGAAAGCCTGCTGCATAGAAAAGGAAAGCTGGGATATCTCGCTGTTTCCTTTTATTGTTTGAGTTAATAATTAAGTAAATTGATATATCAGTTAATTTTCACAGGTTTTGATTGATTCAAATAATCACATGGAAAGTACATTAATCTATTAAAACTGTAGTGTTGAGGTTAATGATATTCTTTCTCATAATTGCACTATAATAATATAAATAAAAATCAAGGTCATGACCGTGTTGGAGCTTGAGAGCCAATGCAAAACAAAGTTTTAGTGTGGAAGGCGGCTCTAATAGTTTAAAATAGAGGAAAAGATTAATAAAACTGAGAAAGGAGAAAAAGAATAAAAAAAAAAATATTACTGGGTGGTGTGGGAATCAAACTCCAAATTGTTGGATTCGAAGTGCGTGCTCTACACCACTTTATTATAGAACCGATTCACTTCTAGACCAGTTTCAAAATAAGGTATATATACATGTATAAGTTCTGAGCCCGTGAAGTTTGGGAACTAGCCGTCATCAAGCATTGTCAACTTGTTTGAAATTGTAGCCATGCAATTGGCTACTCAGTACCAGGTGGCATGTTAGACCCCGTGGGGAGAGAGTAAAGTATCTGGCAATTTATTGACTGTCCCTCTGCTGGAAAGAGGAATTTTGTCAGCAGGCCAGGCTACAAAGCCGAGTTTGCAACGGTCATGTCCGAAACGATGCGAGTTTGTAGTCCTGACGAAAAATGAGAGCTTTTTCAAAGAAGTCAGTTCATTTGGAAGAGTTAGGATAATGATTTCTCAAGTCTAAAAACTTCTGGGGTAAGAAAAACCTACCTTCACCTGATGGGTTTTCGTAAGAAAAATCGGCCTCAAGTGAATCATGGTTTGAATTTGAGTGTGCAGCCTTTCCTTTCTTTTAGACAGAGAGAATAGAGAAAAATCCAAAGTGAGAGAAATGCCCCATAAACGCCATTTCTAGACTCCAGAGACACAACAGGACAACAGCAAACTCTTAAGGTAAGTTTATTTTCTTTATCTGAGAATTAAGTTAAATAATGGGATTGACACATACAAAAGTGGTCACACAGTCCAGATACAGAGCTTGGGCTGCCTGTGCCTGGACCTGGGTTCGAATCCTACCCTCAGCACAGTGTACCATATTCGCTCACGGATAAGCCGCACTCGCGGATAAGCCGCACCCCGAGTTTAGAAGCTTGATTCAGGGAAAAAAGTTTTTTGGAAGAATATCAAACGTACATGTACATTGTATAAACCTTCATCGGACTTCCAAAGTTGTACCTGTAATGTCTCTATCAATTTTTTTATTCGTTACAGTGCAGTTACACAAATTAAAAACATTAAAGGTACAATGTGTAGTTTCCATGGCGACTTGATCTAAATAAATATGTATAATGTGTAGTAAAAAAAAAAAAAAACGAAAAGTAAGTGATATCGCTATATAAACAAGTTATTTCAATTTAAAAGAAAATGTTCTCCAGTTTTGTTCACACACTTGACGTATAGAAAAAGAAAAAAAGAAAAATATTCAATTATCTTAGCAGCTTGTCCCATTTCTCCAGATGCAGCTGTAAGGTGCACAAGTTTTTGGCACATTTGCGTTCTATTGATTCGTATTCCTTGATATATGTGCAAGGATGGAGTTTTTCCTTGGTCCCTAGCTTTATATAAAACAAGTTTGCAGATAAGGATTAATAAATTAGTTAAACTCTTTTGCTCAACCCCCAAGGTGATATTTTCTGGGCTTGGTTCTGGAAGGTTAATTTGGTACAACCAAAGGAAATCTCTTATCTCGAAGAATAGGTATTTAGACTCCGAGCATTCAGCGAATAAATGATCAGCTGTTTCCAACTGGGACTTACATAAAGAGCATAAAGGAGAGGTAACTAATTTAAAACGAAAAAGATCCCGGTTTAAGTATAAGATATTACTTAGAAGTTTGAACTGGAAGGCCCTCAGTTATGTACTATTTGTGGTAATGTATATCTGTCTGTACACTAGCTTCCAGTTGATATTATTTTTGTTGAAACGCCTTTCTAAGTTTTTTTGTGCAGTCGGAGGTTCAGTCTTACAACTAACGATATCCCAATAAAATGACTTGCGATTAACCTTGCGAAGATCTCTTATCTGGCCGTTGATGACTAAAGAGTATTTGTTAATTTTACTAACCAGTGGTATTGTTTCTAATTAATTTTTTCCATGTTGCAGGAATGCAGTTTATCAAAGAGAACCATTGGAAAAATTCGCTGTTCTTGAAAGCTTTCGATTTTGCTATTTTCCAGGTAAAGGACGGTTTTTCAGAGAGAAGGTCGGTTACATACCTTATTCCTCTTGCAGAGGAACAAATATTCACAACATAAATGGATCTGTTTGGAGCCACCAAACTTGCAAAAGCAATGCCAGGCCAGTGCTTACTTTCTTTTGGTTTGGTGTAGTATTTATTAGTACATGTATAGCTTAGTATTTCTTTTAAATGTTAATTTATGGAAATTTACAGACCTTATGTTCGGTAGATGTTCTCGCAGATAGGCCGCACCCCCAATTTAAAACGAAGATTTCGGGTAAACAGGTGTGGCTTATCCGTGAGTGAATACAGTGAATACAGTAAAATTTATAAGTGCCGCTTCGGGTGCTTGGGAAATATTCTAAATCCCAAATTATTCATAGTTAACAAAGGGAATTTTGTGATTTTGCGATTTCCATGACAATTTCGCTTGCCAGCGAAGTTGCACTTTCAATTCGTGCGTGTAAACTAGCGGCGATTTTGATCCAATTTTTGTCGGCACCAAGTCGCACTGGTTTCGAGCATGTTTGAAACTTGATGCAACTTGATGCAACTTGATGCAAATTTGCGCTGAGAAAAATTGCAGTGGCACGTGACAAAAATTGAAACAAAAAAATCACCTGTGTAAACGGGCCTTGACAGTGAGCCACGTTCACATGCTAGCGAATGCCGAGGGCTCTCAGCTGTGATTTTTCTGGGGGTCACTGGGATTCCGAGTATATTTCCTGGGGGTAAAGACAAAAATGCATTTTTTCTGGGGGTGAAGCCCTAAAATTCATTTCTTAGGGGTAAAGTGCTGTAGACATCGACATCGATATCGTTGATACACCTATCAATGTCAACCCCCAGGGGGGGGGGGGGGGGGGGGGGGGGGGGAGGCCGGGCAGATGTGGGGCATTTGACCTGGGGAATTTGAACAGGAGCCTGGATCCCAGGGTGGGAACATTTGACTTTTGGAAGAGAGGGACTGGTACTAAATATTGTCGGCCATTTTGGATTCGTCGAAAAGGTAGGTTTACCGTCCAGTTCACATTAAAAATATATATTAATTTAATACTTCAACGCTTCATTCCTACTTACTATAGATCATTCTAAATACTTCTTGAATTTGTGTAAATCAATTTCAAACAAGGGTGGGGGATTTGATCCATTTTGACCCAGAATTTAGTCCCCAGGGTGGGGATTTTGACCAAAAATTCTCCCAAACAGTCAAATGCCCCACATCTGCCCGGCCTCCCCCCCTGGGGGTTGACATTGATAGGTGCATAATAGGGGGTGTGAAAAAAAAAATGGAATGGCCCAGCTGTCTCCACAGGAAACCCAAGCTCTGTTTGTGTTTTAAATTATAAGGGTTTGTATGGGATTTTTAACGAGTATTTGGTTGTATTTGTTAGGCGAGAAATACTGAAATAAAATCAATGAAAACTTACCTGAAGTCTTTATCTGTTCTTCATTGGGCTCTGTATGCAATTTCAGCGAATTCTGTTGATATTTTATCCCTCGACCTCTCCAGTTAAGAAAGAAGGCAAGGATGGTCGCAGCCGCCATTTCTCGACCCCAATCACCCTTACATCACGCTCGAATTTTCATCCAAAATCAATGCCAACCGCAACTAGACCTCAAATAATAGCACAACAGTATCTATTCCAAGAGCCTCGTGCCGTCTAATTGCAACAATCCCCATTTCTCGAGCCTAAATCGAACACAATTTGAAAAAAATCCGCCCGTTGGGATCCGTGATCGACACTTGTTGCCAACACATAGCAACGGCAAGTCGCCTCAAAGTTCACGGGCTCAGAATGATACATATACCTTATTTTGAAAGCGGGTTTCAAGCAAACGGCTCTATGGTGCAGTGGTTTAGAGTGCGCGCGTTTGATCCAACGACCCGGAGTTCGAGTCCTACACCGGGCACTGTAAATAATTTTTATTTTTTACTTCTTTTTCCCCTTTCTCAGTTTTAATTAATCTTTTCCTCTATTTTAAACAATTAGAGCCACCTTCTACCTGAAAAACATTGTTGTCTTTTGGCTCTCAAGCCTCGACCAGGAGCCCATTGCCTCAACTATTAAATAACTTTTCTGGTTACTTTTATATTATCATAAGAGCTAGAAGGAAAGCTCGCTGCGTAGAAGAGAAAAGCTGGGATATCGGTTTCCTTTTATTCTTCGATTCGAGCCTGGTAAGTTTATAAGCAAATTAATGTATCAGTTATTTTTTTACAGGCTTTGGTTGATTCAAATATCGCAAGTAAAGTACCGTACGTTAATTTATTAAAACTGTTGTGTTCGATATTTTCACAGGACGCTCATGACCTCGATTTAGTGCGATGATGAGAAAAATATCATAACAAATTCCCTCGTTACCTCGTAATTACATAAAATCCTGTGAAAGTATCGAACACAGTAGTTTTAATTAAAGTACATGCGATCATTGAACCCGGATTTAAATCACTCGAAAACCCATCAAAATTTAACAAAAGGCTACTTATAAACTTACCAGGCTCGAATCAAAGAATAAAAGGAAACCGATATCCCAGCTTTTCTCTTCTACGTAGCGAGCTTTCCTTCTAGCTCTTGTGATAATAAAGTAACCAGAAAAGTTATTTAAAGTTGAGGCAATGGGCTCCTGGTCGAGGCTTGAGAGCCAAAAGACAACAATGTTTTTCAGGTAGAAGGTGGCTCTAATTGTTTAAAATAGAGGAAAAGATTAATTAAAACTGAGAAAGGGGAAAAAGAAGTAAAAAATAAAAATTATTTACAGTGCCCGGTGTAGGACTCGAACTCCGGGTCATTGGATCAAACACGCGCACTCTAAACCACTGCACCATAGAGCCGTTTGCTTGAAGCCCGCTTTCAAAATAAGGTATATGTATCATTCTGAGCCCGTGAACTTTGAGGCGACTTGCCGTTGCTATGTGTTGGCAACAAGTGTCGATCACGGATCCCAACGGGCGGATTTTTTTCAAATTGTGTTCGATTTAGGCTCGAGAAATGGGGATTGTTGCAATTAGACGGCACGAGGCTCTTGGAATAGATACTGTTGTGCTATTATTTGAGGTCTAGTTGCGGTTGGCATTGATTTTGGATGAAAATTCGAGCGTGATGTTCGGGTGATTGGGGTCGAGAAATGGCGGCTGCGACCATCCTTGCCTTCTTTCTTAACTGGAGAGGTCGAGGGATAAAATATCAACAGAATTCGCTGAAATTGCATACAGAGCCCAATGAAGAACAGATAAAGACTTCAGGTAAGTTTTCATTGATTTTATTTCAGTATTTCTGGCTTAACAAATACAACCAAATACTCGTTAAAAATCCCATACAAACCCTTATAATTTAAAACACAAACAGAGCTTGGGTTTCCTGTGCTGTCTCTTCGAGGTGCTAACACTAAAAGATTGATAGACATAACATATATTGTGACCATTACATGTAACATGGACAGTGAACATCAGTTTTACAAGATTTATAATTAGTCTCCTACAGGCTACAACGAAAATTATCACGCTTCATGTACAATTATGTCGTTTGACTTTGATTTCGACTTTGATTTCGACTTCTTCTCCAGCCCCAGCTCCAGGTGAAATAAAAAGAGTTGCATCTCTGTGAATTGATAATTACCCTTATCAATTATAGGACCCAATTATATACTCCATAACCCGTAATAACCTTGTAACAAACTACTGTACGTACCAGGAGTAACATCGTCGAGAAGCGCTTCTTCAACTCCTCCATCCGCCATCTTTGTTATCCGGCAGAGCACTCAATCTCTCCAGACCCAATCTCGTTCCCAGAGTCCGCGATCTTTTGGCCAGCGCCTCAAAGCGGTAGGTACTGGGATCTGGGTACGAGATTGGCAGAGCACTATAAGCGCACGCACATTCGTGACGTCGATGCAGAAATTCGTCAAGACGTCATTAATTATTTTCCGCTTTCCTCTCTTCATATTAAACGACCGATGGCGGTCCAAGTGTGTATAGCCTACGGATCTATGTCCTTATTTATTGGCATTTTGAATAATGTGTTCTTGTTGTATTACGTTCAGTTTTTTGTTTCGATCTATCGTATTGACAAAACTTCATTCTGGATAGGAGAGGTAAGTCCGCGCAGTACTTAGAAAAATAAAATAATTGTGCAGGTATAATTATCAATCAACGAACTCTTGAGCGATTTTCTTTTGCTCATTAAAACAAATTATTTTCGAATCATATCGCAAAATCATACGATAGCCACATTTGTATGTTCTTTGTCTTTGAAGAAATAAAAGTTAAGAAGTTCTGAAACGTGATGGAAAACCGTTACGGATTATTGAAATTTATTGATTATTATATTTATAGATGAAAACCTACACATTTAAACGAGCCTATCGCTCATTCTGTGAAACGTGTTTAAACAAACTACTACTACTAGATGACGTATTGATTAACGTACGTATAGCTGCCAGCAAAGATTATTTGCTGCCTGCTTATCCTCGCATAGAACGGAAAGGGTTTCATCTACAATGTAACTCTGGTTTCATTGATGATTAGAAGAGATTCTAAAGGGGAGTGGACAAAACACTGACCCCCACTGGCCCCAGTCCATGGACTACCTATATGGACTACCGATATGGACTACCGATATGGACTACCCAAATGGACTACCCCAAAAAATGCTATTCTGGGCAAGGGAGTGCTTAAGTAACTTCGTACCTTCTTTGTGCTGGTAAAATATAGGTCTCGCAGCTCGTCAGAAATCCACTGCTACGCCGCCATTTTGAATGAATAACCACAGGCATCCCAAACCCAACTTTTGTTATATTTATAGTTGCTTTGACACACAGGTATTCGTCATTTCTTTTATTGAATAGAAAATATATAATACGAGCTTGGGCATCCTGTGTTTTATTCAATGGTTTGTACAGATCATTGGAAGAAGAGGGATTTATAATTACTTGCATGTATTAGCTATACAGGAATGTGCCACCCCATAGGGTATTCTTTTTTAGCTGTTTTAGTCTGAAATAGGGTTATAAATTTTTAGATTGAGACCGAAAATAGAAAATCATACATTTTGGTCTGAAATTAAGGGTCGGGGGTTCTGAGACCTGGGTGTTACACCCCCACCCAAAATTCAGGGGTATACCCCCTCCCCCCTGGGAGTTTGGCTATTCATGCAGCCCTTTCTTGGATAAATTTGTTGATTTAAATATCACATGCTACAATGTAATAGCAGTCCTTGGATCTGGGGGGAGGTGTCATTTGGCTCAACTTACAGTTTAGACTGTACATTGGTATCAATCAACAATTATATTTTCAAACAGTAGTTTACATTCAGCTAATAATTAACATCCTGATTTCTTCTGATTACACTAATTTAGGTGCTGTCAACTATAAGTAAATTATATAAGTTGGCTGTAATTTAGTTGAATTTAGCTAATTTTAAACCATCAACGCCAGACATTAGAGTGACAAGTACCCTATAATATAATTAAGTGTATGTTTTAACATTTATATGTAGACATAATGTGTAGACATCCATGAGTCATATTGACACAAAAGGGGCTTACAAATTAAGGAATATCATTACATTACATATCATTCTTGTTGCATATTTCATTGGCTGTTCCAAGACAGGAATTAATGCATTATTGTATTGGTGCACCAAAAGATATGTGTTATGATTATTCAGTGTACCGGTAATAACAGTATGAGGGAATCATTCACTTGTCACATTTGTTGCATTAAATTTGCTGGACCCAGTTAATGCTGTTAATGCACAATCCAACAATTAAGTTCAACACAACCTTTTTGAAACAGATATAATTTTTATCTATATATCTATATCATTCTATATATATAACTTGTAATAAAGATCCAATGTCTTATGCCAACGGATAGTCCAGCTACAAGGATCCAAGGATTCATAGACGGTGCTTTGCAAGGAGTTCAATAAGATAAATAAAAAAGGCAAAGACCATCAACTTATAACTGTAAAAAATATATATATATCTTACATATATCTTACATGTACATATAAATCAAGGTTTCATTACTAGATATACAGTACAAAGCATAATCAGCTAGCCTAATTATTGTATACTAAATGGATTATGAAGAACTTGAGCAATGGCCATTAAATCATTAATAACTTGGGGGGCCAGGGGGGGGGGGGGGGGTAAGTTGAAACCCCCAAAATGAGAATCCCAAACACACTTGCCTAAGCTCCAATGACTCATGGGTTCAAACCTGACTCACCTACATGTATGTCCTATTTTTGTCCACATTGTAATTAGTACATGAAGAAGTCTCATAAAATTTATGCTCCCTTTCCTGAGGCCCCTTTTGTGTATAACCCCCTGTTGACTCCAAGGTTAAAAAAAGATCATGAGCCCCACCATTTTCAACCCTCCTTAATTGCATTGATAATTAATGACAGTTACATATCCTGAGAGCTAAAAGAAAAGTTTGCAGACATACACTGAGTCATGTAAGTCAAATATCATATGAAAATCTTTCCTTTATCAGCTTTCTGAGGCTTGGGGACACATGCACCTGGTCAGGTTTGATTTGGAATAGTCATTCCCTTGCACCTTAGTGCACACTGGATTATTAATTCCATTCCCCTTCAGAAAAAAAACTTTCTTAAGGGGGCATGTGATATTTAAATCAACAAATTTATCCAAGAAAGGGAATAGCCAAACTCCCAGGGGGGAGGGGGTTAACACCCCTGAATTTTGGGTGGGGGTGTAACACCAGGTCTCAGAACCCCCGACCCTTAATTTCAGACCAAAATGTATGATTTTCTATTTTCGGTCTCAATCTAAAAATGTATAACCCTATTTCAGACTAAAACAGCTAAAAAAGCATACCCTATGGGGTGGCACATTCCTGTATAGCTAATACATGCAAGTAATTATAAATCCCTCTTCCTCCAATGATCTGTACAAACCATTGAATAAAACACAGGATGCCCAAGCTCGTATTATATATTTTCTATTCAATAAAAGAAATGACGATTACCTGTGTGTCAAAAGCAACTATAAATTATAATAACCCGAAATACAAAAGTTGGGTTTGGGATGCCTGTGGTTATTCATTCAAAATGGCGGCGTAGCAGTGGATTCTGCCGAGCTGCGAGACCTATATTTTACCAGCACAAGGAAGGTATGAAGTTACTTAAGCACTCCCTTGCCCAGAATAGCATTTTGGGGGGTAGTCCATTTGGGTAGTCCATATCGGTAGTCCATATCGGTAGTCCATATAGGTAGTCCATGGACTGGGGGTCAGTGTTTTGTCCACTCCCATTCTAAAGACAGTGGGTAGTCGCGTTAATATGTTAAGCAATCAGATTCAGTAATTACCCTATATCACTATGACGTCACGGCTTGTTTATGAGGGGACAGAATCGACTTGAACAATAGAATTTTGAACTAAATCTGCTCTGCTGAGGAAAATTTAACTTTGAATTGTCTGGTTTCCAGATATATCAGCTGTATCAGTGTTTATCCCACAATATTTACCGTATTTGGTGGCTGTTACCGCTATTCTACGTTCTTCAAAATGCATTTGATAGCGATTTCCTTTGTGTTGTTGCTGTTTTGTCCCTGTTTTGTCCCCCTCCCACGACCGTGATCCTTAGCGTTTAAACAATAGATTGTTTTGATATGATGTCATAGTGATATAGGTCAATTGTAAAACGTAATTTGAATCAAACCCTCTGCTCTGGGCTGCCATTAAGTTTTTAAGTTCTTGGACAACTGTAAAAAATAGCCGGTCTTTTTGTGCAGTAAGCTAAACAACTCAGGCTTTAGTTTTAACATTAAAGGTCCGTACACACGAATTAAGGGACAAGTCCCGGGGACAAATCCCTTGTTGTGTACACACGAAGGGACAAGTCCCAGGGACAAGTCCCCTCGTGTGAACTAGGAAAAATCTTGTCATTTTGTCCCAGGGACTTGTCCCCTCAATTCAAACCAATATTTTTCCTACATTGTAGTTCAGACGAAGGGACTTGTCCCAGGGACTTGTCCCTTCGTGTGTACCGACCTTAAAGTGCCTATGAAGCTAATTATTTTATTTTAGATATCAATTCTACATCAAGTGAATTGTAGAATGGTACAATACATGTTGCTTTGAATGCTGTGCCGCTGAGTTAAGGAGGTTTTAATATCCAAAATGCTGATTACATGACGTCAGGGGAGGAATCAATTATTATACAATTTTTTTTGTTACAATTAAACAAATTCTTAATATTATCAGTGTTATACCCATGGTTGAAATAAAATGATGTTAGAAATTTGTTTTGCTATATCAGTAGAAATGCCCATTCACAACCACTAAGAAGTGATTGCAGATACCTCCCCTGATGTCATGTAATTAGCATTTTGGATATTAAAACCTCCTTAACTCAGTGGCACAGCATTCAAAGCAAACTATATTTTACCATACTACTATTCACTTGATGTAGAATTGATATCTAAAATAAAATAAATATTGTTCATAGGCACTTTAAGTAGCTAGCGATCATCATCATATTTAACCCTAACCCCACCCCCGGAGGGGGGTTAGGGTTAGGGTTTAGGGTACTCACTAAAAATTAGGATAGGGGTGTGCTGCTTAGCCCTTGAAACTCTTACCCTGTTCCAGGCCAAGAAATTGTATTTTTGCAACCCTGTTCCAGACAAAATGGCAAAAAAAGGTACCCTGTTCCAGGCTAGAAACAACAAAAACATACCCTGTTCCAGCCAAAATGGTAAAAAGATATCCTGTTCCAGACCAGGCTAGCGTCTGATATGATACGCGCGAGATGTTGCGCTCCACTCGCCACTCAAATCATAACCAGATAAACAGACTATGTTTGCAGCGGCATGCAAGGGACCGTGAATACATGTAGCTCAAGCCATCCTGAGGTCCTTCCAAAGAATTACGACCCTGTTCCAGACCAAAACAGTGATATATATACCCTGTTCCAGGCTAAGAATTGTCAAAAACCATAACCTGTCGAGCGGCACGTACCCATATAGCCTATAAATGGGAGTACCCCCCCTCCCCCCCAGGTCCCTAACCCTATTACTGATCTTCTGTGTGGGGGCAAACATGGGACATTTCACTGAATTTATGTCCGTGGGGGGTGGGGAATTGGTCAAAGTCAGTCATAATAGTAAATTTTATAAGAGATTTACACTCGTTCTAAAGCCCCATGGTGGGGCATTTGCATAGCTTAGCTGACCCAATGCTCTGATTCAAAAATGTCAAATGCCTGGGGGAGGGGATGGGCAGGTTTGAAATTGATAGAGCCATTATTGTGTGTGATCAGTTGAATGATAGGAATACTAGTCAACAGTCTGAGACAGAAGAATTTGAAGTAAGTTACACAAAATGAAATGAACACTGCATTGTTTATTAGTGGAGGACTATTTGATATATTGGGAGGAGGGGGGAGGGGGATGGCTGGTAATTTTGGAAAAGCAAAGGAAAAACAATTGGCCAAATTTCTCAGACTCTTGACCCCCTCCCCAATATATCAAATGGTCAACCCTTTGTACAAGTGGAATTTCATGCAACTCAATTGCTTTACTTTATTTTCTCTTTAGGCTGTGTTTCTAGTATGGAATTCTGTGAATGATCCTCTCTTTGGATGGTTAAGTGACCATAAATTACTAGCAGCAAGCAACCATGGCCAGTAGGTTCACCTAAAATCTGCCATGCAAACAGGGTTTTTGATGAGTTTCTGCAGAAGTTACTTAATAAATTAAATGATTGGACTATTTCAGTGATTGTGCCTTTAGAAGTTACATTTGTGTGTACATTGTATACATGTATACCTTAAGTTGTGTTTTGCATTATTTATCCATAAATATGAAAAAGGCATAATTTATTTTTGAGCATCCATTGAAATTGAATGTGGCTTATAAATTAATATTATATAATAGCATTGTTAATTTTTGAAAGATTTCTACTGCATGGTAGGAACATGCAGTTTTTTTTACAATCCTGACTGTCTTCATGCAGCGACAACAAATATTGATTGACAATTGATTGCCAATTGATTGCAAAGTAATATAAATAATTAAGACCTGCAAAACTGACTATTATGTTGCTATAATGACACTATTATAGACACCAACAATAATTTAATACTAAAATTCTGACAAACCTTGATTTGGCTCTTGCTTTGATCGGACTCATTGTTTTTTATTTTAAGACTCGTAAGTTTTGGTCTGGGTCTCACATTTTTTTTGTACAAGTTGTTTGGGCAAATTGCATGTAATTTGTAATTTCCACCTGCTCCTGCTATTGTTTATTATTGAAGACCATATTATTTACTGTAGAGGCATAGAGTGCATTTCTTTGGGTCAGAATCCAAATCTAAAAACTGATAAAATGCATTTCTTTACCAGAATAAAAAAAAAATGGATTTTGAATCCATATTGGATCAAATCCAAACCCAGATACTTGAGATTGATGATCCTTTCTTGGTATAAAAGGATTCAAAAATATTACATATGGTGAGAAGACAGTCTTCATTATTTATGAGAATAGCACATCCAACCACCAGAAGTGGCTGGTTCATCTTTCAACACTCAAGAAATATCTTGCTGAGTTAAACTGCCAGAGAGTATCTACATTGCATAGAGTACTAAAAAAAAAAACAGCTTGCTGCCATTTTTGTATTAACTGTACATGTATATCGGAGTCAGTAGTCATGGCAAAATAATGTACTGGATTTTTGTTTCTTTTTGTGATATTGCAGAATCCATGTGATCTTACATTCTCCCAAATAAATGTAGCTTTATTGGTTTGTCTGTTAGATTCTGTACAATGCTAATTATTACTACAATTAATTTTAAATAAATATTACAATTTCTGTCCTGGGGCAATAAAGCACTCTAAAATCACTTCAATCCTCGCCAGACGTCACATGGTGGAGTCTAACAAACCCCATGTGCACATGACGACAACCAACCAATCAGATCGCATTTGCCATTCGCGGGACGTCCCGACGTCGATTGCATGATCTAGCGCGCTAGAGTCACTGTTTTCTCCAGAAATTTTCCTTGTCATCTCACTAATAGAGTTTGCATTGAATTCTTATCGTGGTAAAATAAAGGTAATGAAATAACATTTTGCAATAAATGTACCTCAAGTGTCCTTTTCTTATGTCCTTGGGTATTCTCTGCTATTTTGGGCTAGTTTGGATCGGTTTTAGAGAGCTTTTGATTTTTGAGATCTCTCTATAATAAAATGACAAGGCTGCACAGTCCGTTGAGCACATCAAATCACTCGAAGGGCAATAAAGCACTCTAAAATCACTTCAATCCTCGCCAGACTCCACAAACGGACGTACCGAATGTCTGTCTACGTTTATTTTGGGGTGGAATTGCAAAAATGTACATTTTAGCCCTCATAAACGACATATTTGTGGTATCAAAAACCGCTATTTCAAAACCCTCGGATGCTGGTAACTTAGTCCCGAGACAGCGGGACGTCCCGCGGATGGCAAATGCGATCTGATTGGTTGGTTGTCGTCACGTGCACATGGGGTTTGTTAGACTCCACCACGTGATGACAACCAACCAATCAGATCGCATTTGCCATCCGCGGGACGTCCCGCTGTCTCGGGACTAAGTTACCAGCATCCGAGGGTTTTGTAATAGCGGTTTTTGATACCACAAATATGTCGTTTATGAGGGCTAAAATGTACATTTTTTGCAATTCCACCCCGAAATAAACGTAGACAGACATTTGGTACGTCCGTTTGTGGAGTCTGGTGAGGATTGAAGTGATTTTAGAGTGCTTTATTGCCCTTCGAGTGATTTGATGTGCTCAACGGACTGTGCAGCCTTGTCATTTTATTATAGAGAGAGATCTCAAAAATCGAAAGCTCTCTAAAACCGATCCAAACTAGCCCAAAATAGCAGAGAATACCCAAGGACATAAGAAAAGAACACTCAAGGTACATTTATTGCAAAATGTTATTTCATTACCTTTATTTTACCACGATAAGAATTCAATGCAAACTCTATTAGTGAGATGACAAGGAAAATTTCTGGAGAAAACGGTGACTCTAGCACGCGCTAGATCACGCAATCGATCACGTAATTACGTAGGATTTGTAAGAGCCACAAATCGTGAGCTTGGGCTGCCTGTGCCTGAATGGGACTTTTTTGGGTTTAAGTTTTGGCTTCTTTTGCACCTCCCCTTCACTCTTGTACCTCTCCCCCCCCCCCCCCCCCCCCCCCCCCCTGGGGTGTAAACATAGGTCAATTTTATAATTAGGGTAACTAATCACCTCAGGCCTGGGTTCGTGTACAATTAAACATACAATCAGAAAAGTTCAGGGATATTGCAACCTTCATCCTAGGGTAAAATGCATACACATTTTACGTTATTGCATAAAATTACCTTTTGGATTTAATATTAAACTATTCTGATTACACTTTACCTTTTTTACTGACAGATCGGGTTTGAGCTCCCCAGAAATTGTCCAGAAAAGGTTCAGGTAAGAACTTTAATTGTTATTACTAACTATCAGTTAGATTTACCAGCATCCGAGAGCTTTGACCCTACTCATAAAGTTGTATTAAAGCTACATGCACTGCTGATAATTAATGCATTTTTCCTGCAGGGCTTTGATGAAGTTTGGTCCCCTATTTGCACTTTCATTTATGCTTTTCTGGTTCCAGTGGACAAATCCAAGACTACAATTCATCATAAGTCTTTGCCTCTATGATTCCTTTTTAACAATTGTGGATCTAAATCACCATGCATTACTGGCTGATCTGGCCCTCTCGGCAGCAGACAGAACTCGTCTTAATGCATACTGCTCCATATTTAGTGCAGGGGGATGCACATCAGTCTTCTTGTCATATTATGTATGGGATAAAAGCAACATAGGATCATTCCAAGTCTTCTGTGGGGCTCTTGCCATGTTCTCATTGGCAGGATTTTGTGGTAGTTCTGTGCTTTTGAGGAGTAACTTTGGTGCAAAGAAAGTGAAGGCGAATACACCCATAGAAGAGGTTGGAAAAAGGTAATTAACAGTAGCAATACACCTATACATGAACAGTATGTACATGTGTCATTGTGTAACTTAGAGTGTCATTTGCTAAATCATAATAATTATGTACATGTATGACTACAATGTAATAATAATTATATAAATAGTACAATTATTATTGAAAGCAGTTATTGGTGTAGTAGTTGTAGTTAATTCTAAAACACAAGTAACATTGTTTTTGAATACAGTGAGGCTTTCATTTTTTTTGGGGGGGGGGGGGGATTAGATGATCACCTGATCATAGAGTATTTGGCTTGCATAATTTCAATAGTCTAGTTGGTAGTGACAGAAAGAGTTTGGGTGGCAGTATTTGAATTAGGGAGCACTCACTCTGATGCAAGATTTCCACTTTCAATATTATTGGTATTCAGTACCAGGGGTTTCGCAGAATAGAAGGCAGTTACTTTGCTTCTTACTGCCGGCTACTTCACACGATAATTAATGCATTTTTTTGTTAAATGTTGAGTAAAATTTACTTTGGTAAACCACCGTCTCTAACGTCAGGACCGCCAGTTGCCTTAAAAGTTATTGAAACTCCTGCAGTACGAACTACTAATTTTTTTGTCCACTTTATTTCCTATCAGCTTAGATATTACAGTTGTAGCATCCTCATGCTCACGAATGCCAATTCAAAGCCAGGATCTTGGAATTAGGGAGTATATACAGCAGTTGGTTACACATCAAAACTTCCTGTGGTTTTCTGTCATGAATCTTGTACAAGTATGACATATTCATTTTTATTTGTTGTGTCTATAAACACTGTATAAAGGATATGTTTTCTTAAAAGTCTCTAGATATATGAGTTTACTGCATACTAGTAGTCATGATTGGAGATCCTGCAGTGATTTGCCAGGTTGACATTGGAGACCAGATGCAACATATTGCATAGTAGGCATCTCCAGAAGCTTGGTGCAGAGTGATCAACAGTGTAACCAATCAACCTGATCACTGCCAATCAATTGTGGTTGATCATTGTCATTCTTGGTCAGTGGTTGACAGCCACAGCTAGCCAATCCATAAATTGCTCAGCCACATACATTTAATCATTTGCTGGACCATGGTGGATAGATCAATTGGCATTCAGCTACATGTACTAGAATGACCATTTCAGATATTGACTCCATAGACATTCAGCTACATGTACTAGAATGACCATTTCAGATATTGACTCCATAGACATTCAGCTACATGTACTAGAATGACCATTTCAGATATTGACTCCATAGACATTCAGCTACATGTACTAGAATGACCATTTCAGATATTGACTCCATAGACATTCAGCTACATGTACTAGAATGACCATTTCAGATATTGACTCCATAGACATTCAGCTACATGTACTAGGAATGACCATTTCAGATATTGACTCCATAGACATTCAGCTACATGTACTAGAATGACCATTTCAGATATTGACTCCATACACCCAGGGTCCTGGGATGAAATAATGAAATGAAAAGTGTGACCAATATGGTCACAAATGCGACTAGAATTTTTCGTTTTACGACTATAATTTTTCATCTAGTCTCAAATTGTGACTGAATCACAAGTATAATGAAAACAGATATGTTTTCTCTTGATTAAGAATGAGATTTTTCATAGTATTGCTCAAAATCTTACCTATACTTCCATTGTTTGTTCGCGAGCAAAACTGGGCGCCATTTATAGAGCAGTGATATTGCGGTTATTTTATGGTTACACCACCGCACTATCCACCAGTGATATTATTTTCTGTTCAAACTCCATTGCAGGCACAGTTTTTATTTTGTGACAAAATGTTTGTAACTAGTTGCATTTTTTTGTGACTAAATTTTTCTGTTTTGCAACTAAAGTTTTTTATCTAGTCGCAGAACTGCCAGTCAGTTGGAAACTAATTCTTCTGTGAATGTATTTTCCTTCCTAGGTGTTTCACTGCCATTTTAACAGTAATTTCTTCCCCATGTTTCTGGATAAACTCCTTGGTAATGCCATCTCGCCACGGACTGGTGCCATTCTACTGGGCGTGTCCTTTGTCATACCTCATATCAATAATCTGTACTTCCTTTCTCTGTGCCGCAAGTATGGTTTGTATGCTGTTATCAAGTGGCTGTTCTACCTCAAGTTGTTCCTTAGTATCAGTATGATGTCCTGTGGTCCCAATTCCACTCTTCTGGTTTGTTTTTATGTTGCAAGGTAAGTGTTGTTAACACTGATATATACTATAATGTTTCAAGGTGGCAATAAATAAACATTATTATTATAATGATAATGATTAATGAAATATTGAATAATAATTATTCACCTCAGTGTCGGTGAATAGTGGTGCCGAGCCACGTCAACAGGTTGGTAAATATCCACCTCTAGTCACCCACACTCAGGAGAATAATTGTTTTAGTATAATTACCAAACAAGTGAATAGCTAGCACAAAATAGTTATTTTATTATCTGTCAAATGGACACAAAATCGCGCGAGGTGATCGCTGCTTCGCTCGGAGGTAAATAGCAAAGGATATATTCACCTCCGGTCAGTAGCCAATCAGAGCGCGAAAGCGCTATTCACTGGTGTGGTATATACAATATATATATATAGATCTGGATGGGCAGATGATTTTGTTGGTTTTTCATGCGTGGGGCATGAATACATGTATATTATAGGGCACTTTCTTTTGAGACTATTCTGCAGATTATTCCTATTCTTTTATAGGAGTAACAGAATACGCGGAATACTTATTCCCAAAAGAACAGATATTGTAAAAACGGGATGATCTTGACGGAGATGACAACTAATAACTTCACCATTTTGAATTAAAAGGAAGTTTTTTCTGAGTCAACCGTATTGTGTTCATTCTGTTATCGGGAACAGAATGAACACAATGCTATTCTGTTCATTCCGAAAACGGAATAGGTTGTACAAGAACACTATTACCGGCTATAGTCCCAAAATAACACGCCCAAGTTTTTTTTTCTGGGTATTTTATTTGAAGCCACTTCAGTTTCTGATGGTTAAAACGATTGGCGTAGGCACAAAAACTCCCCGGCGCTCCAGATAATCGTTATTTTTTAGCCTTTTTGGAATCTCTAGCACGACCTCCTGTTGTATTACATCCACTACTGAGTAAAATGCGGTGAATTAAATAAAATATTTAGATTAAAAAACGGTGTGGATGATAAAACTATGGACTGAAGAGGGGGAGGGAGTGGAGTGGAGTTAAGGGAACTCGCTTCCTCTCCCATCCCCCACCACCCTTTCCCATCTTTTTGCACCGTTCCGCAGTGAAAACGTTCTTTTTAATTAAGACTGATACTTTGTGAATAAGCTCATTGATGATGCTACCATTTTTCCTTTCAGTAATCGCGTTTTCACGGAAGGAACTTGCAAGCTCCTCAATCTTGTAATCACCGATCTCGTCGACGAGGATTTTGTAATCCACAATCGAAGCCAAGCTATCTCTGCTCTCGTTTTTGGAACATCAGCGCTTCTATCCAAACCAGGACAAACTCTAGCCCCGCTTGTTGGTACGTGGCTGCTAGCGAAACAGACCGGGACGTCTCTATTTTTTACCAATACGGTTGGAGGCGCTGAAAATACCTCAAAGACAAACTTTTACACTAGTGAGGGCCAAAACATGCGATGGGGATGTTTTTGTGTGCTTGTTTACGTGCCGATAGCCTGTGCTGTGATCCAGATCCTTGTCTGGTCACGGTTTAATTTGCACGGCAAGAAACTGGAACAGGTTAAGCTGATGAGACAGAAGCGTGGCTTCTCGTCGTTAAAAATGTGAGCATCGGAGGTATATGAAAGGAAATTAGAATGATACATCAGTTTAAAAATTCGTTTTAGAATATATGTGGTGATTTGTGTGACTGGTTTAAGTGGGCTGGCACGTTTTAAGTAGTTGTTAGAAAACTAGGATTAACCTGTGTGAAGATGTTAGCACTAGAATGCTTTCACAGTTTCTTTACGGTTATGATGGCGACACTTAAAGTGCCCCTAACCTAATTTTTTTTATTTATTCGTATAAATTCTTATAATACATAGAGTAATTGTGGGGTAAAAAACGTTTTTACTTGAATCCTTGTTTGTCTACAACATGTTGAAGTTTGCTAAAAATGGCCAAAAGCGACCAGGCTCTTTTCACGACCGAGCCACAGTACACTAATTAGAAGCATGGGCCTAGTACATCGTGCATTGTATGTGACGTAAGATAAGAATTCATAACAATAGAACAAGCAACAAATACTGGTGAACAATGTTTTTTCCTAATCTTACGTCACTCGACTAAGACCTCAAACTGTGCGGTCGTGAAACTAAGGGTGCGTTGATTGGCCGTATTCCGGAGTAGGAATAGATGGAATGGTCTCTGGAAATCACTCGTTCTGGCATATTTTGCACTGATTTAGCTACAAATGCACAAATGCTTGCCGATATATGATATGGAGGATACAATTAGTATTCCTGTGGCTAAATAATCACAGTATAAGCGATTTGTAGTGATCATTCTGTGTATTCTTATTCCGGAATACGATCAATCGAAAATCAGGAAATATACCGATGTAACTTTATTTTTTTTTCGTCTTCAACTTTCATCTAGACTTTGAAAATAAATAAAACTAAAATGGAGTTAGGGGTACTTGCTTCCCGTATTAATGCACCTCCCTTTGTAACGGAACAACATCTGAATGAAGTTAGAAAATCATTTGATGAGACAAGTCGCCGTATAAATGTTTTTATGCGTGGAGGAAATCGCTTGAACGCTTGTTCTGATTTCACGAGCCTTAATTTGAGAGTTTATAAATCAAGTATATAGCACGAGCAGTTCATGAGAATTTTTTTTTATAATATACATTTGCTGAGAGCGTGCAACTGTGCACTCTTTAACCTTTTTATGCACTCGTAATTGACCAAACAGAATCCAGATATTTTGTTGAGTATATTGCGTGGCAATTAGAATGTTTAACTTGACCCTTCCCACGAGGCTACTCACAGGAATTTTGGGTGGGAGAGTGCCACCCAGGTCTCGAAACCCTGACCCTATTTCAGACCAAAATATAAGATTTTCCATACCCTTTTTCAGACCTGTACTCTATTTCATAACAAGAGAAATATATGAACATGTGCGGTCTCATACTTCCGTGTCAAGATCATACCCTATTCCAGACTACAATGCGAAATGTGTGACCCTATTTCAGACTAAAACAGCTCAAAACCATACCCTTTGGGGTAGCACAGCTTGTATATGGGAGTACTCCCGCCCCCCTTCCGGGATGTTATAAATACAGCCTTTTTCCACGAACGATCAAGGACTGGAACGCATTACCCGACTACGTAATCAATTCCAATAACTCAGAACAATTTAAGCTGTTGGCCATATATATATTTTTCTTGACTGATAATTGCGGGCGGCGGTCTGAACGAGCACGCAACCTAATCATGTCGGTTTCAGCATACACAGAAAGCCTTTTGTCTGTGTGTGACCGCCCGATCTCAGATTTGGTCAGCGGGGACCGTCGCTTGGTCAAATTTTCAATTTTGACTATATATAGTAGTAATAATAACAGTATTTATATTTCGCACATATCTATATAAATGATATTCAACTGCGCATCAATCAAATTGGAATTATATATAAAAATAGCATCTAAAGTTAACTCCAATATGATTTACAGTATCTCAAAATCTCGATAAAATTACAATAAACCAAAGTACGTAGCTAACACTAAATAATAATATTATAATACAAGATAAAATGATAGAAATGCTAGTACGTGTTAACCGAAGGCTTGCCTAAATAAAGATGTCTTAATTTTACGCTTAAAATCGTCCATACTGTTCGTTGACTTGATGCAGGCTGGTGATGTCATTCCAGAGTGCTGGAGCGGCGAACATAAAATTATATGCTCGATCACTCCACGTCCGTTGGAGTAGCTAAAAGGTGCCATTACTATTGCGGCGGAAATTGTAGCTAGATGGTAGCCTCCTCCGCAGGCAACTCCCGTAAAACTGTCCTGTGCGGACCGGGATTCCTGTGGTATAAGAGAAGGGGGACGGGAGGGGAAAGAAAGGAGGGGGAGGGGGGGGGAGGGGGGGAGGGGGAAGAGAAAAGAAGAGACTGCGGAGGAGGCTAGCTAGATGGCGGCATTACACGACGAGATCTTGTAGATATTGGGAAGCCATTGCAAGATTTTTTAACTTCTTTGCGTATGCGCACAGGAAGCCATGCAATATGACAGAATTTGGGAGCGCAGCAGACTAAGCGTTCAGGAGCATTCATAACGCGCTGTAACTTGCGAAGCTGATAATCAGGAAGACCATAAAGAAGACTATTACAATAATCCCACCTACTAGTAATAAATGCATGTACGAGGGATTCGGTGCTATGTATCGATAGGTACTTCCCTATATGTCATATTGTAGAGATAGAAGAAAGCGCTGCTGAAAGCATGGCAACCCAAGCTCTAATTGTGTGTATTTGTACCACTATTGGTACGTTAAAATCAACTGAAACTAAATAAACATACCTTTCCTATATCTGTTGTCCTTTGTCGTTTATTAGCGATTTGGGCTTCTTTTCTTTTTCGGATCTCCTCTCCCAAAGAAAGAGACTAATAAAGGACAACAGATAGAGCAAAGGTATGTTGATGTTAACGTATGAATAGTGGTAAAATTCATGATTTCCCCCGTTTAGCTAGTAGTTTAGGAAGTGAGCGGACGATCTCGTACCGTCTGAAAATCAGGCTAGGGTTGCCTGTGCTGAAAGTCTTGGTGATGTGAGTGCTCATGTCCAATTGGGAATCAAACCACGCGCCAAGATTCCGAGCTGTTGTTTCAGAAGTAACGTCTTCTTCACCGACCTTTTAAGTATTAAAATACTTTCGATCGAGACTTTGGATATCTACCCTGGATGCCAGAGGCTCGAAGCGAGTCGTCTTAGTCGAGCGAAGCGAGACCTCTTTAAGTTGACGTCGAGCGTAGCGAGACGTCAGCCCGAGTCCTCTGATCCAGGGTATTGGATATCTGCCTTCGCGTGCCAATCAACGGCATGAACTCCATTTTGTCGTCGTTGAGCATCAGCTTGTCTTCCGTCATCCATCGCGGCCGAATATCTTGTATGTACAGTTCTCAATGGCAGAAACGGCTTCCGCTTGGCTGGAGCTGTCGTTTAATTTGGACTGAACGACAGATATAGCTGCGTGTCGAATATTTTAATGGGCAGTCGGCAGATGGGATTGGAGAATGTCAAATAACTTGCTAGAGTAAATGGTGAACAGTAGAGGACCAAGACAGGAACTGGGGAATTCCACAACTCAACTGGCTCAAATTTCCTGGAAAGTGTTCCTTTTATTGAAAAAGATTCAAACTACGATAGAGCAGTACCTCGCACGCCAAGCACTGACACTCGCCTTTGTAAAATGATCTGATGGTCAACAGCAAGGCGGCGTTCAGGTCTGGCAATACAAGAAGTGTCACGTCTTCCTTGTTCATGTTCATATCATAAGTAAGTCGTTTTTTACTTTCAGTGCTGTGATGAGTTGGAAAAACTACGACATGCCCATAGCATTACCGTATAAACCGTAATGTAAACCACACCGCGGCAAAACGTCACGTGCATACGTATTTGCTATTTCTTGTCAGCGCGCGGCCGCCCCTAGTTTCGCGCGAAAACTGAAATTAAAAGTATTTGTAAACTGTTTTGTCAAAAAATAAGAAAACTACTTAAAAGATAAGCCTAAGACTTTAACAGGTTGAAGTTTTCTTAATTTGTAATTCACTGTGAGTTTACTAAGTTATAAAATTATTTACTAAAAAAGTTTAAGCCCTCGGTAATTTGTATTTGATAGCAGAGCCTTCGTTATTTCGGCCAGAGGAGCATACCGTTTTGCCGCGGTGTGAATGTAAACATGCTGTACTGTAACTCTGTAATTTGATTGGATCAGCAGGATAAAACAATAGGGAAACCATTTCAATGGGGATGCAGGTTGGCTCAGTGGTAAAACACGCCTCTCACCGCTGCGGTCCCGGGTTCGATTCCCGGCTCGGGCACTGTATGTGAGTAGGTTTGTTCAGTTGATTCCTTATCTGCATTCGAGGGTTTTTCTCCGTGTTCTCCGGTTTTCCTCCCTCCGTGAAAATCAACCGTGAGTCGAGTGTAGTGTATCCAAAACAGTTAATGTAGTGGGGAGTGTGCGAGGAGTAAAAGCAGGCCCCCACCAGCAGCTTTAAGGGACCATTCATTATTTATGCCTGGGGGGGGGCTGGCAAGAATGAGGGGGGGGTCATCAAAAATTCAAGAGCATGAGAGGGGGGGTCACAGAAAAAAATAAGCATAGAAGGGGGGGGCTGTCTATATTTTTGGGTGCATTTCCAGGCATCTAAGGGACCGCAATTTTCAAAATTTTCCCCCATGGGAGCATCCCCGGAGAAATACCTTGCTTTATTAAATAGTAATCAGCCAATCCAATGAGAAACATACAGAGCACCTAATGCAACCACCATTCAATTGTCTTGCTTAATATTTTGTTTGCCTCATCTTAATTTTGAAACTCCATTATTAAAAAAATATCATCTAGATCCATCTGAAATTAATTAAAAGTAGGTTTGGGTGCATTTCCAGCGATCTCAGAAACCTTAATTTCAATTTTTTTTTCCCGGACCCCCTTAGTAGACCCGATCCACATAATGTTCAGTCCGTGTTTAGTCCTCTGTAAATGTAAAACTGTGAACAGTGTGAGGGAGGGAGGGGGAGGGGGGGGGGGGGGGGGGGGGGGGGGCTCTATATTTTTCAGAATTGTGTGCGGGGGGGGTTATGACATTTTTGTTTTGTTTGGAGGGGGGTCAAGACATTTTGTTGTTGTTTAGAACTAATCTTGCCAGCCCCCCCCCCAGGCATAAATAATGAATGGTCCCTAAGCTGTAATACTCAGCCTGCTATAACATAAAATTTATTTATTTTATGTCACGGCATGCCGTACAGTAACCGTGCCGTAGTTAGCTAGTGCCGTAGTTTGACCGTCATACGATGCTGGGTCTGATATCGGCATGCGCAACATAATATCCATAAACTTGGGCTTCCTGTGATGGATGTTCGGTTACCTTATTGCCAGGCCTCCCATCATTACTTGTTGACGGCACACAACAGGTAACCCAAAATTAAATACCGCTGAACAATAGTCTAGCCACCGACAAAATCATATTAAGCAAACTGATCGAGGTTCATTCGTTTTTAAATGCCTTTTCAGTATTAATAGACTGCACTGGCCATTGTGAAACAAGTGAATAGATGAACTGGGGTTGGCGTGCCAGCCGAAATATTGCAATTGGTTAAATATTATTATTCCTAAAACTGTGCAATCAGTATTTAACCTTTTCGCTCCTGAACCGGCCGTAACCGGCCAATATGAAGCATGTACCTTGAGAAAATTATTGCATCAAACCTAGACATGCTGGAAATACGATGTTGTGATATTATTTCAAGGGTGAATAACTTCAAAGTCAGAGCTATAACAGGGATCGCTTGACTCCCCCACTTTGGAGAAAAACGCATTTGTTTTGGAGATGGTTGTTCGTTTCTTCGTTTTCGCGAATTTTGAGGAGCTGAAAATCGGCTCAAAAAAACCTTCCCATTCGCACTTGAAATCAAAAGCAAACACAAAATAACCACTCAGTCGTTACAGTACCTTGTTTAATCTTTCCAACCAGCAGGTTTGTTTGCACAAAATACACCTGGCGACTGTGAAGCGTGCTATTCTTAATGCTGCACTTCTCTCCACCATGTTTTCCTGCTCCCACCTCCAATTGCATGCTGGGTAATCAACAAAACAATCACAAGGGGACCCCCCCTCTGGGACTCCTGTAGGCTTTTTTTTAGAAGTATTTTACCCCTACAACCAAGAGCGGTGATTTGGACTCAAGCCGTTGCTTTAAAGTGACAAAAACACATCCTAATAGGTTGAGCAGGGGGAAAAGACAACCAACTGCAGGATTTCAACGGATTTCAGTGAATAATTATTTCATGTGTCTCAAAGCAGAAACGCAACAGAAAAATCCTGTGAAACCCCTCACAAGGCCTGCTAATAGCAAACCAAGTACTTTTCAGCCGTCCTCAGACTTAATGATGTCCTCTAGCTCTCTTACAGTGGCTTATTTGTTCAAAATTAGAGCACATTTCATTGGAAAACCTACAGAAGAAACCATACTCACCGCCATCCGTAGAATTCTGCCGAATGGCATCGTGGGGAAAGTTTGAGCCCTTGGTTTAAAAAGTCAGCAGTATTTAACTAGCCCGGGCTAGCCAAACTGGAACTGAGGGGGGAGGGTTGAGTTAGCACTCTGCATTTCACCAATTGAGCCCAAATGCGTCCAGGAGTGAAAGGGTTAAAGGAAAAACACCCATAGTTTGCATTGTTACTATGATCAGAATTACGCGCTTCTCGTATTTTTCACACTTGAAAGTAATCTAGTTGTGAATTTAAAAAAAACGCCTTTCTTTTACAGAAACAATGGATGCTTTCGCGACGTCAGGGTTGGCCTGGAAACCAAGCCTAGTAACATTGAAAAATATTGCATCATCTTTTTGTTGCCACTGAACTTGTTCTGGGTACACATCTCCGTTTGTTACAAGCACTATTAACGGTATCTTCCGTCACTTTGAAAATGGGGCAAATGACGAGAATATTTCAGCAACTGTATCGACTTTGGCTTCTACTCAGCTCAAATTCGGGATGGCCAATATGCAAATTTCCTCAAGTAGGTACTTGCTCTACAATAAATCAAAATCTTTGAATGGGAACTGCAACTTCAGTAATCTCAAATATTTGCAGTAAATTATGGGTGAGTGGTCGGGCTGATTGTAAGTAAGAGGGGGGATTTTATTTATTTTTATTTTGGTGGGGAGGAGGGGCCATCGAAAATTGAGCATGGCATTTTGCATTTGCACCTGCCCCCTCTAATTAATGATCATGACCAGTCCCTAAATCTGAGATACCATTGTATACGTTTTCTGGTCAATTTTCGAATGCAATGTTTTGGCATTTTCTTCTCTTTATTTTTGTCCAGTATGGGGCAAAATGGGGTACCAAATTGAGATGGGGTAGGAATAATTGAATTTGTACGTCTGAGAAGAGGTGGGTTTTGCGCGCACCCCAAAATATGGCGGAGTACTCCCTGAGTCCCTGGCCCTCCTGTCATGGAGTTAATTGTGCATGTATAGAGTTAATGTTCGATTTGTGGCTGTTAATTCGCTACAAACAGTTAAAGACCCCTCCCTCAACGGCTTGAATGAAATGATACGCAATATTTTCCTTGAAGACTACGTCTATACACAGTTTGTTGGTGATTTCTGCACTTTTGCTTTGATTTTAACCATCGCACATGTCCGCGAGGTTCGTTTTTTAACTTTGGATTTATTTTTGGTTTTGGAAGAAATAACTGAAACACGGATCCCACAGCTGTTTGATCCTGTTTGCATATTTGGGTGAGAGCGTAATCTCGTACCCAGATCCCACCCCATGTTTTCCTATCCAAAGAAGTGGGAGATATCGTCTTTTAACATTTCTGATGCAATCATTGCAATGAGTTACAGACCGTATCAAAGCGTGTTTTATAGGCAAACCGTGTTCGGCTATCACGAGTTATTACATTCAAGTCTGTTATTTGTTACTGACTGATACCAGTGAGTCCATGTCTACTTCAACAGCACATGTGATATATATAAACATGGCTACGCTTCAGTACACCCATCGATCACGGTCACGATCTTGATCCTGATTGGAGGAAGCGGGAAAACTGGAGCGGTGGTCACTCGAACCTAAATTCAGGCCTGCCTGAGTAGAAAAAAGAAAAAAATGTTTTCCCGTATTTAGAAATGAAATAAAAACTACAATCATATTTATATTGTTAAAGAGGATAGGCAGATAAATGTTACGTTGCAGCGCTTATATCGCGTATGTTAATTTATAACCCTTGACCCATTTAGAAACGAACGTGACTGCCGTAGTGTTCCCGAAACTTTCAGCCATATGACATAATATGTCACCGTACCAAAACAATAAATCTCTTTGTTACGTAGAATCTCTGAACCAATCAAAAGTCTTCTAACACCAAACAAGCGTGGCTTTTTAAGGATCTTGAAAACACAACCGAATTGATCCGCAAGAAAACTGTAATTTTAACAGTCTGCGAACAAGTATAAAGTGTACAGAGAGACTGAATAACTGCTAATTCTGCTAGGCCATAAACCGAACTTGCAAAGAAAAACTGACTGAAGGTAAGTTAAAAAAGATAGTGTATACTGTGTTGATTAATAGTGTGCTGCACGGGCAATTTAATTTGATGTGCTGTGTCGCCTTTTATTTCTGAATGCCTAATTTTAATATTATACTAGTATACCTAATATGTATATACCTAATAGGTATGCTGCCGCTCAGTTAAGGAAATGTATTAGAATAAAACCTCCAGTAGCTCTAGCACGAAAAATAAAAGAAGACAAAAACTCCGTAAGAATGCATAACTACATGCAGCAAAACAATACCTTGAAATACAAAGAACCGTAACCCCACTACAATACAATCTTTTATTATTGGCTCACACTATAAATTACAAGAATGATATTATATACATTATTAAGTGATTAAAGGGGAAGACAGTTGCTATCTAAAGTTGAGTAATTTTTTTTATAAAAGAAGCAGCATCTGGTACACGAATAAGGGGCCCAGATATTGGTTATTTTTGAGAATTTCTCATTCATGAGACCAACCAGTTTTGTCATAAATTCAATGTTGACAACGCTGAAACATAGGCATTATTAATTTATCGGAATCTGGAACAAACCAGGTTCGGCTCGTCACGTAATCGTAAATGAACGTGGGACGTGACCCCGGTCCCAAACCCGAATTTTGGTCAAGTTATTGATATCTTTCTGTCCAGAATAATATGATCTTTCGTTAATGCCCCCCATTTATAAAGTTGAGTCGTCTACACCCCGGAATTCTACAGTTTTTTTTTCCCAAAACTCGACGGATCCTGAAGGCTAAATTAGGCTCAACACAGGTAACTGATACATGAATCCAGAGAACTGACACTTTAATTGTGTTCCTTGTGTTCCCGCCCCGACACCGTGCACAGCTTCTTATCTCGTTGTTAATTTGGATTCAGTGAATTCAATGCCATCAGTACATGTGGACTTTTGTTTGTTTTTGCTCGTGTAGGACCATGTGCTAAAACCTGTTTCCTTCGCCTGGAATACCCAAAACATATGCTCTTTATTTTGGGGACCTAACAAAAACAGCAATGATTTTCAATTTCTAGTTTATTTGTATACGGTGTGGTTATTGGCAACTGATGATCCTTGCGTGCAGTGTTTGGTATTTGTCTACCTTGCAGATTATGGTTAAAAATTAGGAAGATAGAGCAGTCGAACGTTGCAATGATACGTAGCTTGGAAGAATATTAATAATAATTTATCCCATTCCTTCCTACCCTGCGAGCAGAGATTTCAGAAATCTCTGCTCGCAGGGTAATTCCTGCC
Organism: Actinernus sp. WN-2022; assembly: GCA_030867875.1. Taxonomy (NCBI): domain Eukaryota; kingdom Metazoa; phylum Cnidaria; class Anthozoa; order Actiniaria; family Actinernidae; genus Actinernus; species Actinernus sp. WN-2022. The sequence goes on from JAOWCC010000577.1 coordinate 37,872,688, forward strand.
ATGTAAATTTATTAACTTTGCTTTTTTTTAGTTGAGGCACTAGCTAAAGAAAAAGAGGCTCTACTTTGTTATTGTTCTTAAAATCCAATCAGCTGTTGAGTTCATGGTCAGGTGACCAGATCAAGAGGATGAACACAAACATCTTCCAGAACGTTTTGAGCTTGGACTTGTAAAAGAAATTGTGGTTTTCTCTCTCTTTTTCTAATCTTCTGAAGGGAGAACACCACCAAAGGGCACTTTTGTGCAAAAGTGCTTATGCTAAACTCCTTCTTCTTTGCTTTTTCTGCCTGAAAACATGGCCAGTTCCCCTTCCTCCTCTGCAACCGTTCCAACTGCATCTACGAAGAAGATGCGAGTACGAAGCAAGTCCACGTCCGATGTTGGCGAAGAGAAAAGCAATTCAATTACGAGCGAGGAGAAGCTGCAATTGAGAGGATTTAAGCCTATTGCGAAGTTTGGCGTGAATGGTAGTGTACCAGGCAGCGAGCTCTTCGTAAAGGCTCCGAAAGACAGACTTGCAGATAGAAAATCGAGAACTGGTCGACGGGGTTTGCCTAAGAAAGGTGAGAGAAAATAGATGGCTGCTGAGAGACCCGCGTCAATCCCCCTTTACATGCCAAATCCCTTTTTTACTTCCCCAAGTATTGCTTTGGTTTGTTTTTGCGAAATAAGCAGCAGTTCATTTTATTTTGCCTAAAGGTTGTGAGATTGGTGTGGAAAAGTTGATCATGAATATTTCATATATCGCGGCCCTGATTAAAATTGCCACGCGGTACGTTGGTCGCGCGAGAGCTGCATGTTTGAATATTGTTTTCAACGGTGCGTAATTATTTTTTTCTGGTATAACACGTGAGAATTAGGAGGCCATGGCCGAAAAAGTATTTTAGGGATATGTCTACTGTTGGACGTTGCACTTTTGAGTAAAATTTTGCCATTGATTTCGTGTATTATACAAAGTTGTACATGTTGTTGTTCGACAACTCACTTTAATGTACTTAACAGACGAACAGTACAAACGTGGTGTTTTGAAAATTTGATCGTCGCAGTTCCCGCATCAGTTATATATTTAAATGGCAGCCGTTATTGCAGATCTAATACTTTAACTGGGATTTACCATTTTAGAGGTTGTGCATAATCATATAGATGGTTTACTTGGCCTAGGTTTAATACTCATTTAATTAAGATATTCAATGCGCCGTTAAAAATATTCAGATCGAATATTAACTTGCAGACTTGTTATGGACGACTTGTTTTGCATAATCTGCACAATCCGTGGAAATGTTTGTTTTCATTTTTGTTGAAAACCTTGGTTGAAAGTCACTTTAATTTAGTGTGCTCAGGTTCAAGACTTATCAGGTTTCACAATAGACTATATCGCAACTCCGCCGTCGCAGTGCACTCTGGGATGGATATCTCAGTTTTCCATTGTTGTTGTTGGGCGGCCATCTTGGATTTAACAATGGAAACTGAGATATCCATCCCAGAGTGCACTGCGACGGCGGAGTTGCGATATAGTCTATAGCAACTCTTCAGCACCATTAAACGTGATGGCAGCTTCCTATTATCAGTTTATATAGGGTGGTTTTACAAGAACATTGAAAGCCAAGGAGTTTGGTTTTATAAGAACTTCCAAGAACTTCCATACCTTCCTTGCGATTACCCTAACCCTAGCTAATAATGTTCATTTGGTGGCTGGTGATTGGCTACAAAATCAATGCTTCACTGAAATTATATGCAGGGTCCGGTTCCTGAAAGCCTGATTAGTGCTAATACAGAGTTAATTACCATGACAACTAATATGTTTTGTTGAGAGTTAATCAGGAATAGCACTAATCGGGCTTTCAGGAACCAGGCCCAGGACAACAACATGTATGTCTCACAGTAACATCTCACATATGCGAGGTTCATCAGTTCATATGAAAATCACTGGAAAAAACCTACCCTTCAGCCCAGACTGTGAAAATAATAAGACCTAGCTGTCACTATCATACAGCCCTTTTCAAACAGCTGTCATGTACAGTACAGGGCTGGAGAAATCAATTCTTGGGTTGCAATCATTCCTAAGGGAATACAATCACAAAAGCATAGCGGCCATCTTGGTTGGTAGGAACAAAAGAAGCAAATGTCCTACCAACCCACATGGCTGCCACTGCAACCCACCAATAGGCCTTTTACAGGAAACAGTCACATGTTGATATAATACTTCATTAACAAATGAATTGAGCTCTTGACCTCCATCGGAAAGGCATTACCATGGATACTGGATTGGCAAGCCATTCCTTCAAAAACACAGTTTTAGAAAGATCAACAGTCATTTGGAGGTTCGGAAATAGCATTTACAAACAGCTTTTGCTAATAACACTACCAATCTCGTACAAGGCTTTTTAAATATGTGAAGTCAGATATTTTTTGCCATCCAGTACAACCACGTGGTTGCATTCCTGCTAAAGGCCTATTGGATTTACTTGCAGTAAGTTTGACTCTCATGGTGACTACTACATGTATATTTGTGATGGTGTCCATCAATATTGTTTTTCACCCTAAACTTAGATTCTTTACAAGACTTCTTCTCTGAAGAAAATAGAATGATTCTTCGTCCCAACCAATGATTCTTAATTCGTCTGTGGGGATAAATAATTATTCTTAAGGAAGACATGATGTTCTTCAAAAAATTGTTGTTCTCGAGAAAATATATAATTCTTCTCAACAACATCACCATTCTTCCCATAAGAAAGTACAAAGAATGGAATTTAAGAGTGCATTTCCATAAGGCACAGTTGGTGTGCTTTCCACATTTTCCACACACAAAAGTTGTGGTGAAGTGTGGTCACTGGTATTAAAACAGCTGGGCATGCAAACAACTTCCCTTGCATGTCATTTATTTTAATAGTGATTGGTTCCTATTGAGGAGGTATTTGCTATCACATAATGGCTGGAAGCAGCACTTATAATATGCATTTATCAAATATAATATTAAAGGCTGATAATTTTCGAATGTTTTATTTTCTCTCTCACTAAATTAGAACTATAGGTACATTGTACACGTGCATACCATAAATGTAAACAACTCCATGCCCAACTACATTTTGTACAAAAAAGTTATTTTTCATTTTCTTTGCAAGTTACAAAATGTACATGTATTTTCAAATAAGCTGCAGGTATGAAAGGCTATTTGAACTATAAATAAATATATACATTGTATTTATAACAAACAGATTTGAAAGTTTTGTATTTTATTATGATGATGTTATTAATATTAATTTGATTTGGGTCATGCAATAGAAGAGTGCAACTAATTTACCAGGTAGAAAATGAAACAGCCAGAATAGAAATATGTCATAAGCATTATTGTTACATTGTATGTGTTTTTTAGATGGAGATATAAAAATTATTAAAACTTAAAGGAAAAATATACGAGAAAATAATTAATAAGAGGCTCATCTGAATGTGGTGGACTGCAGAAAATTGTAATTTCAAATATACTGTACATAGCATTTACTTTGCAGCTGTTTAAATTTCTCCCTAATCATTCATTTAAAATCTGAATTTCAATATTTATAGTACTGTATTTGAATCTTCTAGTTGAATCTCCAATGTTTTAAATTTCAGTCTTCAATATGGTCTAACTAAAATGAAGCTTGTACTCTCACCTAGTAAGTGAGACATATTAAAAATGTATATTCCCAGGTTGAACATTTATATAGCATACAGTAGACATGCAATTTAGACAAACATTATCATCTGCATCAATCAGTTGATAAAAAAATTACTAAAGCCTGGATTTCTCTAATGATGGCAGCAGAAGGAATGTTATGTAGATCCTAACTTAGAAAAAAAAATCAAAGTGGTATTAATAAACCCCACATATAAAGTCCAGCATCTAGTTTTTTTTATGTCACCCGTCACATGTAGTCGGGTTTATACTATTTTATCAAGTTTAAACAGTAATAAATCCATGATTAACATTGCCAATAAATTAATTAGTATGGCTAGCTATAGCTCTCTCATCCCATCTCACTCACATCTACAATCAGTCAATCACAACTGATACTGTGCCTGACATACTTAAAGTATCTAGGATTACCTGTATAAATTTATAAAAGTGGCACAGTAACTGATGCTGGAAAATACAGACCAATTGCAATGATTTTGCCCTTTGCAAAAATCCTGGAAAGGCTTGTATATAACCAATGATTTAATAATACTTATCTTGGAGAAACATAACATACATGTATTGGGTGCTTTCCATTCAACCCCAAAATTTTTTTTAAATGTCGAATGGATTTTTTGAATTAGCAAAACCTGTCGTAAAGAATGTAACAGTGTTCCATTCACACAAACTAACCGGTTATTAGTAGCCTCAATTTTGATTCTCAAAACTGGCAAAATAGCTGACTCGATGCAGCTTTTGTTAGCCTTTGAGGAATTTTCGGAAAAAGAGGTCCACTTTGAAAGGTGGTCCACAATTTATTTCCGAAAGTTCAAACTGGAAATTTTACCGTTCCATTTGATTTCTGACCGGAATTTTAGTTTTTTTTGGGTTGAATGGAAAGCGCCCATTGTCTAAATTTACCAGTTTGGTTTTAGAAAAGAACATTCACCTGACCAAGCAATTCTTGAACTTACTGATCAACTGAAAATGAACATTGATGGCAACAAAGTAACTTGTGGGATATTTCTTGATTTATCAAAAGCCTTTGATACTGTTACAGTAGAATCTAGACAAAAGAGAAATTTTGGAAAGACACAAGCTACATGTATCAACAAAATGATACAGCAATGAATCTTGCGTGGATGAATGTAAAAGTTCCCTATGTTTTTGTTTTTATTCCGTGCCCTTAAAATGATTCAATGCTCTTGAAATTTACAGGAACAGGGTAGTATATATATATATATATTTTATTAACATTTTCCCAAAGGATACAACAATCACAAATACTACACAAAGATACAAAAAAAAAACTAGTTATATTACATGACTTATATGTCTTAAAAAAACAATATAATAAGTTCAAGTACATGTAATTCCTAGTAACTCGGTGGGGCGGCGGGCGGGAGGCTCATAATAATTGAAAACAAATTAATTTAAATACAAAGTAATTTTCCCACTTAAAATAATGAAAAGATAACTTGGACTTCTTTCTTGCAATGTGAAGCTCTAACAGGGTAGTACATGTTAAATTTCAGGCGAAAAGATTAAAAAATATATTTATCGACTAAGTTTTCGAATTACAGCTTCCTTAGCAAATACATTACTATTTTGAGTAAAATGAGCATACAGTATTTATGACATTACTTATGATTCCATAAATCGAAATCGAATAAAGCAAATGGAATGAAATTTTCATGGAAAGTAGTCCTATGCCACAGGTATGACATAATAATTATGCTAAAACGATCGCTTGAATCGGTCTGGAAAATCCAGTTCTCGACGACTAAACAGAAAGTAATGTAAATTGTTTATTATTTAAAAAAAATATTCAACACATTTTTTTTTAACTTTGCAGTCTTGTAGGCCTACATTTAGACTGTCACTAGGTTGTTTTAAAAGTTTAGGTCTAGATTTGGCGAAAATTGATGATATGTAAAATACATGATGTCAATGCTGTGTTGCTATGGTAGCACTGATGTCAAACAAACCTACATTTTTGGAAAGTTTATTCTATTTCTAGTAAGTGGGTGAGGTGGCTAGCCCGCCCGAGCTCTGACAGTGGAGTATCAGCCGTTCAAAGTGGGTATGGTGCATCCCAGGAAAATCCAGGCGAGCCACCTTAAACACAAAGTTCTGGTATAAAAACTGGAGCCCAGGAGTTTGTCACCTTCAGTTGTCACTCATCCTTTGTTGAGTAAACATATCTCTGTGATGCTCTGCTTGAGTGCTTCCTATACTACTTTCTTTCCATGTGAAATTCAAAACAAATACATAAAATGTTAAACTTCAGAGTGAGGGTTACAGAGTTTGTAAACAGTCGTAAAATACAATGTATCATTGGTAGTCATTAATGCACAACTATCTTCCCTCTGCATGGTCACTTTTTATGGCTTGTTTAATCTTAAACACTAAAAATCGGGTATTTTAAAGGAGAGGCTGATATGCTTGCTTGCTTTCTTCACTGCCCTGCAATTTGAATTTCAAATTTTGAGCTTCAAAGGCATGAAAAGAGGAGGAACTAACCCTTTTATACTGGAACTTTGTGTTTAAAGTTTATTACTTTGGCTGATTTTTTTAAAGGTGGTGCAGGAGGAAAGGGTACTTGGGGCACCATTGGTGAGGTGTTTGAGGAGGAAGATTTCAAGATCAAGGACCAGCATGACCCTAACTACGAGTCAGAAGAAGATGAAAGTGTAAGCTTTGCTGTTGATGTTTTTAAAGGCATTTCAAATTTGGATCAGCAGCAACTGTGCTACAAAATACTACTACCTGGAAAGTGAAAGTTAGAACAGGCTCTTGGATGGTGACCAAAAAACACAAACAAATAAAGCACTGATGCAATATTGTGGGGTGTAATAATTAATTAATACAAAATCTGGCCAATACAGCTTTGGGTTTTATTGATTCATTGCAAGCAGAATACTTTTTTAGTTCCTTAATAATATTATTACAAAGAGGGAAAAGAAAGACTCCTGAGTCCAAATAAAAAAAACATTGTTCAAATCTTCGACAAAGCTTATATGCTTACATGTGTACACCTATACTTACCCTATTTAGATCAAAACTTCATCTACTGTATGGCTTAATTTGGTAGATATTTTAATTTACGTCTTTATGGTTTTTAATTCGGTGGTGGTGTTCAGTTCTGACAAGAAATATCTCCCCTTTTGTTTATTTTTTTAGGAACCCTTTGAAATCAAGGAGATCAAACCAGAGCTAACAGAAGAAGAGTTTGAACAGCATGTTGATCCCATCATTCTGGTATGTTACTTAATTGTGTTCTGAGTGTTGTCTGAGACCCAAATGTTGAGTCTGTTTTGCTCAATAAAATCTTAGATAAATACATTGTAGCTCCCATTTCCTTTCATTTGCAGGAGTATTTTGAGCATGGAGACACTGAAGATGTGGCTGTAAGTTCATGTATGAGTTTCATTCGTTATCTGACTGTTTAGCTCCTGATAAAAATAATGCATTACTTGAAGCACAGGCAGCCCAAGCTAATGATTTGTACAAGTATGGGAATTTTTAGAAAAATCAGAAACGACGTACTGTACTAAAATGGTCTATAAAGTCATGACATATTACCTGTGTGTTGTGAAGTTGATTGATCTTTGGTTTTCTAACAATTTTAGCCTATTTAGACGAATTTTCTCTGATCTGGCTCCCTTAACTCTCCTTATATAAATGCACATGTAGGAGAGAAAGGAGTGATCAGAGAAAATTCATCTAAACAGGCTAAAATCAATAGAAAACCAAAGATAAATCAACTTCACAGCACACAGGTAATATTTCATGACTTTATTTAGTACAGTTTCTGATTTTTCTAAAAATCCCCATACATTCCTTGCACAAATCATCAGCTTGGACTGCCTGTGCATGAAGTATTAATTGTGTTATTGCAGTATATTTCACACTTCAATAGGCTACTACATTGTATATGTGTAACCATCAGTGTTTATTTATTGACTAATTTTGGTTGCACAAGAACATAAAAAAATGAGCTGAAGATTCAACACAATGTTAACCAGTTTAGGGCTAAAGAAAAAGAAACCTTCGATCAGCTTAAATGCCCTGACCTGAGTTATACTTGCCCAAGGCAATTTTGAACTAGCCCAAATTTGGTCAACATTTTAACAAACTTTTAGGGCAAATTAACTAATGCCCATTGGGCAGTTATATGTGACCTTGCACGCGAAAACGTTAATATGGCTTTCGCAAAAAAACGGGTAACAAACGGCTTTTCTAGGCGTTCGAACGACTTTTGCTTCCGTTCGAACGACTTTTGCTTCCGTTCGAACGACTTTTGCTTCCGTTCGAACGGCTTTTGCTTCCGTTTTGAACGGCTTTTGCTTCCGTTTGAACGGCTTTTGCTTCCGTTTGAACGGCTTTTGCTTCCGTTCGAACGGCTTTTGCTTCCGTTCGAACGGCTTTTGCTTCCGTTTGAACGGCTTTTGCTTCCGTTTGAACGGGGTAGCGAACGGCTTTTCAAAGCCATATTAACGTTTTCGCGTGCAGGGTCACATACATTTGTATAGTGACTGACAAAAAGTACTTGCCTGATGTAAAAATCTACTAGTCCCAGACTATTTGGTCAGCCCTGCAGTACGTTTCATGTACATTTAATTATAAAGTATGTGTTTACTAAGTTCAAGTGTTTCAATATTCATTGAAAGTTGTGTAATAAAGTACCGTTAAGGCCGCTACACATCATTTGATGTATTTTACAGCTGGTTACTTGCTTTGAGGATTTCAGTCTTGCTACATGTAAGTTGAAAGAGCAAGGCCCTAAGATTGCCATACAGCATAATAATGTATAGAGAAAATTATTAATGATCCTATTGAACTGCATAATAGGCATACATGTATTAAACATGAATAATTTCATCTAAATTCTCCTTTCTTTGCATAAGTTACAGTTAACATTATTTCATTTCAAAAACAACACTTACATATAAAAGTTAGAATAATTCTTCTTCTCCTCAGCTGATTCTAAATATTCTTACAAAATGCATGTTTCACATCAAATACAGGGTTTCAAGTTTGCATGCACTAATCTCACTTTCTGCTCAGGCTGCATGAACACTTAAATATGGCATTAGCACCTGAAGCCATCCATTCCATAAGCATTTCAGAGGTACATGTAGCTAAATTCAACCACTCTCAACGCAAAGCATGCCAGGAAATCCTACCAAACAGCGACATAGCCCTTCCCCATCTTCATTCTTCAAAACATATACTAAGTCTAAAGCCATTTCGACCTAATTAAGCTTCATATTGGAATCAATGGCAAGTAAATGTTGCCAAATATTCCAAATATTCCAAAAAAGTTATGATAGGTGGCTCCAGATATTAAATTTATGAATCCCATGGCAAGATAACTGAAGAACTCATGGCCCATCCCTATGAGCAAGCCACAAGGCTCTTTCTCAGTCAAAATACCAGGTACAGTCTCAGTTCTTTGAGAAAATGCTGATTGAAGCTCTCATCAGAGTTATAATGATGTCCTCCAGCACTCTATAAATGGTAAAAAGGCTTTTAAAGAAGCCAGCTAGCTTAAATTATCTGTATTCCTCCAAACAAACTTCCCGCCAGCTCCATAGTAATCCAACAACTGTGTTCAAAATGGCTGACTAAAAACTTTGAGCCCCCAGTATTATAGGTTAGTTGAAAATTTCATGGTAACAATGACTACAGTTTTCTTACATGTAGGAGGGGGGGGGGGGGGGGGGGGAGGTGTTCTTTTCAGTCTAGAAATAGCTAAAAATCAGTTTCAAAAACTTAGGGCTGAAAGAGTTAAAAACAGTGTTTGTGCATTTTGTACATACATGCAAAATGTTGAACACATTTTTGTATGTATTTACTTATCATTTCCTTTATTAATTGTTTTAGATTTCCCTCCAAGAACTTAACATAACTTCAGAAGACACAAGGTTATTGTGATGACAGTTGTTCATGCCTTGGATAGAAAGGTATGAGTAGATATATAATTATGATGGAACGGTTCACTCAATGTGCGCAATTTTTAACTTTTCATAGCAGTGCAGTGGCTTCTTTGACTGCACATACAAATGTATTCAACAAACAAGTCAAGCTATACATTTTCAGTATGCCATAATGAACCAGTCACTACAGATATACAATTTATTTATATACCATAAAACCCCAGCTTATATCCAGGGGGGTTAATTATACAC